>CAWUFW010007183.1:600000-1041735 GCA_963921515.1 Calotriton arnoldi
TTTGAATCTGTGAGAAGAGCCATCAGTACTCTTCACTGCTACCGGTTAGGCAGCATATTGTCTTTAAGGCTCTATGCGTGGCCTATAGGATCCTTTATTGGCACAAACCTTCCTATTTCAAGAACAACCTCAGGTGGTACACTCCCAGGAGGACCCTCGCCAAGAGCCTGGTTGTGCCTTCTTTTAGAAGGACCACCTGGGGTGGTAGAAGTAGAAGCTTCTTCAGGTCCACAGTTCTACTCTGGAATGGTTTGCCCTCTGAACTTAAAACTGCTTCTTCCTTACCTGTTTTTTTTTAAATCCCTGAAAACCTGGCTAGGAACCCAGTTACACTCCTTGTCCCAGCATACAGCGCCAAGATGCCTCCGGGCATAAGTTTGCGCTTAATACATTTTTTTTCATTCATTCATTCAGGGAGGGGGGGCTGCGTGCTGCAGGTTGGTCACAGGGCCTGGCCGCAGCCCCCTCCCCTTCCCTGGGTTGATTTTGGCCCTAGGGAGCCCATTTCCGAGGGCCCAGCTCAAGAAAAGGTGCCCACCCAGGGCACCCACCACACCTTAGTGGGGGCCGCGGGGCAGTTAATAATGCTGCTCCCTGCAGGTGGGGGTAATATTTAGATCTGTTTTCCTGCCCGCATCACTGCGAATCTAAAGTCCGCCCCCAGCGGGTAAGAGCATTTTTTAAGCTCCCGCCCGCTTGAAGCTGACTTAGTGTTTGAGATTTAAAAATGCTCCCGCCAAGCAAGAGCAAACACAAGTTTTCCTGCCTGCACTGCTGCATTAAGGGAAACTGCTATATCCCAGAGGTGGGCTCCCTGGGAAATAGCCTGCAAGGGCTACCCAGGGCCTCTTGAGGCATGGGGAGGGGGCCTCCCAGCTTCCCTCCCCATAGAAACTATATTCGGCCCCCGGTGTGGGCTACCCATGGCCTCTTGAGGCCACAAGACAACATGACAGTGAGTAGATGATTAGGAAGCTAACTTCACACTGAAAGTACCCTTCCAGATTAGCGCTATGATAACCGCCACATATACGTTTCTGAACCTGCCCAAGGATTGGATTGAGTGTCAGGTATCAAATTTCCCAGCCCTGAGGAAGACCTTTAGTTAAAGATAGCCCCTAAGAAAATGTAAACGTATCAGCGTCATGAAGTGGGAGTGACGGTGACCAGTTCCTATTTTAAACAAGGAAAAAGATTGAAAAACACCCTACCCCCTTGTCCTGTTGAGTTCTTTAAATCAATGATAATGGGAATTTTGAGTATTTGATTGAAAAAGACTAATGTCTGTTGGATACTTTTTTATGTTTTGTATGTTAAATAATATGAAGTACATACTTGGCACCTTTGAATGTATATGTCCTTGGATACTGTGATGTTAATTTAATTTCTTCATGATTTGAGTATTTGTACATTTTTGTGACTGTTTGTTTCATAATAGTATATCAGCCGAATATAAGTGAATTTTTTCTAAGTCTTTTTTTGACCATTAAGAAAAGGGAGTTCCCCAGTGGGCAATAAGAAAGGTATCAGTCTTGACCCTGCTCCCCATGAACGATGGATTTAACCCAGATCTCTTGACTGGGGGTGAATGTTTGATTTGTTCAGCATTCTGTCCATTGTTTGTTTGCACAGCAATTTGCACCCTAAGTGGGATGGGTATGTCCAGACGTGGGTCCCTTGCTCGCTGTGCCACCAAATTCAAGCTAGCCAGGCTGATGAGGGGTGATACCCCGAAACTGGTTCCAGGATGCTTGTTTCTGGTCCAGGGAGGACCTGGCTTGGCAGTTCGGGCTGTTCCTATGAGGAGCAGGGTCAAGACTGATATGCAGGGTCCAAACTGGGGTGGCATGGTGAGCAAAAGAACAATGGATTTAACCCAGATCTCTTGACCGGGGGTGAATGTTTTAATTGTTCAGCATTTCATCCATCATTCGTTTGCGCAGCAATATTACATTTATTCATCTCTCACGTCGTTTTAGTAAAACTTTGACACCTAAAGTCTAAATCTTGTACCACAAAAATGATTTCACCCCGTTGCAAATTCCCAGCATTACGCTACTTAAAGCAGGAATATATCCTAAACTGCAATTTTTCGACCAAGCTGTCTTTTGCAACCTTGTCCACCTCTCATGGAATTAGAGGGCCGGATCGAACGGAGTGTTTGAGAATTATATTGAGGCACTAGATAGTTTGGATTTTCGGGCTGAAAGAAAACAGCATTGATGTTAAGTGCTGTTGGGAATGAAGGCCGACATGTATTCAAGCATAGTCTTCCAATGACAGAGGCGCAAGGAGATATCATTCAGGATGTTTACAAAGAAGCTAAAATGAAACAAGGTTTTCAAGCTCTTTCGATGTTGCCAGAAGTACACTCGAGTTCTTTACTTATCATAAAAACCTACAGAAACTGTAGCCGAATAAGTAGCCAGACTAAGAGATCTTGCTATTAAGTGACAATTTGGTGCCATGACAGACAAACTAATTAAATATCAGATCATTGTGCAGTGTGAGTGCACAGATGCAAGAGCATTTGTGGGCTCCCAGTAATCCAACCCTAAAGAAAAACTATTACAATTGACAATTTAGTTGAGGAATCAGAAACATGCATGAAGGAAATGCAAAGAATAAACATTTTAAAAACTACAGGAGTTGCTGCAACTGATGAAAAGCAAAATGAGGTGAAGGAATGAAGGATAAAAATAATCATGCTAAACTCCACTAAGAACTATAGCAAAAGATCAAGCTCAAGTGACATTACTCTTCCTAGATCTGGAGTTAAGTCCTGTTATAGATGAGGAACGTTTCACATTCATGGAACTCCAAGAATTGTTTTCCTGTGGGAAAAGAGTGTCGGTGTTGTGGCAACAGAGGAAATGTCCCACAAGTGTGTAGAAATGGTGGCAGGACTCGAGTTTCAAGAGTTGACAAAAATCCAGAGAAAGTCGCTCAAAGAGCACTAAGTATGGAAGGAACTGAGGATGATCAAGGAAGACGTAGGCTATGTTTTCAGTTGGGGGCAAAATGTTTCATTGATGGTTTGACTGAGGAGCTCTGGCCCCAACAGCAAATGCAGGAAAAGTTCTGCAGTCTCTTGCAGGCCTCTGTCCCTTCACTTGGTGTCAATCACAATTTGCAGCCTGCCTAGTTAATGTTCATGAGGCCGAACACATCGCAAACTGCATTCCCATTCGCACACCAGTTGGTACCAAATTGTTAATTGTACATTAGGAGCTCAGTTCCGCAAGGACAAGGAGAGACTGCATGTGCCAGACTCTGGTTAATAAAGCATTTTCTCTTCTCGTACTCTCCCAAACGTTCAGTAGGGCGAAGTGCTCACAAAGCAGAAGTGATTGCAAGCTAGTGTCTATGCTTTCCCAAGCTATGCCCCCGGTAATTAGATCATGACAAATAACTTATCCAAACTGGGTATCTGTTCTGTACTTGGAATTGCCAGACCAGTTCTTACTAATGAATGTAGAGTAGCAAAGTGTTGTAATTTTGAAATAAATACTTGCAACCACTATTCCTGGGCAGAAAGCTCCTTGTTGTGACATATTTAAGAGACAAGTGTTTATTCACTCATTTATTTGTTTATTCATTCATTCTAAAAAAGGTACTGTGCTTAGGAAACGCACATATGCATAAACAAATACTGCAGCTGAACCACTCTAACCGAATCCAGAGAGATTTGTGGATTTTCTCCTGTGACATAAATTGGGTACATGTATTGACCTTGTAGCTAAACTTGTATTACTCGTGATAAGTTGTTTAAATACCGTATGTATAAACAAGTAGAGAGAGCGAGGATTCTGAAGGGGTACGTCCCTATCCCGGGATATAGTACAAATAAACAAAATGGACAGACCCAGAAATCTAAATGACTCACTGTTGCTTCAATTTAGGAGTCAGAAACCCATTAGGTTTTTTAAAAGACCCCTCACCCACCAACCTAGTTGGTGGCATGCTTCATCATCGGGGTCCCAACAGGGTAGCCGAGTACCACCCAGTTGTGCTGCGACGCCTGATTACAGCGGAGCTGGTTTTTGGTGTTGGTGTGATGGGATAGTGTTACTCAAGTGGTGCAAGGTTAAAATTGTCTCTGGGAATCCTTACTGAATAAACTTTATTCCCAGCAGCCCAGGACAAGGTTAAAAAAGAGAAAGGGGACAACTTTAGGATAAGATGGTCTTAGTTGTCACTAGGGTCTGTTTCAGCCTCGCAACAAATATAGAGGCTGTAATCAGGCGTCGCAGCACAACTGGATGGCACTCGGCTACCCAGTTGGGAACCCGATGATGAAACATGCCACCAACTAGGTTGGTGGGTGAGGGGTCTTTTAAAAAACCTAATGGGTTTCTGGCTCCTAAACTGAAGCAACAGTGAGTCATTTAGATTTCTGGGTCCGTCCATTTTGTTTATTTGTAAATACCGTATGTATCATAAATTAATATGATTAAGAGGCAGTCCTATACCATCCTCTATAGCCTACACTGTCAAACGAAAGTTGCTCTCTTTCCATAATGTGCATACCAAGGTTGGTTGCCACTTTCTTTTTGTTATATATATTTCTGTGAAAAGCTTTTAAGTTTGACTAAAAATGGGAAAATTGTGCATGCAAACCGCTATGAGTTATACAATGAATGTCTATTAATGTAAATGTTGTACGTTCATGTTGTCCACAATCCCGAAGAAGTAAGTCTTGTGTGTTCATGTTGTCCACAATCCTGAAGAAGTTCTGCTACAGAAAAGTGAGGGAATGTGTTGGCTGTTTTTATTTCAAAATGGAATGAACAATAAAGGAAGGCTTTTACATTTGAATATGGGACTCTTGACTTGAATCTTGCATTGCACATATTAAATGAGTGCGCTCCAAACTATTATTTAAACTTTTCACATACACAAAGGGAAAGAGGTCTAATAGGATCTCTTCTATTGTGCAAGTTTGTTGCCACCCCCACTAGTAAGTCTGTAACTTTTCAATGATGTGTGATCAGACTGCGGTAACAAAAATCGATATATACCATTAAAAAATTGCTATTTGTAGTGATGCCCTAAACAAGTCCCTTCCAGATAATAATTCGTATACCTTTCTAAACTCATTCTGCGATTTGCTAACATCTTGCTTAATCACAAAATAGATTTAAAAAAGCAATTTTGTGGTTGCAAACGGTGTGATTTTGAGAAGGTCAGGCTTTCTGATCGCCAAGTGGCTTTGTACATCAGACCCTCAGTTCTTTTCATCAAACAATCTATTTTTGAGAATGTAATGTTGTGGCGTTTTGTGGCATATTGATGACATGGGATTGATAATGAGCTCAAAGGGCGAGCTACTACAACAAGCAAAATCCAATATCAGTAGTCTGAGTGAATCATAGATATTGCACAGCACTTCAAGGGGGCTGAGAACGCAAAACAAGGGTCGGCATTGCTGCCAGCAAATTCCCTTGTTTAGCCTTTTGCAAACACCAGGTGAGGCCTGTAACCTGATTGCACATAGCGTACCTCTTGTTTTGTTTCTGCATACTGTAATGCAGTGTTTCACAATGACAATATGTTTATAGGAAGTTGTAATGACTGGCATAACCCTTGTGTTTGGCATGCGTCTGAGATTCCAATTTAACTGTCAAAGGAATCCTGTACCTGGCATGACTGGTGTTGTTTCGCTGAACTCCACAATAAACACTTCATGCATTTCATAAGTTATGCTGCATGGCATTGAATCTGTATTGGGCGATGAACTTCACAACATGGCTCAGAATTGAAAACAAATCAGAATTGAAGCATCTGGATCTCGATGGCAAAAGACATTTTAGATGGGAATTCACATGAAGTGTGATGATTAGCCACGTGTTGGCAAAGCGCTCATGGGCAACAAACCCTGGTGGATCACTAAAACTGTAAATCACTTCTGAGCCTCACCACGAAAGGTGCTAATTCGACTCTTTGAGAATGTGAGAAATGAAGCCAAAATAGAACAAAATGTTAATTACGACAAAAGTTTGTGCATACTCCATTACCGTTCATGCAGGGTATATTTAGGGTAGAAAGTTGAAGCAAATTTTAATTCAAGTCAGTCTGTGGTCCGTAATGGTAATTTTGTTTGTTCTTTTTTGTCTCCTGATTTTTACCGTCCCTCATTCCCTTTCTATGTATTTTAATTTGATCCTAATTGAATTGTTTATTTTGGTATGTCTATTGCATTTGTCACTACTATTTTAAATCTATGTGAATGTAACTCTTAACAATCACTTTATACAGCCTTGAAAAAGCTCCAGGCCTGCGCACTGCATAGACCTTTTCTTCTCTATAAATCTCTGGCAAATGGCATGGTCTCCTGCTGTTCCTTCCGTGAAGTCAAGCATGTCAGCACTTGGTCTCATCCTCTTTGAAAGAACAAAGCCCTGATCATTTGAGGTCGGAGTGGAACAGTCCTGTTGCTCTAATGCTCATTTGACTGACTATGCCTTTCTACAAAGTACAGATATTCCACATATGGTGAACCGGAAAAGAAAGAAAAATAAGCCGGACCTCATAGCTTCCATCCGGGCAATGTGTAGGTAACCAGTCAGAAGCACTGGAAGGAGGGTGTCAGTCCCAAACCAATGACCACGGACAGAGTTCTCCTTCTCCCCCCCTGCCATATTTTCTATCCAGAGGCGAAATGACTGTATGGCATTTCTACTGTTGTCGCTTAATTTACCTAAGAGAACTTTGAGGGCTTCTTGGGATAGAGAAATTGCGAATCTCTCAGTGTCTAAGGCGAGGTGGGCGGAAGGGGTGAGAGCTGGTAGCGAACAGTGCTACGACAGCCAATGCACTGAAGTAATGGTGGAAATGTTTGTGCCAGCACTTCTGGGCTTCGTGATTTCCTTCAGGTGCTTTTCCATTAAATTGCTTTCCTCCTGGTATGTGTGAAGGTGTGTTATGCATGAAAGTGGGAGACAACAATGAACCCATTCGAAGAGCTCAAGATGAGAACCAAGAGTGGTATATCCAATGTAAAGCCAGAGAGTAAGGCTCCCTGGTGTTCCGGGACGTGATGAAACCGGTGGACCATTTCTGAAGTATCTTTATGTTCCTCTTCATATATATGCTTTACAATGGTCTGTACTAAAACAGCTTCAGTACGTTTCATCAGCAGTTTCAAAGAACATTGCTCAGGAGAGGGTCATTTGTTGAGATCCTTCTCAGAATCAGTTATCTGCTTTGGTATCGGGTCCCTAAATAGAGATCTGTGTGAGTGATCAGATACCCCTCTAACTGTATTCATCTAGATAGGTTATACAATGTTGTCGCAATAAGATTGCATCTTCTGCGAGGCATACATCCCTCTGCCCCAAGTTGAAACTTGTAAACTATTGCTTAGGTTGCTGCCTATGAAAGCAGGGATCCCAGATATAATCTTAGGTTCCTAACATTGTCAGATTTTGGGCAATCTCCCTCTGTCTCAGCCCACACCCGCACGCCCTGAAAACTTTGGTAGTGGTAAGTAGGCACTAAATGAAAATGGATATTTACATACATGCATTCGTAACTCTCTGGGTGTTTGCAAGGGTTGCAGATCCGCATGTACCTAGCATGAGGTGTGTGTGAACCGTGCAACGAACAGCACTAATTAATACAGAGTTTTAAAATTGTGCAGATAGAATGTTGGCACGTAAGAAAAAAAAGAATACTGTGGAAGGAAGCATGAAGTCGGCTTTTGGTGGGTTTTATTCCCAAACCCTATACATTTGCAGTGCGGTGAAAATGGGTGCAAATCTTCAATATGTGTACATTTTCATAGACCAAATCTCAACCCGCAAAGTGACTGTGGGTGAGTTCAGTGAACTCCTTTCTTCGTGAGTATTCAAAATAACTAGGTAAGCATGCAGATCTCAGTCCATTTGGAGGGAATGCACAGATATCCATGCAAATAAAGAGCTGCCTCGGAAATCCTCAAGGGAAAACAACTTATGCACAACCCTTTCTGATGCACAACATTTTATGCAACGGAGCACGAGGAGCTTTATTGGCCATGACGGTGATGCAGGAAAAGCAACTTACTGTAATTTTGCTCTGTGCAGAGCGGTGGAGGTGCATCCCACTGTCGCGAGGCATTGCAGGAGAGAACGCTGCTGCCTATGAGGCGGCCGCTCCTGCATGTGTAGGTCACCCTTGTGCCCCTGGAATCACTCTCAACTACCCACGTGGCATTATCCACCACCGGAACGCTGTCACAGCCTAGAAGAACAGAGAGAATGTTCCCATTCCAGGGTTTTCCAGCGCAGCACCACACAATGCATCTGTACTTCATTTCATTTTTAAACTTTTGCAGAAACTTTGACAGAACACAAGTTGTTAGATATACAAGTATTCTTGCAACTCTTGTAAATGTAAACGAGCTACAATAAGAATGTCTGAAGAAACAAGCAGAGAATATTCATGTAAAGGTAAAAAATTGTACTGTAACAAAGGAATTCTTATGCAATGCTAAAGGGACTATTATTTTAGGATTTGATTCACAGTATATAAAACTGTAAAAAGCTACCTGCACTAAAATGGCGCCCAGAGTTGTGAAGCAAGAAGAGTGGAAGGGAAATAGCTACAGTCTTCATCCAGAATAGGTTTTAAAAGGTTTGATTTGCTTACATATGTAAATAACGCGGGCATTAATTGATTACAATGGAGCAGGCATGATATCCCTGAGGTTTTTTCATGCGTCTAAAACTAGGGAATGGAAGATGGACAGAGTGGAAAAATATTTTAGCAGAAGATCACAACAAAATGCATTAGCAACGGCAAATTAATATTGATAACTGCCCTAGTTTAAGTTTAGACTAGACACTGCTTTTCCAAGTTGATAGATAATTAAGAGAGGACATTGTAAAGGAAAGACATACATAGCAGGAACCGGACAGGCAGAGGCATCAGATAATGACAAACTAATAAATATCCTACTGGACAGCTTCCAGGGTAAAACAAGCATTTGCAATGCAATCGGTCTCGCCTTTGGGACCTTATATGTATTTAGCTATGCAGCACATGGCAGGGTAATACCAGGAAATGGTAATATACGCATGTGTAAAGTGGATCTAATTCACGTAGCAAAGTAAAGTAAGATCTACTTACGCTTGCATGCAATGGACGCAACCAACATGTGTACATTACATACATGCAATTTTCAAATTGATTGTGGATTGCGAAAGATAAAGTGCAAAGAGGAGTGACATGTAATCCAAAGTGGGTGCGCACTGAAACAGTCGTAACTCTCTGGGTGTTTGCAAGGGTTGCAGATCCGCATGTACCTAGCATGAGGTGTGTGTGAACCGTGCAACGAACAGCACTAATTAATACAGAGTTTTAAAATTGTGCAGATAGAATGTTGGCACGTAAGAAAAAAAAAGAATACTGTGGAAGGAAGCATGAAGTCGGCTTTTGGTGGGTTTTATTCCCAAACCCTATACATTTGCAGTGCGGTGAAAATGGGTGCAAATCTTCAATATGTGTGATTTATACACAATGTATTAATTCCACGAGCCATTAAACTACTAAATTAGGTACAAGCTTGTGCATAGTATTCACTTGCACAACTTACACCCCCCCCCACACACACACACACAGCTGTCAATTGCGCAATGGGAAATTTTGTTTCCTAGATCCAGTAAAAATAAATCTGTGAAACTCTGCAAACTCAGCATTTTTTCCAATTTGAAATAAAAACTATGTAGGCACAAAACATCCCAAAAGCATCTTATTTATAGCGCGAACTTGACCCTGTATCGGTTATCAGAGCGCTTTACATAGCACCAGTTGCGTTACATGAGGACACATTCATCATTAGGTCTCGCCTGGCGTTGCAGCGCATGCGCTGCTCGCTCGGCGAGATTTATTGTCAACGAGGACTTTGAGAAGAGGGCTTGAAGCCCCGCCCCTCATTTCCATTGGCTTGCGTCACCGTTTATGCTAAACGGTAGCCTGCCATTGGAAATGAGGGTTTTTTGTTGACGCCCTTTGGCCTCCGATCCGGACTGGGTCGCCTGCTTTGCTGCTGTCGCAAAGCACTTTCTTATCTTTATGGGGCCATGTGTTTCTAATTAGAAAAACATGGCTCCATAAAGACAAGAGATCGATGCTTGTTTTTTTTATGAGTTGGCTTGTGGACAGACTCTGTTTCTAGTCTCTGGTCACTGTCTGTGTTGGTTAGTTCTTTGGCTGTGTTTACGTTTCCCCCACAGTGAAAGATTCCGTATGTGAGTTATTTACTGCGGTGACGTAGGGTAGCGTGCATATATATTCCATGCCAGCACTCTTTACAGACCCATCACGTGATCTGTACACCCGCCTCCTGGCGCTATAGAGGTACCACTAGGCACATCTCGGGCGGGGAATGCTTTGTACGTTTATAGACCACCTACCACCATACAACGCAACACAGAGAACTTTATTAGCAAGAGAAGTGTTGACAAAGTAAACGAGTGAAACGACTGAGTGTCTGGAAGTGCAGTTTAATGGAACGTGAGTGCTCTGTGTATCTCAGAAGGCAGGGTGGTAGGGAGACTGCCTGGCGCTGCTTCTTCCAGGCCCCACTTGTGGCAGACACGCTTCACTCCTGTTTGGTTTCTGTCAGTCAGTCGCTATTTCTGGCCCTTGGTCGTTCATTCTCTTGGTGAACACATGTGCTTTGCGGTTCTCACCACGGTGCTGCGCTGTGTAAGGTGGAGTGATCTGTAGTGTTCTAGCTTGTTCTCTCTCTTTCTCTCACTGTCTCTCTGTCTCTCACTCTCTCTCACACACACACACACACTCTCTGTCTCTCACTCTCTCTCTCTCACACTCTGTCTCTCTCTCTCCCACTCTCTCTCTCGGTCTCTCTCACTCTTTCTCAAACTCTCTCTCTTTCTCTCACTGTCTCTCTCACTGTCTCTCTGTCTCTCACTCTCTCTCTCTCTCACACTCTCTCTCTTTCTCACTCTCTCTCTTTTTATCTCTTTCACTTCTCTTGCTCTCTCTCCTCCTCCCTCCCTAGTGTACGTACTCAGCTCTCAAGAGGAGGGGGTTATACTTGCGCACCACTGAGAACGGTATATCTATGCAGCTCTCGGCAGTTTCTGAGGGCACCATATGCATGACGCTCTCAGGGCGGTATACACGAGCTCAGAATACCCTCACAGCTCTCAGGGCGGTATACCCCCACAGCTCTCAGGCAGTATCCGAGGGCAGTATACCCCCACAGCTCTCAGGACGGTATACCCCCACAGCTCTCAGGGCAGTATCTGAGGGCAGTATACCCCCACAGCTCTCAGGACGGTATACCCCCACAGCTCTCAGGGCAGTATCTGAGGGCAGTATACCCCCACAGCTCTCAGGACGGTATACCCCCACAGCTCTCAGGGCAGTATCCGAGGGAAGTATACTCACCCAGCTCTCAGGACAGCTCTTAAGGAAGTATAAACATGCAGCTATGGGAGGCGTTCGCTGTTTGGTACTTGCAGACCTGACCTGAGCTCATACAGCCTGCCCGCTGGCTCTACGAGGGAGGAATTATTTCAACACTTCTGCTTAATAATATAATATTTTTACGTGTTCGTTGCATGATTTACTTGCCACATAGTTCCAGGGCCCGGCTCGTGCACGGCTCTTAGAGTCAATCCAAACCCTTAGCTCGGCTCTCCCTGCTAATTTGTTGGCTCGCCGCCCCCTTTATTCCGCGCCTCGGCAGCCTTTCACTCCTGGGGTGTTTGCAGCTCAGAATCCTTAGTTTACTTAGTGCCCACCTTGGCACATCCTGTCATTAGATGGGCGCTGCCATTCCCCTCTAGGGGGCGGGCAGTGCTTGACTATGGACCAGCCTGTGTCTGGGGCAGAGATGGACCCCGTGGCCAGGAGGGCCACCCAGAACTCGACCCTGCCCCGATGAACCCTGGCTATCTGTCATGGGGCAGCTGGGGGCTGCCTCCGCTTAGGGCCCTCTGTGCCACCCTGCACCAATCCTTGTGCTAATGCCCTTAATCCGCGGGTTCTCCGCGCCGAGAGGGCGAGCGCCTCGTAGCAGTGCCGCGCTCTCAGTGGGCGCTGCGCTAGAAACGACGCTGTCGGACAGGACGCGGTGCGGTTTCACACCAGGCAGACATGCGAAGTGTAAACATGATATAAATACATGTAGCCGCAAGCTGACAAGTGTAAACAGAGGGGGTGTGAGGGCCCCCACCCCACGAAGAAACTCTTCGCATGTGGGCCGCACCAGCTCACCAAAGAATGTGGAAGCAGCTTTCCAGAGAGAGCCTAGGAGTGTCTTTCAGGTTTTTTTTGGACGAGTAAGCTTTGCTGTTTTTGGAGGAGAAGGCGGGGTTATCTGCTAGCTAATTTGTTGACCAAGTGGCGTAATTCTGGGCTAATTGTTTTTTTTTATCTCACAGCTGGGTAGATTCCTGGCAAGCTATGGAGCGCCAGGAAGCACGCTGAACGCCAGCCTAGGTGCTCTAAAAAGTAAATCAGACGGGAATGTGGCACAGATCGCCACAGTTTGAGAGAGGCAGCGTGATTTCGGCCACAAATGCCATCACAAGGTCTATAAATGTGGGGAGACAGAGAGAAGTATGCAGGGGTGACGGGCAGGGGCTCTGGACAGAGGAGCGGGGTAGACATTTCACCGAAGGGGGGTGTTGGAATCTGGGGAGAGGGGAGGGCCTCTGCCGGAGGGGGCTGGAGGGGTAATGTAGCCGGACACTGGATGCAGGGGGGAGGGGGGGAGGTATCTGGAGGCAGGGGCGTAGCTTGGTCAGTAAGATTGGGGGGTCTGTAAGCTTCAGATTTTCTAAAAATCTTGCTGGCATATAATGTTAAATTACACCAGAGTATGAGTGCATTTTTGTCTGCGTATATGTAAAAATCCTTGTGAAATCTGACAGACACCTCACCAAACCCGACCCAACTTTTTTTCCATAAAATATAATTATATATTTATTGAAGCTATGCCCCTATCTGGATGTGGATGGGGCAGTCTGTGAAGTGCAGGGGGTGGTATGGTGATGCTTTTGTCTGTTCAATTCCTGTTGTTGTATGTGAGAGGAAAGCTTCATCTGCCTGTCATTTACCTGGTCTGAGTGCGTGTGGGAAGCTTGCGGAGCTGCTAACAGCATTGTGTTTGTGTGAGGAAAGCGTACGTTGATATTTCCTGTGCTGTACCTGCTCAGAGTGCATGTGGAAAGTTTGTTCTGCTGATGCTTGTGTTGTGCCTGTTCTGTTTGTGTGAACATGTGCATCAGAGGGAAGCTTTCTCTGATCATGTCTGTGTTGTAACTGTGCTCTTTGTGTGTGTGTATGTGTGAGTGAAGCCTGATTTGCAGCTGTCTCTCATGTATGTGCTCTGTAGGTGTGTGTCCCCTGTTCTGCTTGTATGTGTGTCTGTGAAGCTTCTTCTGCTGTTCTCTGTTATGTGTCTTCTGTTGTGGGGCTCCAGTTCTACTTGTATGTGTGAGGGAAGCTTGCTCGGCTGCCTGTTCTGTACCTATTGTGTATTGGTTAGTGAAGTTGCTCTGCTCCTCTCTGTGCCATGTGTGTTCTGTTCTACCGGTATGCATTTGTGTGAGGGAAGCTTTCTCCACTGCCTATGCTGCTGCACCTTTCCTGTGTGTGTTGTTGGGGCTTGCTGTGCCTTGGCTGTATCAGTCCTGTGTGTGTATGGGAAGCTTGCTCTGCCACCTGTGCAGTCCCTATTTTGTGTATGTAAGTGTAGCCTACTGCCTGTGCTGTAACCTATTGTGTTTGTGTGTTAGTGAAAGTTGCTCTTCTGCTCTCTGTACCATGTGTGTTCCTTTCTACTGGTATGCGTTTGTGTGAGGGAAGCTTGTTCAACTGCCTATGCTGTACTTATTCTGTGTGTGCTAGTGAACCCTGCCCTGCATGCCTTTGCTGCATCTATTCTGTGTTTGTGAAGCTTGCTGCGCTGGGCTCTGTTTTGTACCTGTTTTGTTTGTGTACATGTGTGTGAGAGGGAATCTTGCCCCACTGATGTCTGTATTGTACCTGTTATGCTTGTGTGACCCTATGTGAGAAAAGCCTCATTTGCTGTGGCCTGTGCTGTACGTGTTCTGTTGGCGTGTTAGTGAATGTTGCTCTTCTGCTCTCTGTATCATGTGTGTTCTGTTCTACTGGTATGCGTTTGTGTGAGGGAAGCTTGTTCAACTGCCTATGCTGTACTTATTCTGCGTGTGCTAGTGAACCCTGTCCTTTGCTGCATCTATTTTGTGTTTGTGAAGCTTGCTGCGCTGAGCTCTGTTTTGTACCTGTTTTGTTTGTGTACTTGTGTGTGAAAGGAAATCCTGCTCTCCTGATGTCTGGATTGTACCTGTTATGTGTGTGTGACCCTATGTGAGCAAAGCCTCATTTACTGCGGTCTGTGCTGTACGTGCTCTGTTGGTGTGTGTCCTGTTCTTCTTATATGTACGAGGGAAGCTTGCTCCTCTGCCTATGCTGTACCTACTCTGTGTGTGTTGGTGAGGCTTGCTATGCCTTGGCTATGCCAGTCTCGTGTGTGTTGGTGAAGCCTGCCCTGCTGGCTGTGGTGCATCTATTCTGTGTGTGTTGGTGAAGCCTCCCTGCTGTCTGTGCTGTACATATTCCGTGTGTCAGTCTATCTTGCTACGCCTGGCCCATACCAGTCTGGTGTTTGTGTTTGAAGCTTACTTCACTGCCTATGATGTACCTGCACTTTACGTCTCACTTGAGTCAGCGCTTGCAGCCTTTTGTTAACTTAATGGAGGCTAGAGCCCGCCCATTACTTACCATTGGTTGACTTCATCATTAGTCTGATTTTCTTGCTTCTCACTGGTCAGAACATGCTGGATTCACTTTCGCTTCATGTGTTTTGTCACTTCCATGGCGCATGGACCAAGTACTGATTAATTGCTTTATTAGTGCCCCCTCCCCCCACGGCTTGTGTTAGGATTCAGTAACACTTTTTTCAGGGTGCCATATTTCTTGTACAAGCTGATCTTAACTGTTTAATCAACTGCCCCAGCGGAAATTTTAATTGGCCACGGAAACACTGATGACGGGCTCTGGGTGGCCCTTGGCTTTTACCCTGCCTCAAAAAAACTTTTGATGTAGTACTGCTGATCATTAATAACACTGCTGATGCAAAACTGTTCTCTTGATACGTCCCCAGAAGTTTTAAAATTTTAAATACATGTAGATGGATTTTTATGTAAACCGTTTGCAACTGAAGTACTTTAAGTGAGCAAATCTTTGGCCTGGCAGTTCAGGCTGGACTGTTCCCATAAAGAACAGGGTCAAGACTGATTTGCATATCGCTGGGTCTGAACTAGGGTGGTGAAGTGAGCAACAGAACGATGGATTAAACCCAGATCTGTGACTGGGGTGAGTGGTTGAAAAATTTCATCACTCCGTCTATCACCTTGTTGTGTTTGCTCTGTTGTAAAGTCCTCAGTGTCCTTAGGCCTGGGTGCACTCTAAAAACCTCCCCAAAAAAGTGTGCTCCCTTCCATGTTTGAGTGCTTCCTTACCATTTGATGCCTTCTTTGTACATTTTGAGACTTCCACGGCGTACCTTGTCTGTGAGCAGTGAGTCCTCTATTCCAGTTGTGTGCACTCTCTTCTATCGCATTAGTACTCCTTTTCAACACTGAGGCCCGGGTGTACTAACACTTTGCACCGAGTTTGCCTCTCAAAAGTGGCACAAGTCTGGCACAAAGTGTTGTGCGAGGAATGACTTTCCATTTGAAATTGGCCTGAAGTAATGCACAGTAGTATACTTTGCGCTCCTTTGTGTCAAGGCAGCGTACTGTTGCATGAATATGATTTTACCTTGAAAAATAAAAGACGAGGCATTTGACAATACAGAAACAGTTAGTTTAATTAAACACTTTGGCCAAGAGCACAGTTACAGAAGCGGGTCTGAGGACTGTTTCAAAGTACATTCAATCTGAGCAGGGGTTTATACATTTTTTTGGGTATCATAAAGTACTTCTGACAATCCATTTTTAGGTCGAGCCTGGGCATTGCATGCACTGCTTTGCGAGGCATGCTGTATTCGGGTAGGGACTTGAGGCTCCGCCCACTCTCCACCCATATTTTTCATTGACTTGTGTCATTGTCCACTGTAAACTGTGGCTGTTCATTGGTCAGTAGGCTTAGTAGTCCCTCCTTAGTACCGTCTAGTCTCATTCTGTTACCTCCAATGGCGACACCCCCTGTTACATGTGTTGTTACTCGGTAGGCTTTAATTAAAGCCACGGAGCGCTATTTTCTCAAATAGCTTTGTCCTGCCTGCTGTTGGCAGGACACGATCTCTCCTAACGCTTCTTACAAATTTTTATAGTACTGGTGCTGGTATTTTCAATGTAATAGGTCTCACAATTGCAAGTTTAAGCTATTGGCATTGTAAATGACAATGCCTTTTATTGATCTGTTTTAAAAACAACACATAAGTAAAATGCATTGTCATTTACAATGCCAATAGCTCAAACTCTTGAAAATGCGAGACCTATTGCATTGCAAATGCTTGTTTTTGTTAGGCACGGGGAGATTAAGTGATTTGCCCAGAATCACAGGATGCTCAGCGTCATTGCCGAGACAAGAACCCGGTTCCCCAGATTCGAGATCGACCGCCCTAGCCGTTAGGCCAACTCCTCCCCCAATATTAGCATCTGATGGCTAAGCTACATCTGTGTTACTGCACTCCGGGAGAAGTTCATTGTTGAACATGTAGGTTGTGAATTTGCACCAGTTCTACTTACACGTCCATTCGAGAATCTCGAAAAACAATCACTATTCCATAGATGTCATTTATCAACTGCTAACCGTGCCTTGTCAGTGGGTACTCCAACCACCGACCTTGCTACATCTCTGGAACAAAGGTCGCACCTTTCTCAGAGAAATATAGTGGACCCTTGTTTATGTTTTGAGAATATAGAAAGGCCCGGGATAACACTTAAATAAGATTTGTGGAAAGTACTCACTATTTTTTTTTTTTAAACATGCCAATTCTGCTTCTGTTTAGTAATAACTTTGAGACAGTTTAGATCATTTAAAAATACCTTTGAAATCATTTTGTCTTGGAAAATTCAGATTTATGTTTACCTTTCATGGATAAAATAGTTAGTGGCTTTTGCCACCGTCTGTGTCACTGAAAAACGAGTAGGTGTTTTTTTATGTAAAGGCCAGCATAAAGATTGGTGGGGGAGGGGGGCTCTGCAAATGGGGGAGAGGGGCTCTGCACATTCTACTATTTCTACCTATGATTTAAACATGTGTGTCAAACCTAGAACCTCACAAATTTCGTGCCCCATGTTTATTTACAAGTGAAATTTCCAAAACACGTGCAGAGGAGACTGCGAATAAAGATGTGCGTTAGAACCAGTCACAAAGACATAAATCCCAACTGTATGGAAAACAACTCATTCGTGGTAAAACCTTTATTATACAGTACAATGTTACGATTTCCTCAGGTGTTTTTTGCGTCCCGTTTTGCACTGCCCTCAATATGAAGCTGTAAGATTCTGGTTTACTTTCTGCATTTTCCACGCTTAGCTCTTATTCTAGTCCTTGGACAGCAAATAAGAGGTGTGCTGTGGAGGCACTAAGGTTGGTACCCACCCCTGTGAGGTTGCTAGAGGTCAAAGGGTATTTGATGTCACTTCCGCTTCCCCTTGTAGTTTGTTGAACAGAAGTCCTTGTGCACAACAGATAGAGACATCCAAACAGGTCGACAACATTCTTGGAGGCTAGTCTACGACTAGAGAGGTTAAAAATACATGTACTTACGTGATTGAAAACAAGCATGAGTTTTAACCCAGGTCAAACGCTGCGCACACTAGGTCACTGCAGCGACATCCAAGTTAATTGGGAGAGTCCGAAAAAAATCGTCTTTCACAAATAAGCAGCAACCAACCTCCATTAACTTGACAAAACACGAATAGGATGAGCTAAAGAAAACAAGCATTTGCAATGCAATAGGACTCGCATTTACCCGAGACCTATTGCATTGCATCACGGACAACGGGAGGGGGGAGCACGGACAACGGGAGTGCGGGCGGGGGTGAAGAGGGCGAGAAGGCACGGACAAAGTAGTGCTCGCAGTCTACGTACCGTGTAACACCCAGCGCCTTAAGACCCTCACGGGTGAGTAGCACGCTTGCAATTCCCTGATTGATTAAAGGGGCCAGTAGCCATGGGAGGGTACAAATGACGACATGGCCATAATAAGGAGGGACTAACAAGCCTCATAATCAATCAGAAGGCAGCATTTACGAAAGACAATGACACGAGCCAATTAAAAACATGGGCGGAGAGTGGGCGGAGCTTCCACTCCATACTTCATTACTGCGTGCCTCGCAGAGCGAGCAGCGCATGCGCGCTGCCGTTATAGGCTCGACCTAAAAAAAAACAACTTTTAGCAAAGTCAGCTGCGAGAGCGAAGTTGGGGGGGAAAAAGAGAACAGATCATGTTATAAATATAGCACAGCCAGGTCGGTGCTCTCTGATGAAATTTCTGTGAGATATTTATGTTTGAAACCCAGCAGAGTCGACCCAGACCTTCATCCTTTTGAGGTCGGTAGATTTAGTACACATATTGGTGGCAAATGATAATTGTATAAAAAAAAAAACATAATTCTATGTAAGTGCTTTTGTTATATGTGCAATATATTTTACACATTATCATTATCAGGACTATTTTCTGCTTTCTATGGCATATTACACTGGTTTCATTTAGACCTGGCATGTGCTTCTCAGCAACCCAATTTAAATATACAGTTTGAAGAAATGTTTTACTGAAATGCAAGTGACAGTGTGATTTTAGTTTATTCTGCTATGTATAAACACTGTCTATATTACGTTAAGCTCTTTGCATATTTTAACATTTAAAAAATAAATTTCCTGAATCCTGACAGGAATAATTTCCTTAGTAATCAACAGCTCCGCATAGGCAGCGCTTGTGCTCGCTCTTGTAGACATGCTGTGACTAGGATATGGGCTTGTTTTCGTTGGAGTTCTGCATAGAATTCTGAATTTACTTTACTTCAAGTACCTACTTGGTAATTACTGTCCATGCTAAGTAATGCTCGTTTCGTGTAGTTCCTATAAAAACTATACAGGATCTGCGTGTATAGACAACATACACTGCAGGTTTGGTGTCCAGACTGATTCCAGCCACCCCTACCGGGTATGTTGGCCTGCATACCAGCTAGCTCACAGTGCCACTAGAAACTCCTCTTACCAAGGAGAGAATAGTTCTTGGCAACTATCGAACATGACAACGCTGATCCCTCAGGACGGTGGAAACAGTGTACTACTTTGCGCTCAGTCACTCGTGCTCACTTAGTCCCAGAGAGATACACAGAATAAACGGTAGGGACGTTTTTCAATAAGCATTTATTGAACAGTCATTATTCTAGTGTAAAATAGGTGTGCTGAAACAACCATTAGACAGTAACAGATATAAATGATTAGAAGCACTAGGAAAGTAAAAGGATGGTAGATTTCTACCATTTTGCTATAACCATGAATACAGGCAAGTATATAAAATACATGACAATAAAAATGCGTACTCCTACGATGCTACCCTAACTAGATGTACCTGAATGTACCTAACATGTATGTAGGTGTTAAGCCAAGAATCCCTCTAGGATAAAGTCAACCCCATTACCTGAAGTGAGAGACTGTGGGACCCCGTCTTGGCCTCGAGTTGACCCCGCAAGGGATGTTAGACCATTGCGAGCTGGAGTATCTGCATGCAGGAACCTCAGCATCTCACGTCAGTGTGTGTCGGCAGGGAGATTCTGATCTCCTCTCCTTGTCTCAGCAAGATGTGATGTTTATATACCCAAAGGTCTCCCCGGGGGTTCTACTTTGCTGTGCCACTTGTCGGACTTAGGATGACGTCAGGAATGACCTTTATACATAGTTATTATACAGGAGATGGTAGTCCTGCTGAGTTTCCAAGAATCCTCATGCATAATGTATGAGGCTTTTACCAGGGAAAATCCCGCGTTCTGTGTGCAGTGTCGTATCTAGGTAAAAGTTCAGTCCCTAAGAACCGTTATGTATGTAATGTAGGGAAGAATATAGGTGAAGGGTTAGGATGTTACCTGAGCCTATTTTTGGGGTACCTATATGGAATATAACACCCACTCCTCATCCGACTGGACAACATAATTAAATTCTAACATACTACTAGGCTGTCTAGGCACTGGTATGCAAGCGACTACAGTAAAACAGTAGTTCTGTTAAAAAAATGTTAAAAAACTCTAAAATATATTAAATTGTCACTTCAAGCAATAGCTCTAATGTGTCCATATATATAGTTCGAACAACTACAAGCATCGGAAAGCCATGCAGGTCATAAAAAGTGTCAATTGTTTTGGAGTTCCAATTTGAGTTTGTTTAAAAGAGGCTGAACTTTTCCCAGCACGCGATGAGCCAAATATTTATGTGTCCTGGCTGGTAGATGCAACATTGCTGTTGCCTGCCTTCGCAGACGACGACCCTTGTAACACCTCGCAGATCACGTCAATTGAGCACAGATGATCTTCTGTACTGCCTGCAGCCGATGCTGGGGCAGCCTGTGTGCCATCCAAGGCCTGGGTGTCAGTGGAGGAGCCGGTATCCATTCCAACAGGAGCAGAGACTTCCTGTGGAGGCTCTAAGAATGCCGCCATCAACATAAGAATACGCTGGGGTCACTGCAGAACATGGGCCGTTATTGGGTCCAGCAAAACATCAACGTCCGGATGCGCAACTGATGGAAGTGTCAGACAGAGATCCAACACGCATTCTTCTCCGCAGAACAGGCATCGGAGAACAGGTAGGATGCAGTCCATCCAGACTGGTCTAAAGGACAGGAACCAAGAAGCGCTCAGTTCACGTACGCGAGGGGTGCCCAGATGTTGGACCATGCGATCACAGTATTTACGCTCCAGGAGTACTGTTTCCATCTCCTTGGTGACTGGGACATCCATTGCGTAGCAGAAAAATTACAATCAGGATACCTGCTATTAGAAACAGGATCAGCGGAAGTCCTCCAAAAATGCTTCCGAATACAGAGTGTATAAAGTTTGGTATAACTCCGAGGACCGTCTGAAAGGTGCTTAACAGTCCCAAACGTATGGTCTTCAATAGGTGGACTATACCCGTCGTATCAGACATGTTAAAGATACGATTTACCATTTTTGTGCAATGGAAGGGGCAGTTCGTACGTATGAGTGCCTGTATCTCAGCCGAGGACCTTGTGATCTGGAGATCAAAAGTCTCCCGGCGGAGGTTAAGGGCACGGTTTTCTGTAGAAGCATGGCTTTTATTCTGCTCAGAGTATCAAACCGTATAAAGGAAACATTCAACGAAGGCCATAGCGGCGCCTCCCTGACTGTGTGTGTCGGTGGAAACAATACTTGCATACAGTAAGTACCCCTGGAGCTCAAGGCTACTAGATATGCGATGCCCGGAAGCATCCCACAACAACCTTGATCATTCAGCATCAAGTAACTCCCATTTGAAAGTAACCTGAACACTGGAGTAATCACGGCTGCTGGGATAGCCCTCAAGTGACAGGATAGGTTTGCTACTGAACCATTGCAGGCCCGTGCAGCATAATATCCTGGCATATGAGAGATCCACTTAAAGCGTTCTCACAGTTTGTACCGCTTAGAAACACTTCTAGATCCCCACTCCTGCATCAAAATCTGTATGGTAATTCCCAAGATTCCTTGATGAATTCCCTACCCATTTCTTCATATCTGCCTGCCTGTTTTTCTAGGCAGTACTGAAATTGGAAAGTTGTGACCGGTAATGTTATATGTCCATGGATCAACCACTCTGTGGACGGTAATTCTGCCACAGTAAAAGGTAATCTGCCCAGTTTCTCAATACGCAACATTGTATATTTTGCTCCCCTCTGTGCCATTTTCATCTGTTTTTCCGTTAGATTGTATGCAGAAAACAGTGACTTACTGTTGATAAAACGCCATGACACATAACCTGCGTGCAATGAGTGCAGCGTCCAGCTTAATAACATAATAGAACGCAATTGTGATTGCCTGTGCTGTATTATGGACAACTCTTGTTCTAGTACATCAATAGCAGAAGATACAATGTTGCCCAGTGAATAAATCCTGGAAGTTAACGTAGTCATGCCATTGTCAACTACGGCTAAAACCTTTTCTAAGTTAATCCTATCTATTTCTCGTAGTCTCTCCGCTGCTTCTTGTTGGGAGATTTTCCAAATTTCATTATAGACAGCATAATAGTAACGTTTTTGACGTGGCTTTCTGGGACCTAATAAAAAATCCTGTAGGTCCACATCCTCTGTAAGTAAGGATAAGTGTTGTTTCACCTGTTGTAGTGTTGAGGTCTTTAGCCAATCGAGGCACAACTTCCCAACACTGTATGATGTCACCACCCCCAGATGTTCTCTTTGTACATAGCGTGGGTCTTGCCTATGGATACTGAACCCTTCGTTTGGTACCCCTGAATCTTCCTTGACATCTATTTGTGTCTGTGGGCCAAACCAACCATCCCTTCCAATTGGGGTCTGATCTATTGTATTGTAAAATGTCATCTAATGTAGCCCCTTTTAGTGGTGTAAAATTACCCTCGGCACATGATGGTGTTGGAATCCGAGGTGTGTTCAAATCCTTGTTCTTGGCTATTCCAAGGCAGGTAGTCGGTTGCACATTTTCATTTAGAAATATCATCTGCTGAGGAATGAGGCATGCTCTAAATAGCGCTTCTGTTCCCTGGACTTGCCAGTCTCTAGAACCCCAGACTGATTTTAAGTCTATAATGTCTTTCCATAAGTCAAAACCCTGCTCAGACAGTTGGGTAATAAAGGAAGCAGAGTAAATCTGTTTGGTGTTAGCATATTTTTCTGTGCGGATGTCGGTGCAACCTTATAGTAATATGAGGTCGGGTCTGAAACGTTAAACTCTAAAAAATATGAAGATTTCCGTGCAAACGTTTTCGAACTACTTTTCGGTGGTGTAGGGCAATGTTCCCATTGGTGATATGTGAAAACATTCCTAGGGGTGCTCGATTTGTGTAGAAAATGATGACCATAATGTTGATAACAATACATTGTGTTAACGTCTGATGTGTACTCTAACATTTCATTGCTAGAAAATGCGGCAGATTGTTCCAAATCAGACAACATATTGGTTACAGTTTCAAAATCCCAATCATCGGAAACTGTGCTGGAGGTAATGAGATCATTTAAGAAAATTCAAAATAATTGTGGTATCTTTAAAAGTTCGGTCGGACCAAATATATCATAATCAACCGTGTCCCATACTATACCATCAGGTATAGGAACTGCTGTAATGTTCACTGATGACAAGTCTCTTTGTTCACGATGTGATGAAACATGAGGTTTCAGGATAAAGTTCACTTTAGATGCTGCAGAGCTGTGGCGAAGGTAAGTTCCATTAATAAGTAAGCAAAAGACAGTTAATATGCCTATCCAGAAGAGAAAGAAAAGTATCCCGGTGATTATCCAAAGTTCTATCCAAGGTGACACCAGGTAAGTCTTTTTAAGAAAAATGTAGAAGTCTTTGATTTGTTGTTTACAAGATATTTGGGCTGGCGTTGTTTCAGGTTCACTTGGATCCAAAGAAAAGGTATCGAAGTCGATGAAATAGCCAGATGCAGTTCGATCTATTTTTGGTAGTTCCGCAGGTTTTGTTGCACTTGTAGATGGCTCTTGTTGAGGCATGTTTATGTAGACATCAGTGTTAGGTCGAATTGAAATTTGTCTTTCATTTTGATTTTGTATTTCTGTATCAAGAGGAACTAGTTCCATGGCATTATTGCATAGTCCATCATTCCGTATAGGTGACTCTTCAAACGTGATGAGCCTTTCCGTCTGAACTTCCTGTATGGTAGCAAGAGGAGGGCGTCGGCTACCCAGGAGTCCACGAGGCCTACCATTCAGTATCGGCCACATAGTGTAGTTTTATCAGATCAATGGAGACAAATCTTTTCTCCTTTTTTCCAGCAAGAGGCGGCAGAAGTACAGTTCTTATTCCTTCAACGGCCAGGTCAGGTACAGGGTTTCTGTATGATGGCCCAAATTCTTTTTTGTCCACTATCTTTTCTCTGACCAGATCTCCGACTTTAGGGACCCAGACAGGTCTTGCCGTGACTGACTTGACTTCCCCGGTGGCAGTCCGCTTTACCTGCACATTGCTCTGTAGTGCCCTGGATTCATTCAGATACTGTAAAACAGTCAAACGTTTATTGATGTCAAAAGGTTTTTCATCCGCCACTGTGCCTTCACAATCGAGATCAGGTACCCACATTCTCATCCCAAATAGGACCTCATAAGGAGTGACACCCCCTAGAAAACTTCTTGGCATATTGTTGAGGGCCCGCTGTACTCCATATAAGTGATTGACCCAACTACCACCCGAACCTAATACTCTAGCTGTTAAAGATTGCTTTAAGTACCGGTTTTTCCTCTCCACAACCGAATTTCGCTCGGGATGGTACGGAGAGGACTACCGCAGTGCTACACCCAAACCTCCCATGGCTACCTTGTAAGCACTAGAGCTAAACGCGGGGCCACGGTCAGAACGTAATGTACCAACTGCGTATGTCCCTATAAAGACTCGCAAATCTTTGATAACAGTTCGAGCGTCAGCCGAGCGCTGATGCCATACCCATAGGAATCTCGAGCAGGAATCCACTGCAACCATGATATATTTGTAAGCCCCATCAGATTGTAAGGGGACGCAGTCGTCCAAATAGACATACGCGAGTGGTCTGTCTGATATTAGCAATGGTGTCTGTGCAGGACGTGTTATGGTGGAGCCCTTCATCTGTTGACAGATGTCGCACTTTAAGACATAATCTTTGGTCTGCTTCGTTAACCCTGGCCACCAATAGCGTTGTTTCAATAAAGAAACTGTCGCCGACACTCCTGAGTGCGCAGAACCAAGTCCCTCGTGAGCAGCTAAAATTAAGCCAAATCTGCGATCCATGTTTGGTATTACTCTATCCCCCACTCCAGGAATCTGAGCTAATGGAACGTTATTTGCATCTAACTTGAAGGAGTACTTGAGTGGAAAACCTTTCAGTAATGCCTTATTGTCTTTGCGTGAAGCAATGACAGCTACCATTATCTGTCCGTCTATTCTCGTTTTTAGGTCTCGCCTAGCGTTGCAGCGCGCATGCGCTGCTCGCTCTGCGAGGCTTCTTGTAATCAAGCCAATTTCAGAAGTGGAGTCTAGGCTCCGCCCTTCTTTCCATTGGCTTGCGTCATCATGCATGCTAAACCCTGGCTTTCCATTGTCAGTGAGGCTTTTTAGTCCCTCCTTGTTACCGCCCTGTCTCCTTTTGGCCCCGCTCACCCGGACTGGATCTTTTACTTGCGGCGTTAGATGGTGTCTTTTAATTCCTGGGTAAGCACTCTTTTGTGTTCATTCTGCTTTCGCATGTGCTCGTGCTTCGCGGGTACCCATGTACCGCGCTATAGCACAGCGCTTATTTTTTTTATTCATTTATTTACTTTTGTTTTTCACTTTGGCGGCACACATGCTTTACCTTCAGCCATGTTCAGGTAAAGCGCGGGTGCCGCGATTGTTGAAAAAGTAAAGAAATAGATTTTTATCTATTTGTTTACTTTTGCTACAATTGCGGCACCTAGCTTTACTTTAACATGGTTAAAGGTAAAGCGCGGTGTCCGCGATTGTTGAAAAAGTAAACAAATAGAAAAGAATCTATTTGTTTACTTTTTCAACAATCGCGGCACCCGCGCTTTACTTTAACATAGCGAGGGTGCCGCGATTGTTGAAAAAGTAAAGAAATAGATTATATTTCTATTTCTTTACTTTTGCAGCAATCGTGGCACCCGCGCTTTACCTTTAACATGGTTAAAGTAAAGCGCGGGTGCCGCGATTGTAGCAAAAGTAAACAAATAGAAAACAAAAGTGGCCCTCCATTTTGTTTCTATTTGTTTACTCTTGTTTACAATGCCATAGGTTACAAACTCGCAATTGTGACACCTATAGCATTGTAAATGCTTGTTTTTATAGCAGTAACAAAGTGGCTTTACCGTTAACAGATTACGGCGTGTTCACAAGTGCTCCTAGCGCTTAGAATGGTCCGCGTCAGCACTATTAAAAAGTAGATTACACTGGATGCTTCTATGCTGACTGGCCCTGCATGGTGTCCTCTTCTGTTACTAAATAAAGAAAGAGAACGGTGGGCAGACGGGATATCGGACAGTTTTCGGTGTAACTAATAACTGGTTGCAGCAGGTCCCCTATTGCTGGGATGGCTGTGGTGGGGCCATTTATTTTTAATTCTAGGGTGCTGGGGTGACATGTATACTCTACTGTTGAAAACTAGGTCATGCTTGCGTAGTGTAGCGCTAACATTCTCCTGTGGGAGCGTTCAACCCACTACGAGTTTGATCTTGGGCAGAAGAAACTATCCAAAGGCCTTCTCAAACACAATCAGTTTCATCTGAGGCATCTCAGAGCGTCTCTTCATGTTGATCTGAGAGAGTCCCAGTGCCTGCCTGACGCTTGTGTGATACTCCTCTACGGACAGAGGCAGCCAACGATGGAGCCTTCGGCTGCCCCAGAACTGCGGGTCACCAAATGTACATAAACCCCGCCCCTTCTCTCCTTGCGCAAACCTGTGGCTGGTAGTGGCTGACAGCGGAAGTCACATGCCGGTGCCAGTGATCCCGTGATCGGCTGGATTGAAGCAGCGGACGCCGCCGGGGCCCGGGGCAAGGCAGCTGGAACCCGAAGCCCTCACGTCGGCACTCAACATCACTCCAGCGTCCGGCACCGGCACTGCCCAGGCCGCCTGCAGCGGACACCCTGGCGGAGAGGGGAGCAGGCAAGTGAGGTCGTAGTGCCCAGAGGATGGAGACAGGTGTGGGAGGCGCTTGGCAGGCAAGAGCGGCGCCCAGTCTATAGGCATTGTTGTAGGCTTATTGGGGAGGAGATGGGGTCTTTTCTTTTAATAATGCATCTAACCCTGTTAGGGATCTGTTTCTGTGCCCAGAGGGCACATGACTTTGAGGTTTACGAAAGGATGCTAGCGCCTTGAAGCACAACATGTTCCAGTCCTGCGCATTGTTTTTGTCAAACTTGTTGTCAGGTGTGACACTCCAATTGGTTGCATTGAAGTTCACGAAGACTGCAGTCTCCAGAATGCATCTGCTCGGTGATAGAAAGCCTGTGCTGCTCGTGTTTATCCTTGTGTTCATAATGTCATGGAGAGGTTATTCGTACACGTGACACAGCCCGGCCTACTGGTCCAATTAAGGATAGTGTATGTCACACCGTTTATGCTCGCGCCAGGACCTTTGTTAGCTGGATACTACCTTTGTTAGCGGAATACTGTATGGGTGTTCTTGTTTGTGTTGTTTTGTGCTCCGACCTCATTTTGAGGAGCCTTTTAGCGTTTTATTATAGCGCGTGTATACTTCGCACAGGTCTTTAGATCGCTTTTTTTCTGCTTAGTTTGCGTGTTTTACAGCCTGTTGTATGTGAGAATCATTTTGCAAGTATTTTGGTGTCATGTAAGGTTTGGAGATGTACTTAATCAGGGGAGTGGGAAACTTACAATTTCTAAGGGTCAAATGACAAACCTTTTATGTATGTGTTGGTTTTGAAAACACATAAATAAAAGGCATGGTCATGTACAATGCCAATAGCTTAAAATTTCGCAAATGCGAGACCTATTGCATTGCAAATGCTTGTTGAACGAGTGATTGCAGCTACGGACGCAATTCGTACTGCCCCCTTCGCGGCCTCATCAGCCAATGAATTCCCTTCAACGTGAACGCCATCACGTTGTTGACTCAGCGTGTGTATCACGTGAGCTCTTGGTAGTTAGTTTTTCAACTCATCTACCTGTTCCCATAGCATTTTATGCTTAATTGTGCCACCTTTTGAGTCTTTAAACCCATTTTGTCCCCAGTAGTGAAGATATTCGTTGTATGACTGGACACAGTAAAAAGAATCGCACACAATTAGTGTGGGGAATTCTCGATCCGTATTTATCAGTGCCAGTAATAGAGCTTTTAATTCTGCCAGCTGAGCCGTGCAGTCTCCTAGAGACTTCGTTTTTGTACAGCTTGGATGGAACTTTCCGTCCCGCATACGACCTTTTAAAAACGCACATGCGGCGCTGTATTGCTGTTTACTTCCAATGGCAGGCTGAGCAGATCCGGGAGTGTAAATTATGTATTGATCGAGAGGCACTATCTCATTAGGGAGAGGATATTCTTGTTCATATTGTAGGAATGCTTGTGTCTTTAGACTTGGGTCATATCTGTATTCCACGTCTGATGCAGTGAGAGAATTAGCCCATTGTATCCATCTCAGATGTAAGGCTTTAGCATTTGGAACGCTTGCCTTTGTCGCAGCCTCTAAGGCTGGTACCGGGGTTACGACAATTATTCATTTCCCCTGAACCAGTGCTCTTTCTCTCACTACAGCAGTCTGTACGGCTGTCAGAATTTTTTCTGTAGATGCAAAACACATCTCAGCGTTTGTGTACAAGTGTGATTTGTATGCTATGGGTACTGTTTCGCCTTCATTGTATGTTAAGTAGGTGTACCCAGATTGAACCGCAACTATGCGGATTACTAGAGTGCGAACAATTACGCGTGTCTGTAAGTGTTTGGACGCTATCATGTCAGCTTGTAGGGAACAAATGATATCTGTAAGTTCCTGTGTCCAATGCCTAACTGAAAAATCAGGTCTTATGAGGTCGTAGAAAGGTTTAACCCTTTCTGCGTAATCCAAAATGTATGTTCTACCAAAATTCAGGAATCCCAGTATGGATTGTAAATTTTTCAATGATCTTGGAGGTTGGAGCAGCATGCATTTTTCTAAAAAGTTGGCTGCCAAGCTTTTTCCTTCACTTGAAAGCTCATATCCCAAAAACAGGACATTGAGGTGGGCTATTTTTGATTTTTTGAAGTTGAATTTGTAGCCCTCAGAGGCGAATCCCAAAGTTATGGTGCTCACCCTGGTCAAGTGTTCTTCTAGGTCATCATCCGTCAGATAAATATCACCCACATAGGACAATGCCTCTTCATCCAGATTCTGAAGTAACTCAGTTACCCTGGCGGAAAACAACCCCGGGCTGTTCTTATATCCCTGGGGGAGTCAACAAAATTGACGCTGGGACCCCATCACTGAGAATGCTGTCAAATATCTGCTCTCAGGAGCTATATTTTGGCAGAAGAATCCTTTCGAGATATCTAGTGTTGTCTTGTATTTTTTCCGCACAATGTTATTCATTAATGCGACACTGTGTGCGTTTTGTACTGCAAAAGTTTTTGTGCATGAGTTTAGATGTCTGTAGTCTAAAACTAGACGATATGAATTATCGGGTTTCATTACGATAAACAAAGGATTATTCATTGAAGAGGTGCAAGTTTCAATCACACCCTGATATTCAAGTTGATCTAAAATCTCCCTGACCTGTTTTTTCGCTTCCTGTTTTATTGGATACTGTCTCTGTGGAGTTGGAGTAGATTTTAATGGTATCACGTGGTGGGATGAATCGTCATCCCACCCAACATGGTTGCGATAAAGTGCAGGGGCAAGGGCTGCCGCCCACTCCCACGCGTATGTGTGTTTTAGATATTGGGGAACGAGGTCGGAAAAAGCTGGCATAATTACTGTTTCTCCCTGTGGGCAATCCATAACAAAAGTAGGAGGCCAATCTCTTTCAGCTAAAAGAATGTCGTAGCCAAAAGTCAGGTTCTCCCAAAAGAGACCTTTAATTTTTCTGGGCACGTCCCCTTCCATTTGGAGTATTATTTCATGTAACCTATGTGGGACCCTTACCCTAGTATCAGGCATTTCCACCGTAAAATGTTCACTGAACTCCGCTGTCACCAGAAATTCCATCAGGTTCTGGCGAGCTATTGTTACTTCTGCTGCACTGTCTATCATCGTCAGAGCCCATTCCCCGTTCAGTAGTTGAGTCCTCAGAATTCTGGGCATGTCTAACTTTGAGACCTGCTACTTTCTTCTTTTTGAATTGAGGTTTTGCTTTAGGCTTTTCTTCTTTTTTGGAAGCGTAGTCTGAAGTGAGTTGTGCGTCTCTGGACTTTGTACGCTCTTCTTGTCTGTGTTCTGACCGTCCTTCCCTCTCTGAGTTTTTCGATGAACCCTGAAAGGAACAAGAGGAACGTGTATCAGTGTCCTGATACCTGTCAGGCTTTCTAATGTTGTCCCTATTCCTAAGGTTATATCTCCGTTCGGAGGGCTCCTGTTGAGGAGACCTACCTCTGGATTGAGATCTATTGTCTTTAGTCTTTTGTTGTTTGTTATTATCCCATTTCTTCTTTGAAGAAGCAGGTGCTTGCTTTAAGGTATCCTTTTCGGGACTACCCATCAGTTGAGGTTTTATTGCTCTACCCCACAAACTGTCTCTGCCTAATTATGCAGAAGCAGTTTCAATTATTTTAGGTAATTCATGTTCCTGCTGTAGAGGAGTGAACTCCCTTAGGCGTTGGCGAATTGCCACCGATGCTGCCTCCCCTTTAATATTTGCTTATATTATAGCTGATACCTGGGCAAAGTTACCTAGTAACTTCTTCCCTATGTTCAGAGCAGGTTCTGCTCCATACTCGTTCTGTATTTGTCTTAATACATCTGGTATTATTACTAATGACGGGATACCATGAGTCCTGGTATATATGGCAGCGGAAACTGTACCCCAAGAGGTACAATCCTCTATCTGGGGTGTTATCCCCATGGGCAAGCACATTGTTAACATTCTGTGTTTTTCATGTGGGCTGGTATTTGGAAATACCGCCTCTAGCTGTGTTATTTTTTGAGCCACCCAGAATGGCATCTGTTCACATTTAGTGGGCATTTTACCCATCACTGCGTGTAATGTTTGAGGCGTAATTTTAGTTGTTGATGTTTGAGTCGGACTCGTTGGTGTAGCCGTTGTGGGCTGAACTGTGAGTGTTCGCATGACGAACTGTGTCATGTTTCTGTAAAGTCTTATTAGTTCTTTATGAAGTGTAAGTAAGTCTCCTACTGGCATTGTTTCAATGTCAGGATGTGGTGTGTAGGCTGCTAATACTGGCCATGTTGCTCCGTCTCTTCCGAGCGGACCGAGTCTTACTTTATTTCTTGCATGGGGTAGGGCGCCTTTAAACCAGTATAAATGCTCCTGGTAAGTGAGCGGAACTTCAATGTCCTCGTATGGACAATATTCGTTCGGTATTTCATCTTCTAAGTAGTAATGAAATGTCTTTGTTAGCGCATTTGCCTGTGGGAATGTAACCCATGAATAGAATACCTCTGTTCTAAATGATTTGTGTGCCTCAATCACCCACCCCTGGCTGTTAAACCATATGAAGCTAGTTTTAGAGTGATGGCATTTCTAACATTTTCTGTCATTTGGATTGCATCTGCATCTTCTTCTTCCTGGACTGTTATATTCAGTTCGCGCACAGTGTCTCCCTGTTCAGTCATCGTATTTAGCAAGGAGAGTTCTTCAAGGGAACTGAGATAAGGTGTTATGCACAATAGGAACAATGTGTCCTTCAAGCTTGATTAACCAACAGCCAATACATTTTTGTTCCCTCCCACTCCAGACGTCTCGGAGGAAATGTGAGTAGGGGTCTCTGAGAATAGCACGACTGAATTACTCACATTTGACAGCTAAATAAGTACCCAACCAACATTGGGCGTCATGTCGTGTAGTTCCTATAACACCGATACAGGATCTGCGCGTTTAGACAACATACACTGCTGGTTTGGTGGCCAGACTGATTCCAGACACCCCCACCGGGTATGTTGGCCTGTATACCAGCTAGCTCACAGTGCCACTAGAAACTCCTCTTACCAAGGAGAGAATAGTTCTTGGCAACTATCGAACATGACAACCCTGATCCCTTAGGACCGCGGAAACAGTGTACTACTTTTCGCTCAGTCACTCGTGCTCACCAAGTCCCAGAGAGATACACAGAATAAACGATATGGACGTTTTTCAATAAGCATTTATTGAACAGTCGTTATTCTAGTGTAAAATAGGTGTGCTGAAACAACCATTAGAGAGTAACAGATATAAATGATTAGAAGCACTAGGAAAGTAAAAGGATGGTAGATTTCTACCATTTTGCTATAACCATGAATACAGGCAAGTATATAAAATACAGGACAATAAAAATGCGTACTCCTACGATGCTACACTAACTAGTACCTAGCATGTATGTAGGTGTTAAACCAAGAATCCCTCTAGGATAAAGTCAACCCCATTACCTGAAGTGAGAGACTGTGGGACCCCGACTTGGTCTCGAGTTGGACACCTCGCAAGGGATGTTAGACCACTGCTTGCAGGAACCTCAGCGTCTCGCGTCAGTGTGTGTCGGCAGGAAAATCCTGATCTCCTCTCCTGGTCTCAGCAAGATGTGATGTTTATATACCCAAAGGTCTCCCCGGGGGTTCTACCTTGCTGTGCCACTTCTCGGACTGAGGATGACGTCGGGAATGAATTTTATACATAGTTATTATACAGGAGATGGTAGTCCTGCTGAGTTTCCAAGAATCCTCATGCATAATGTATGAGGCTTTTACCAGGGAAAATCCCGCGTTCTGTGTGCAGTGTCGTATCTAGGTAAAAGGTCAGTTGCTAAGAACCGTTATGTATGTAATGTAGGGAAGAATATAGGTGAAGGGTTAGGATGTTACCTGAGCCTATAATGGGGTACCTATATGGAACCTAACACAAAAATTTAGCAAGAGACCATGGGCCATATCTTATAAAGTGAGCAATGCAATTGGGTAATTTAACACCGTTCTGGGGTGACTGTTGTCCCAAATACTTTAAGAGTCGGAGCAGAGCTAATTTACCACCTGAGGCTGAGGTAAATGGATGGTTGACGCATGAACTTAAAAGGCGTATGCTGCTTTTGGCAAAAATGTAGCATTATTTGTTGACAATTCTAAAGCAAACTGAAGACAACACAATAAAATATGCAACCCAGCATAACACAATTAAAATACAATTATAAAATAACAGGGACACATTAGAATACATTAAAACAACACGCAACCAAACAACTACAGTACAACGGAACATCACATTTCAGTAATGCAGCATGAAAACAACACAACACATCAGCACCACGACAAAATGCCACATAATAAATATGCACACCCATTCCTGTCACACATTGCCACCTCCAGAAACCTGCTATCAAAATATTGTGGAAAAAAGAGTTTGCACCAAGTACTTCCTTAACTTACCACCAAGTACATGAAATAGTGCCAGTCAAAAAAGTTTTGTGATCCAGTCTTATGATTCAAGGAAAACAAACACTATCCTCATTCCAAGTGTACAGATCATATAGACACACAGAATCAAAAATACAGAGAGATACCTAGAGGAAGACAGCTAAAGGTAGAAACTGTATCAGCTAAAATACAGTGATATAAAGGGAGACTTAGATGAATAGAGAAAATAAATGCCAAATGGATAAACAGAAAGATTGACAGAAGGCCCCATTCAGAGTGATGTAGTAATGTATTCAGGGTGTGTGGTAGCTTGATTACTGCACATTTTTTCCCTTTCCCAATTTTGGAGTGATGCCTTAATGCTACATATGTTAAACATATCACACTGTCAGAACCCATTTAGGGGGCCACTGGGCACGCAGGAGTTACTGGGCCCCAAACACGGAGGTTGGAGTCATTAACGAATGATAACCTGTAGCCGGTCCTAATATGGTACTGGAACTTGGGCTTAGTACTTCCCTACTGCAATTGCTTCTCAATATAGTGAGGGCAAGCAGTCCAATGCTTTTCAGAGAGGCTGAGACTCAGAACTCAACAACTGCATAATAGACATAAATGGAGCTATTCACAAAAGTAACTTACACTTGTGAGTAGGTTACACATGTCAGTTCACTCGTACACATTTGAGTAACTTTACTACTTTTGGCTGTTCACAAAATCTGAGTGTAAAGTTGCTCAGAAGCTTAGACTTGCATGTCTCCACCTCCTGAAAAAATGTGTGGAGCCAAATTCATAGGTAAAAGTTACTAATTCCAAAAGGAAACCGTAGTAAGTCCGGCATTACACATGGCCAATTACTGACACTGCAACACCCTCCCAAGAAAATAATGGAGGTAGGGAAATAAAATAAAACCTAACAGGAAATAAAGTTAAATTAAATTACATTATTTAAAATAGTTTAAAATATAAATAAATAATAATTTAATGTTAAAAAATATCAAAATAAAACATACTTGTTATTTAATTATAAAAATGTTAACAGTGTTTTTACAATATAAAAATGAATGCAATATTACATTTTAATAAAATATAATTAAATTACTTTCCATTAATTCTATATATCACTTTTGATATTTAGTAACGCATAATTTTTTTTTGTTAAATCACAATTTATTTTTTAACTTAAGCGTCAGAAAAATAATTTGAATTTAATTTTAAAATACGGATTCTCCCTTTGGTAAATTATAGTGAAAATTAAAAGCGTTTATTTAACTCCAAAAAATTGTGAAAATATGTTTATACTAAACATCAATGTAAATTAATTTTACACATTTATTTTGAATGCAGAACAAAAGAAAAATGCTACAGAGCTATTAACTTATTTTGACTTAAATCTTTAATTAATTCAAATATATTACATTAAAAGTAGTTTACTGTAGTTTAGATTAAAATATAAATTCCTACCTAAATTAAAAGTCCACATTTTTCACTATGCATAAATAATTATTGCAAGTGATGTATAGAATTTAAGAAAAAGTAATTTAATTACATTTTAATAAAAGTTACATGAATTTTATTTCAAACAGTTTAAATAAATATTTTCTAATTAAATTGTGAATATGTATTAATTAAAATATTGTTTCATAATAAATTATATTTATTTATATTTTAACTATTAATAATGAATACATAAATTAACATTATTTCCTATTGGGCATGGGGGGTCATTTTAAGTCCTTACTTCCATTATTTTATATGGAAGGGTGTTTAGGTACCTGTGGTTGGCCATGCGTGGAGCTGGACTTTTTCAGCTCTGAGCGGAAGTAATCTGGTACTGTTTTGGGTCCCTTTCTGGCTGTAGTAACTTTAGAAGTGCAGTTTGTGAATAGCAATGGACTTACTCTTTTGTAGGTAGATGCACATGCCTCCCCAAACCTGTCCGTTAACCCTCCCTTAACCACTCCTTACTCCTCCCTAAACTTCACCTATTATGTAGTAAGTCTGACCCATTTTTCAACCACTATCCCTGGTCCCTCCCACATCCCACTCCCCTGGTTTCCCCCTCCTCTTGACAACACATGAAGATGACCTCCACTCTCCTGTTTTGGCTGGACCTCTCAGCTGTCTTGGACACAGTCAACTATCCAACCCTCATAGAGCACTCTTGAGTCGTGAATGGGATTCACCGACAATGACCTTTTCTGGTTCTCCTCCTGCCTTTCCAAATGAAACCAGTTTGTTCACATGGGCACCTCAAGGTCACAAAAGATCCCTATCACATGTGGAGTCCCCAGGGATTCATACTGTCTCCTGTTGTCTTTAACCTTTGCAGAGAGCTGCATGGTGCTCTACTCACATATAATAGCCTCACGATTTACCAGTATGCCAGTTATACACAACTCTATTTGAAAGTCTCTTCTACTTAAAACATGGGACTCCATTGGCTTCCCTTTTAGACCTCACCATCTTCAAAACCAGCTGCATCATTTACAAAGCTATTGTGACCAGAACAACTGCTTACCTTGCGGACATTTCACCATTTCTGGTGGTCTCGGCACACCCACAGCCAGGACACCATCAGACTCACCTCTTTAAAGAGCACTACATCACAATACACTAACCGTCTACAGCTTAGCATCCTGTTCCATTTCTCGTCAACTTTAAGCTTGCCTTTGACCATGTGCAGTGCTCCGCCGCTTTTGGCTACATACATACAAAGTAGTAAACGTACAAGTGTGAGGATATCCCTATAGAAAGGATAGGAGAGGTGAGGTGAAGGTCGAGATTTATGCTCATAGGTCTGTGACTAAGATTTTGTAGTGCTTCAGCAGTACTACTGTACAACTACTAAATGTACTTCAAAATGCAGTTCTTGAATAGAGCCCAATAAGCAAATGTCCAGCCTAGTACTTTTCATTTTAGAAAAAAAGTACTTCAATCACACCCAAAACATAATATAGCACATAAAACATATGTATGCTACTGGGGTGAACAATACAGGGTTTTCTGGATTCCCTACAGAGTACAACAGAACTTTTTCCAGTTAAGTGCAGGTGCAGGCTCATAATGCGTAAAGTGGAGAAGCTTTCCTGTATTCTGTGACCCATAGGTCAGTCCATACATTTGACTAGGCAGTGCTTATTTACAAGTTTCAGAGAAAACTCAAAGTCCCACCAAACAGTTCTGTTTAGCCAGTTCACACTCAATGTTCCTTATACGTTTGTGTTTGGATCCTTGGTGCGCTCTGTCCAGTTGTTCCCTACAGAGAGCAAGCCTTCGTTATTGTGGTCACCTGGGTTTGTCTCACCAGCCCTGATTCCTGCTCTCCATGCCGACCAGTGATGGGTGCAGAGGCTCAGTGAAGGATACACGGCTCTGGCACTTACAATGGGGATTATGTTTACTCCAGTCCTGGCACTGAGATACCCACCTAAGGTACAGTCTTAAGGTCCTACTCAGTGTCGGTCATAGAAGCAGGGACTTAGATCAATCTTTGATGACAAAAGTGATCTTTGGTTGAGTAGAGAGGTCGGGAGCACCTTGCTTTTGAGCAGGTCAACTTCAGGCACATTCCCTTGGGCAAACAAGTTCTTCTTGGATGCTCCCCTTCCAGACTCTGAGTTTGAGCTTCTCCTCTTCAAGCAGACAGCTCCTACAGGGCAAGGCACTTTCCTTCTGCTCTCTTAGCAGGTATGCAGGCTCTTAGGTCTTAGGCAGACTCACTGCTTCACCAGCAAAGATGTACAATTTCAAATGATGTCCTCCCATATCTGGGAGACTGACTCCCTGCGATATCAGCCATGGATCCCAGCAGCTCTTCAAGTACTTTGTCTGGTACCCCTGCCCTTTGTCACTGAAGCAGCATGAAACTGTAATCAAGTGGAAAGGTTTGGTTCCCACTTTTATAAAGAGACTCTAGACAGGGGGTGTGGAGCCACTGTCTACAGTTGGGGTGCTCCATCTTCTTTCTGCCGGCAGACAATTCTTTGAGTAAGGTGATGACTCTCACAGGAGGCAGTGATGACACTTCATGCAGGAGTACCCATAACATAAGCATAATGAGTGTGATGCTCTGCGCCTGGATGTCATCAGACTTCTTGGATGGACCACTTAAGGAAAGAAAAAAAGTCCAGGCCCTGCCTAGAAACTTCACTCCATTTAACAACTGAATCTGCTCACCATTCCCACTCTTCCACCATTTCCCAAATGGAAATGCTGAGGAAGGGCTAATCAGCAACCCCTTTCTAACTAGGCCACACTGAGTTTCTAAGGGCAGCCATGTCTCCAGCCTTCCACATTTCTGTTTCTAGGAATACACCCTCCAGCTCAGGAAAGCAGGCAATTCACTTCCCCTGTTTGTGGTGGCTGTATCAACACCTCCATCTTGTTCCATGTAAAAAAACAATGGCAATCCAAAATGGATTCCACTGGCTTCAGTACAGATACATTCATACCCAACATGGAGTCCTGCTTGCAAGCACCATACACGAACAACACTCAACACACACACACACACACAGATGCCAGCACAGGGTCTGGGAATGACACTTGAGCAGAACTTTCCCACGAGTGGGCTGGTAGGCATCGCCCTTAATTTAGGAAATGAGAAAAATGTTTGTACCTACCCTAAGGATCCAAAAACAGTATATAGCCACTACCGCTCAACATGTATGTTGCAGGGACACAGAAGGCAGTTTTGTGTCACCCATTGCCTACACTTTTGGCGCTCCCAACTTAACCTCAGAGCCAGGTTCTGGGTATCAGCTCCATTTTTGGCCTAGGCCTCAGACCATACTAATATTTCATGTGTGCTTGGCCAAAACAAAGTCAGGATTCCAGATTTACTTTTCATTAGGTACTTCAGTGTATCAGTGCATGTCTATTTCCCATGCATATCTAATCCTGGAGGTAATGCAGAGAGTTTCATTAACTACCGCTTTACAGTATTACCTCCAAATATATCCTGGCACTACAAATGAGAGTTAGAAAGACGGGGGGCTCTTAATCAGTGCAAGGGAGTCATAGAGAGACGTGTTAGTCTAAAATCAATGCATTTTGAGAACAACTTCATTGTATACTGTTGAAGACAAACAAATATCACCCCCCGCCCCAGTACACAGACACACAATTCAACATAAAGGAAACAAATCTAATATAGCCTGCAATACATTTTGCCTGTATAAAACAATTAAAATGGAACATGCCTCTTTCAAATATATCAAGCACAGAGCACTGCTGAGCAGTGCAGACAGTTGCAAGCGCACATGTTGAGGACAGGCATGGATGGATGTAGAAAGACATACCCAGGCAAAAGAAGAATCACCATTCATCATGAATTGTTTCGACACTAATATACACCTACCTTGTGATATTGAAAAACACTGAAAAAATAGGAAAAATACAAGCTTCCAGTTTTCCATCTTTCTGTTATGCATCGGTGTAGTCCGTGAAAACTCTCTAATTGTTTAATAATACTGTATGAGCTACCTGTTAACTTCCGTATGCTGCACAGAAAGGAGGAAAAAGAGAATACAAAGTCAAGGCGTGTTATTTCTCTGTCATTGGAACACAAAAATGACTGAGACATGAGATTTAATTTGCTATTGTAATGCACAAGCAGTTGTTTTTTTGCAGTTATTGTATCTTTATCATTTGTATTTATTTAATTCTGTATATTTTAAATTAGAAATGCTAATCAGAGTGTCCCAGGCTCGGGGAGTAAAAGATGGCTTCGGGTCATATTTACTAATCTTTCACACAGGCATTCATGCGACTCTAAGCAGCGTTTCGCGATGTGAAGTAATGCAAACTGCAGCACTCTTGCACTCGAGTGAAAAAGGTACTTTCAGCTGAATGTTGACAGAAGCAGAGAGCCTTGTTCTGAGTAGGCCAGCACAAGTTTATCTATCATCTATGCAAAATGGGCGGGAACAGCAAAAACAATCACAGAATTCTGTCGTGTGGGGGCCCACAAGTGACGGTGGCCTTGAGGGCTAAACAAACCCGATAAAGAAACAGCTGTTCTGGTTAACTTACTGACCACTCCAAATGCGCCATCAGCCTTTTTAGGTCGAGCCTGAGCCAGCGCGCAAGCGCTGCTCTAGGGATGATCTGTTGTAGTTCAGTACAGGAATGAAGCCCCGCCCATATTTATTGGCTTGTATCTTTGTCTTTCCTAAATGCGGTCTTCTGATTCCTAAATAGGCTTGTTAGTCCCTCCTTAGTATGGCCTTGTCTTCATTTGGAACCTCCCATGGCTACTGGCCCCTTTACTTGGTTGTTACACGGTAGGTGTAGTATTTTGTTTACAGAGTTTCTCCTACATTAGGCACGACAAAGTGCTTTGCTTACATTCAGCGGGCCATGCCTGCTTTCACTTAAGAAGCAGCCGGGACAATGGCGGCCATTTGTTTGCAATGCCATAGGTCTCGCATTTAAATGCGAGACCTATAGCATTGCAAATATTTTGTTTATTACTATAATGTGGAGCACGGTGTCCGCTTTAGGGACACCGCGCTCGGTTTCTTTTTTTTTTTTTAAGTATAATGTGGAGCGCGGTGCCCGCTTTAGGGACACCGCGCTCCGTTTCTTTCTTTTTTAAACTATAATGTTTTTTTTAGGGGGAATCTTTAATGGTGAGCACGGCGCCCACTTCAGGGACACCGCGCTGTGTGTTTTTTTCCTTTCCTTTATTGGCCACCAACAGCCTGCTCTCCCTGTTGGAGCATTTTTGGCGTGAAGGGAAATAGGAGCTGTGTGGGCAGGGCGTTCTTTCAGGCCTCAGGAACACGATGGACCAGCTTTTCAGGTCTGAGGACGGAAACCCCGGGCAGCAGCAGCACACCGTAGAAACCAGTGAAAGCAACAGGGAGCCGCCGACACACAGGTGAGGTAACTGGTCTCTTGGTCCATAACTGTTCATTTTATCTCGTTACCAGGGTTGTCCCTTGTGAAATCTTGAAAAGAACATACACAGAATCGTTCTCGCAGCTGTGGCTCTGTCCAGGGGCACTAGTACATGGCCTGCCTGTCTTTTGTTTTTAAAAATCATTACGACATTGCTAAACGCATCAGATGTATTCAAGTTGCTGGGTTACATCGTTTAGAAATACACAGAGTAACGTAGTTTTGGCCGCGGTACATTAGTGAGAGTCAAATGGCATGATATATTGCAAGACATTAGTGCGGAAAATTGATTGCACATTATCAAATTGCAATGGTTACCCGCACATCACCTCTACCTCTATGTATATTGAGACAGTGAGGAAAATGAGCCTCGTTACCGTCATATCGATCCTTTTTAATGCTTTTAAATAAAACAAAAAGTGGGAAACATCTCAATAAAATGTAACTCCCCGAGATAACATCCATCAGGGCATGAGGGAAAGACAGCACAATAGGAAAATGTGGTTTGGAATTGAGAACGTACTTTTGCCATTGTGGGTGTAGTCGTCAGCACGTATTTTGTGTCTGTGCGTTCCTTTTCATATTTTCCTTTTAACTGGCCCTATTTTATCCTCTCCTTGACTCTGCGAGGCCTGCTGGACGTTAATGAGAGCGCTGTAAGAAGTTAAGATAAGTGGGGGAGAGGAGGAGGCTTTAATACAGCAGAAAATATGTTTACTGCATGGAAGTGCAAGGAATAATGGAGACCACTGCCAGCACGATTTATGGCTCATCAAGTGGTTGGTGATACCTTTAGTGGCTTTAATTTTCATAGATGAATCCAGTTTCCCTATTTCAGCACTTCCCCATCCTTGATGCTTTTTATTATTGCCCTTAAAGAATGCTTCAACATGTTGTAAATCTGTTGTGAAAAGCTCTCCCACCTAGGCTGTTCAGGCATCCTAGAAGGCCCATGACCGCTTATCAGTCCCCTAGGAGGCTATTGTGTGTGTGTCACAACTGAAAATGAAAACTTTATTTGACCATTTTCCAAATAGTTATCTTTTGTTCCCAGCACCTCACCTGGATGGGGAGGGCCAAGAAAGTGCTGTCGCTGTATTGTGTAGATTTTTTTTTATTATCAGCAGGCTGAAATACAAGTGGTTGGCCTGCACTTCCACGAGATGTCTACCCCTCACAACCTGTATCCGATTCTTATCCCACCTCCCCCTTTCAATTTGCCACTCCCAGAAAAAAATGCGTACAATCCCATCTTCCCTATAGACATCATGAATTTGCTTTGCCTCCCTTGCTGCCCTTGCATTTTTGTCCAACAGTTTACAAGGATGCTCAGTTAATGCCTTCCACTGATATGTGATGTAATCTTCTGGCCAACTCGGACTTTCATGCTTCCGAGGTGGGTTGAAGGGTACCTTTACTTTGTGCAATATTAACATTAGTTACTTGTTACTTGTAACACCAGTTACTTGTTACTTTAAGCATTCAACACCCCACAGGTGTTTTTGCCTTGGTACAGTTCTGAAGAGAAAACGTCAGGCACAAAATTATTCTTACATTTCCATTGACATATTTTGAACATGGCTCAAACACATCAGGGCATGGGTCTGTAATATATGTAATATCAGTAATGTTCTCTGGAGTTGCCCTCATCATGATGCGCCCATTTACTACTTCCTGTTCAGGCCAATTGAGCATAGCCCAACAATAACTAATAACAAATATGGGGGCTTATTTATAAGCCCCTTACTCCACCGGTGCGTCACTGTTTATATGGGAAAAAGTGAGGCACTGCTGGCGCAAGAGGCTTGAAAATAAGCCCCATGCTTTCTTTCTTTCAGTGAATGTATAGAGAGCAGTTGGTAGTTTGTAATATTACCTACTGGCGGTCGCCAGTAGGTAGTTATAGTTAGGACCTAGTTGCCATAGGAAAAGCGTTTTTTGATTTGCCAATATCTTTGGCGCCGGTTGATGAATCTTCGCGAAATTTTCAAAACTAATGGGGCGCTCGGGTCAGCTCCTGTCTTGAAAGTTTCGGGGTGATTCTTCAAGCAGGGGCCGAGAAAAAAGGGGTGTCCCAAAACGCATTTTCTCCATGTTAATTTACATAGGAAACTTTAGACAAAGCTACAGCCCGAACTGCTGAACGGAATTACACCAAACTTGGCAAAAAGGTAGGTCTTGGTCTAGAAAGCGTGCTTCTTTTAAATTGTGTAAATCCGTTCAGTAGTTGCTGAGAAATTTAAAAAATAAAAATATCGATATCTGAGCACCGAGGAGGAGTTGCGAACCCTCCCGGGCATGAGCTTCACTCTGATTGGCTGCCAACACTCCAAACCAGAATGTGTTGGCAGCCATCTTGTGACTCGGTAACCGAGTCACAAGAAAAAGGTAAAACAAAGATAAAAAACAAGAAAAGGGGGCATCGTAGAAACACCCTGACCCCGTAGGCCTGCTCAGGGGGTCCCACAAGGCCAAGAAAAGCATTTTTTCCCCCAAAAAATCGACCGAATTCGCGTTGGGTGCGCGAATACAGCCGAGAAAAAAAAAAAAAAAAAACGAAGCACGGGCTCCCGCGCTTCGTTTTCCTTAAGCCCCCGGGTGGGCCAGGTCCCGGGGGCAATGTCCAATTATGTAGTGGGGGCCCGGGGTCCGCCACCTCCCCGGGGCTTCACTCATGATGTGCGGGGGAGCACGCAGCCCCCCGCAGCCCCGGGGACTGCCACCTCCCCGGGGCTTATTTATATAAATAAAATGTGTGGGGGGCTCCTGCCCCCCCATGCTGTCCCGGGGACTGCCACCTCCCCGAGGCTTTGACAATTAAACGCGGGGGGCACGTGGCCCCCCGCTGCCCCGGTGACTGCCACCTCCCCGGGGCTCTGATTTTTTTTTTTTTAAATGCGTGGGAGGGGCTCGAGCCCCCCACACGCCCCGGGGACCACCACCTCCCCGGGGCACTAATTGTTTACATATGGGGGTCCGTTGCGGACCCCTGGGACCCGGGGACCACCACCTCCCCGGGGCTGTTAAAATGATGGGAGGGGGGCCGCGCGGCCCCCCTCCTGGAGCCCTTGAAGGCCCTGGGGACCGCCACCCCCCAGGGCCAGCTTCTGCAATGTGCCGGGGTGCCCACCCCCGGTACATTGCTGTTTGCTATAGCAGGGCGGGAGGACGGCTCTCTCCCTGCCATAGCAAACTCTGCTTTGCTTTGTTGAAGCAACAGCAGGAAACCTGCTCTCGCTTCAACGAAGCAAAGCAGAATTGCTTTTGGGCAAGGGGAGCTGCATTGCCCAAAAGCAATGCCGGCTCCCGCAGGAGGCGGGGAGCCGGCTGGGACAGTGGGGGCATTGGGGCTCCCCCCACGGTCCCCAACGGTAAGGGCCGGCCCCAGAGGATGGGGTCCCTGGGGCCAGAAGTGGCCCGGGAGGGGGGACACGCGGCCCCCTCCCTTTATTTAAAAAAAAAAAGAATGGCCGGGCCCCGGGGGATGGGGTCCCCGGGGCCGAAATTGGCCTGGGGAGGGGGGCCATGCGGCCCCTCTCCTCAAATAAAATCATTTTAAAAATGGCCAAGCCCTGGAGGATGGGGTCCCGGGGCCAACAGTTGCCCAGGGAAGGGGGGCCACGCGGCCCACCTTCCCTATAAATATTTATTTTTTAAAAAGAGGCCATGCCCTGGGGGATGGGTCCCCAGGGCCAAAAGTGGTCCAGGGAGGGGGGCCACGCGGCCCCCCTTCCCTATAAATATATATAAAAAAAGGAGGCCATGCCCCGGGGGATGGGGTCCCCAGGGCCCCAAAAATACTAAAAGAAGGGGTGCCACACAGCCCCCTTCTAAAAATACATCATAAAAAAAAGCCGGCATCTCGCCGGAGGCCCACCCCCTCCCTGCAGCACTCTGCAAACGAGCCCCCTGGTGCGTTCTAAGTTGGGGAATTAAGTCCCCTTGAATACGGAGGGTCCCTGGGGGCCAACTAGCCCACCAGGTACCTCCAGTAAGTGCCACACAGCTGGATTGCAGAGAGGTGGTCCGAGGCCACGCCCCTTTTTACACCACTGTGCAAACGCACCTCTTGGCGTACTGCTGGTGGGGCGATGAGGTCCTCTTGTTTCCTGAGGACCTCAGGACACAAGTGGACTTCATCCCCCGAGCAGCAGTGCACCAGGAGCTGCGTTTGCAGAGTGGTGTAAAAAGGGTGCGTGGCCTTTGAGCACTCCCAGCAATCCAGCTGTGTGGAACTTACTGGAGGTAACAGGAGGGCTAGTTGGCCCCCAGGCACCCTCAGGAGGAAAGGGGACTTCATCCCCCAACCAAGAGCACCCCAGGAAGCGCGTTTGCAGAGTGGTGGAGAAAGGGGGTGTGGCCTGTGTCCACCTCTCAGCAATCCCACTGTGTGGGGCTTACTGGAGGTAAGAGGTAGGCTAGTTGGCCCCTAAAGGACCCCCAGCAGCGAAGGGGACTTCAATTCCCATTCAAGAGCGCGCCCGGGAGCGCGTTTGCAGAGTGGTGGGCAACGGGGCGTGGCCTGCTATGAGAATTTAGCAATCCTGCTGTGAGGGACTTACTGGAGGTAATAGGAGGGGTAGTTGGTCCCCAAGGATGTCCTTGGGGGCCAACTACCCCTCTTGTTACCTCCAGTAAGTTCCACACAGTGGGATTGCTAAAACGTCTTCAGAGGCTATGCCCCCCTTTCTCCACCACTCTGCAAACGCACCTCCTGGCAGACTACGGGATGGGGGATGAAGTCCAATTTACTCCTGAGGGACTTTGGGGGCCAAGAAGCCCTTCTGGTACCTCCTGTAAGTCCTATGCAGCGGAATTCCTGAGCGCTGGTCGGAGGCCCAGCACCCTTTCTCCACCACTTTGCAAACGCGACTACTAGATAAAGAAGTGTTTGCAATGTAATAGGTTTCGCATTTGCGAGAGTTAGAGCTATTGGCGTTGTAAATGTAAAAGTTTTTTACTAATGTTTTTTGGAGTGGAGTGGATGTACATTGTGTGTAGTGGAATTATGTGGTATGTTGTGCAGTGAAATTATGTGGATAGAAAGTATGTGGTATTTAGTGTACAGGAATTATGTAGAGTGGGATTATGTGTTATGGAGAGTAATTATGTGATATGGTAGTCTGTGTTGTGGAGTGGTAACCTCAGGTTTAGTCTTCCTTGTTTCCATAGAAGCTCAACTATGAACTCAGTGAGACAAAAAAAGAAAGAATCACTGAGGAGCACTTGTGGACCTAGTCAGAGGTATGAGCAGGGCCACAGGAATTATGCGACTGTTTGGCTGCACCGACTTTCGCACAATTATACATTTTCTGCATTAGCCACATAATTCATCATCTGCTCCCTAATCTGCAGATTTGAACAAAAAAAGCCTGGCTTCTATGGCTCAAACGTTACCAAAAATGCAGCGACAAGTGTTACAGCGTGGTGGAAGGCCCTTTGCAAACCTAGAATGGTCACCTGTTACTTATTGCTAAATGTGGGTGTTAAATTTGTACTAATGGTGTGCAAGCCACTCTTGCTTCCTTCTGCGCCTCTCTTGCCTCTTTCTGCATTTCTGTTGCTTCTTTCTGCACATTTCTTACTTTTTCTGCATCTCTCTTCCCTCTTTCTGCACGTCTGTTGCCTCTTTCTGCACCTCATTTGCTTCTTTCTGTACCCCTCTTGCCTCTTTCTGCACCCTTCTTTCCTCTTTCTGCACCTCTCTTGCCTTTTTCTGTATCCCTCTTACGTCTTTCTGCACCCTTTTTGCCTCTTTCTTCACCTCTGTTACTTCTTTCTGCACTTCTCTTCCTTCTTTCTGCACCACTCTTGCTTCTTTCTGCACCACTCGTGCTTCTTTCTGCACCTCACTTGCCTCTTTCAGCACCTCTGTTGCTTTTTTCTGCAGATCTCTTGCCTCTTTCTGCACCTCACTTGCCTCTTTCAGCACCTCTGTTGCTTTTTTCTGCAGATCTCTTGCCTCTTTCTGCACCCCTCTTTTCTCTTTCTGCACCTCTCGCTTCTTTCTGCACCCCTGTTCCCTCTTTCTGCACCTTTCCTGCTTCTTTCTGCACCTCTCTTGCCTCTTACTGTACCTCTGTTGCCTCTTTCTGCACTTTTCTTGCCTCTTTCTGAACCCCTGTTGCCTCTTTCTGCACCTCTGTTGCTTCTTTCTGCACTTCTATTGCCTCTTTCTGCACCTCTCTTGCCTCTTTCAGCACCTCACTTGCCTCTTTCAGCACCTCTGTTGCTTTTTTCTGCAGATCTCTTGCCTCTTTCTGCACCTCTCTTGCCTCTATCTGCACCCCTGTTCCCTCTTTCTGTACCTTTCATGCCTGTTTCTGCAATTCACTTGCTTCTTTCTGCATCCCTCCTGCCTCTTTCTGCACCCCTCTCCCCTATTTGTGCAACTCTCTTGCCTCTTTCTACACCTCTCTTCCCTCTTTCTGCATCACTCTTGCCTTTTTCTGTACCTCTGTTGCTTCTTTCTGCACTTCTCTTGCCTCTTTCTGCACCCTTCGTGCCTCTTTCAGCACCTCTGTTGCTTCTTTCTGCACTTCTCTTCCTTCTTTCTGCACCCCTTGTGCCTCCTTCTGCACCTCTGTTGCTTCTTTCTGCACTTCTCTTGGTTCTTTCTGCACTGCTCTTGCCTCTTTCTGCATCCCTCTGGCTTCTTTGAGCACCTCTTTTGCTTCTTTCTGCACTTCTCTCTCCTCTTTCTGCACCCCTCTTGCCTCTTTGTGCACCTCTGTTGCTTCTTTCTGCACTTCTATTGCGTCTTTCTGCACCTCACTTGCCTCTTTCAGCACCTCTGTTGCTTTTTTCTGCAGATCTCTTGCCTCTTTCTGCACCTCACTTGCCTCTTTCTGCACCTCTCGCCTCTTTCTGCACCCCTGTTCCCTGTTTCTGCACCTTTCCTGCCCGTTTCTGCACCTCTCTTGCCTCTTTATGTACCTCTGTTGCCTCTTTCTGCACTTCTCTTGCTCTTTCTGCACCCTTCACGCCTCTTTCAGCACCTCTGTTGGTTCTTTCTGCACTGCTCTTGCTTTTTTCTGCACCTCACTTGCCTCTTTCTGTACTTCTCTTGCTTCTTTCTACACCTCTGTTGCTTCTTTCAGCAATTTTCTTGCCTCTTTCTGCACTTCTCTTCCTTCTTTCTGCACCCCTCCTGCCTCTTTCTGTACCTCTCTTGCCTCTTTGTGCACCTCTCCTACCTTTTTCTGCACCCCTCTTGCCTCTTTTTGCACCTCTGTTGGTTCTTTCTGCACTGCTCTTGCTTCTTTCTGCACCTCACTTGCCTCTTTCTGCACTTCTCTTGCTTCTTTCTACACCTCTGTTGCTTCTTTCAGCAATTCTCTTGCCTCTTTCTGCACTTCTCTTCCTTCTTTTTGCACCTCTCCTGCCTCTTTCTGTACCTCTCTTGCCTCTTTGTGCACCTCTCCTACCTCTTTCTGCACCCCTCTTGCCTCTTTTTGCACCTCTTTTGGTTCTTTCTGCACTGCTCTTGCTTCTTTCTGCACCTCACTTGCCTCTTTCTGCACTTCTCTTGCTTCTTTCTAAACCTCTGTTGCTTCTTTCTGCACTTCTCTTGCTTGTTTCTGCACCTCTCTTGTGTCTTTCTGCACCTCTGTTGCCTCTTTCTGCACTTCACTTGCTTCTTTCTGCACCTCTCTTGCCTCTTTCGGCACCTTTCTTGCCTCTTTCGGCACCCCTCCTGCCTCTTTCTGCACCCCTCTTCACTATTTGTGCAGCTCTCTTGCCTCTTTCTACACCTCTCTTCCCTCTTTCTGCACCACTCTTGCCTCTTTCTGTACCTCTGTTGCTTCTTTCTGCACTTCTCTTGCCTCTTTCTGCACCCTTCACACCTCTTTCAGCACCTCTGTTGGTTCTTTCTGCACTGCTCTTGCTTTTTTCTGCACCTCACTTGCCTCTTTCTGCACTTCTCTTGCTTCTTTCTACACCTTTGTTGCTTCTTTCAGCAATTCTCTTTCTTATTTCTGCACCTCTGAGTTAGAGGTAGTTTTAATCCCCCTGCCCTATTATGTACTAGGGCCTTACAGGGGAGGTCATGCCAATCACAGGGGTACCCCATCCCATAGTGTACCCTAGTGTATGTAGGTGTTTTCACTTTATTCTAAGTGTCTATCAGCATAGCACTGGCTCCGGGCCTGGTTAATCAGAGTCAGTTACCACCAGTACCAGTCAGCAAAAAGTTGGGGGCACAGGATGACTTTGCAACAAGGCCTCTTTCTGCACCTCTGTTGGTTCTTTCTGCATATCTCTTGCTTCTTTCTGCACTTTTCTTCGTCTTTCTGGACTTCTGTTGCCTCTTTCTGCATTTCTCTTGCTTCTTTCTGCGCCTTTCTTCCTCTTTCTTCACATGTCCTACCTCTGTAGGCATAGTTAGAAATTAGCATTTAAAAAACCTTTGAAATTCACTGAAAAAACCATAGGTTTCAGGGACGTTATAGTTAGAAATTAGCATTTAAAAAACCTTTGAATTTCACTGAAAAAACCATAGGTTTCAGGGACGTTATAGTTAGAAATTAGCATTTAAAAAAAACCTTAGAAATTCACTGAAAAAACCACAGGTTTCAGGGACGTTATAGTAAGTTGGACATTTCACTCATAGAAAACCAGAGAAATTCAGCCGTTATAGTTAGCTGAGCTAACTATAACTCGCGCCCCCGCAATGCACTGCTGATGACGTCACATATTACATCATTCATGACATGGTCAGTGACATCACTGATGACATCATCCACGTGATAATCTGATGCACCTCCTCACACCCTAATATAACCTTTGATACACCCACTCTAAAATACAGACTACCATTTTCGAAACCATAGACACACCAATACCAGTTACTACATACCCACTCACTGATTCCTAGGTCTACACACACGTCCACTCATTCACCCATACAGTCACTCATACATGCAGTCACTTATCAATACAGCACTATCATTTGCACTCGTACACCTATACAGACACTCACACATCGCCACTCATCCATAGTTACTCACACACCCAGTCAGTCATGCAAAGAATCAATCACACTCCCATTTACTCACCTATACAGTTATACACACACACCATCTCACTTATTCATACAGATACTAATACGTCCTTACTCTCTTATACAATCACTGATACAAGCACACACTCATCCATACAGCCTCTCTCACAATCACTCACTCTCGCATATAGTCATTTATATACTGCAACACTCACATATACTGCCTTTCACATATGTAGTTACTCACACATGTACCACTGAGACATCCATTTACTCACCAACACACCCATACACACACTCACCCACCCATACAGCCCTTCACAGATGCACTCTTGAACCCATACACCCACTGAATCACCTACTCACACATCTATGCACAGAGTCACACACCCCCACCCACCCACACAGACACTCAGGCACCCATACAGATAGTCAGACAACCAATCAATAACCCATATAGACACTCATGTAGCTACTCCCCAACCCATGCAGCCGCTTACACACCAACTGACAGACTGATACAGACATTCACACAGTTTAGTCACTAACCCATGCATTCAGTAAGACACGTTTAATCACTCACTTATACAGTCAGTCACACACCTAGTAAATCATCCATTCAGACAGTAATACACCCACTCATTCTTCAATACACCCTGGCCTATTTATATATATAAAACATATTTAAACTTTACAGAAACACACAGTCACTGGATGATGTCATCAGTGATGTCACTGACCATGTCATGAATGATGTAATATGTGACATCATCAGCAGTGCATTGCGGGGGTGCGAGCTATAGTTAGCTCAACTAACTATAACGGCCGAATTTCTCTGGTTTTCTACGAGTGAAATGTCCAACTAACTATAACGTCCCTGAAACCTGTGGTTTTTTCAGTGAATATATATATATATATATATATATATATATATATATATATATATATATATATATATATATATATATATATATATATAGTATCCTGCTTGTGTTTGCTGCACTGTTTCCAACAAAATAAAACCACTACCAGCATCCCACTGCACCAGCTCGTTTGTTGAAATCGTCTATTTGTTCGATGCTCGGGTGCGGCTGCCACCATATACAGTGGTCTTCAACCACCATGGCAGCCGCACCCGAGCATCGAACAAATAGACGATTTCAACAAACGAAGCTGGTGCAGTGGGATGCTGGTAGTGGTTTTATTTTGTTGGAATATATATATATATATATATATATATCTCAATGTAGAGGCTCCATGTTTTAATGCTCTCCATACCATGCCACATAATTCCAATCAGCCCTAATTTCACTCAACCCCACACACTTCCACGCAACACAATTCAACTCTATACATTTCCATTCCACACCACATAATTCGACAACAAACCACATATTTCAAATCAACAACACAATTACGCAATACACCACATACATCCAATTAACACCACAGAATTCTACATCATGCCACAAAATTCAACAGCAAATTCAAATGCTTGTTAACAACCCCTGCATGTCAGCGCATCAGACTGTACTATAGTCTGAAACGCCCACAGGGAATGTGGGAACATACCTCCTGATGGCAAATTATGAACCCCTTGCCAAAAGGGTATGTCCTTAACGAAAATGTGAAAACAAAGCATTTGTCATGTCACAAATGTAACTATTATTCCAACAAAAGAGATGGCAGTGGCAATAACAAAACTGCTTGCACACCTAACAACAGTCTATGGTAAGTACATGTATTACAAAAGTATTGTGTGCTAAAATGGACCAACACTATGCTACCTCAATAGTGTATACAAATATATGAAAAAGAAAAGGCTTGCATATACAGACAAACATTGAAAAATCCAGAGCACTACACATATATAGTAAATTTAGTCTGGCAGATTCAACTTTTATTTTCAGACAATCTAATCCAAAATCTATTGACACGCAGGTCAGTAGATGAATACACACAGCCGACACGTGTTTTGTCATAATGATGACTTTTTCAAGCCTGTTAATTCAAAATAAAAGATTACATATTTTTTAAAACTGCTGTTTTCCATACATATATGTTATACAAAAAATGCACCACACTTATATCCAGAAGAAGTGCAAAGAGAAACGGGTCCTCTTTAAGTGTTGCTATCTCATGCAGATATTGTCCGCAACACTACATAATCCCGAGTTCAGAAAAATTGAGAGAAAAAAGAAAAAGAAGAAAATTCACCAAGTGATAGTGACCAAAGAGCCAAGGTGAAGCCAAACCTTTCTATTTTTTAACCAAAAAAGAAGAAACATCTCATGTCATGACCACCATACAGTGTCCCATTGATGTAAAATAGTGGCTTCATGCAGAAAGTACCTCATCAATCTTTTGTGGTGCGGAAATAGTAAGAAGGTTTTCTGCCACCTGTATTGGTTGTCCAAGAAAGGGAAAAGTCCTTAGAGCCCCAAGGACCAAGAAAGTCAAAGAACGGTCTTGAAATCAACAGACCTCAGGTTCACAACAATAGCTGAAGAAAAAGGGGGTAAACGAATTGTATCAAGAGGAGAGAACACATAATGCTATGGTAAGGAGAAAAGTTACATAAATCAAACCGAGTACGTCATTGAGAGACAGGAGTGTTTGAAATCAAATGTACTCACACACAGAGTGCTTTCCATGACGCTGGAAGACCGAAGCGTACTCAAAAGACACAATCTACCCAAATCTCCAATTGGCAAAGCTCACATACTTCAGCCTCGCCACATCTCTAGTTGGCAAACAAGGTCATTAGCCCAGCAACACGGAAAAAGGGGGACGATGTCAAACTCAAACTTATAACAGCAGCATGTGTTAAAGTCCATTTAGGTTTCAGTATGAAGCCTAGTCCCAACACATACATTACTTGAATTTAAGCACTCGAAAACCATGTCAAATAATTAAAGTAATTGCTGTGTATTAGACATACCTCAAAAGTGTCAGAGTTCCCCACATAGTTAAGTGGGAATGGCGGGCAAACAAGGACTAGGGTCACCTGGTATGTGGAAAGTAAACCTGCAAAATAATCATCATCACCCGATTTACAAAAGGGAACAAGACTGGTCGAGAGTATCAAAACGTAAAAAATGGTGCTGTATGCAGGCAGAAAGAGGTGTAATAAGACAAAGGGCTCACCCGTAGCGGTACACGAATCATCTCACCGTGTAAGCGTCTTTCAGCTCACGTAACTGACTCTGATGTTATGAAATAGCGGGAAACCATGTTAGTATGTCACACATAAAAAACGGAGTAAATTAGACAGCCCGAACTCCGATCAAGAGCGCCTTTATAAAGTGGTACGAGATGTGATATACAACTCGTAAACTGTACTCCATCAAGAAGTATATTTAAAATTACATTTCTCTTTGCATGCAAATACTAATATCACCAAAAAATAATGATTAGTGTACACAAAAGGAACAAGCAACATGTTAGCAGTAATACGAGAAACATACTATGTCTCGTCAATGGAAAACTATATAGTCAGTCAGAAGTAACTTAAAACCAAATGTCTCGTATAATGATACAAGGTGATATCATCAAGAAATGTTACACACTCACAAAGGAAGAATAGCCAAGAGAATACAGATAGCATCTTTCGTCTGTCGTAACCGCCTAAAATTTGATGAACTAGCGGAAAGCCACGCGGGTGTGTATACATAGAGAGCGGGGTAAACTAAACAGCCCGTACTCCAATCAGGAGCGCCATATTGAAGAGGTACGAAATGTGCTATGCAACTCGCAAAACGTACTTCGTCAAGAGGTACAGTTAAAAAACGTGTTTCATTACCACTATAGCCAAGAGTGATTAGTGCACACAACTGAAACAGGCGACACAAGTAATAAGAGAAACATACTATATCTCGTCAGATGTAAACTAAATAGTCAGTAAAAGATAACTTGAAAACATAGGGCCCGATTCACAGAAGTAATCTGAGACAGAAAGTCTAACTTTACGACTTTCGGTATTCACAAAGGGCATTCACTACTACTAAAGTTAGACTTTTGGTCTAAACTTAGACCAAAAGTCTAACTTTAGTAGTAGTAAAGTTAGTAAACTTCCTCAGGGCTACAAAAGGACAAATAATACACATAACTATCTAGGTCGCTTTCCCTCACTAGAGTTAGTATGGTGTAAGTCAACCAAAGTAAACTTAAGTAAACTTGTGCTTTATTTGTCCGTTTGTAGCCCTGAGGAAGTCGGTGGGATATTATCCACAAGACGAAACACGTGTTGGCTACATTTGTGGTTTGACCTGGCTGTAATATTGCTGACCTTGTAATGCAACACTGAAAATAAAGTGAAGAAGTTCCTACGACAATGTACTGGTGGACTTGCTTTGAATTGGACACTTGCTCAGGATAAAGCCTTGTTTGTAATGACATTTGGGGGCGTTGTCTCCAAATCCTGAAACGCTGGGTGGTCATTTCTCATTATCCTTTTGAGCAACTTGAAATCCTGTACTATGTAACTTTGTAACGACTTGGCGCATAATTTGGCCCTGCCACTTTTCATTTTTGTTGTATCAATCACAACGCTGCATTGCAGCGTTGTGATTGGTCAGGGGAGCCTGGCTGTTCTTCCTGTCCCACGAGGAGAGCAGGAGCAAGAAGCAGAGACGTGGGACCCGGCGGCAAGATAAGGGAATCATTTCCCCCCTCCCATTGCGCAACCCTGCGGCCCCCCCTACAACTCCCCCTCCCCCCACGAGTCATGCCGCCGCACCTGCTGCCATTGCTCGGACCCGTGGCAGTGAGCTCAGAAAACATGTCTGATTCCTTTGTATGGCTGTCTTCCGCTTAACTGCTCAAAGTTTTCTGAATCTTACTGAAATTGGAAATGTTCCGAGTGACAGTTTCAGTTCCTCTGCTGGCAGTGATCATGGCCCCCTTTCCCTCTTTGACCAACCACGGGGATGGTTGAAAAGTAAGCCTGGGCGTGAAATTGCGCTCCGTTTACAGAGTTTTCCCCACACTTTTTCAGCGGAGTTCTCAGGAAGTTTTTCCTCGCTCGCGCTCGCCAATGTTAAGTTGGCGAGTGAGGAAAATCTTACTCCAAACCACCTCCTGGCGAGATTTCTCAACGCGGGCGGTCGCAGATGGCCACTACCGCTTGCATTCAGAAACCTTCAGTTCACATTGAGGAAGCTGCTGCTCGAGTAGAATATCTTCTCAAACGGCAAGCAGCGCCCTCTTGCGCCGCGCATGGTGCTATTCGCGCCGATTTTCCAGCGCAGGACAAACACCCGGAGCCGTGTTTTTGCCTGTCTCCTCCTTGAGGTGTTCTCATTGTTGTGGACTCAACGAATGTCCGATTAATTTGGGAGAGGGGGTGCTCAACCCATGTTGGGTGATGGGAGTGTCACTGATCGTGCAGCCTAGACAAAGCCTTCTAGGGGATACTCCAGTGGGGGAGTGTGGGGTCAACCGGTACTCCCACAGGAATGAGTAGATGGCGCCCTCCACATTCCTGCCTTCAACGGTCACAATCCTGATGATTTTTGTTATAGTCCATACAAATCTTTCCACCCCTCCATCTCTGGCCTGAGGCCAACATGAGGTAATGCGTCGTGTTTTGTGTTGCGGGACTGAAGGTATTCGGCCCTCTCACAGCTGTTAAATGGGGGCCCACTGTCTGTGCGAAGTTCACCAATCAGACCATGGGTAGCTATGATCTTTTCCATCTTCAGCATTATCTCTGAGGCTGCGGTAGAGGCTACAATACCTACCTCAGGATATCAAGAGAAGTCGTCGGTCATGATGAGCATGTGCATGCCATTGGATAAACTCCCAAGGTCCACACTCACTTGCTGCCATGGGACCGTGGGTCCCTCTTCCATGATGACTGAACTCTACAGTCTCTCATGGCAGCTTCCACACTCTGATCTAAACCCAGGAACCAGACTTTGCTGCAGAGCCGGCTCATCGTCTTCACCATCCCGTGGAGTGGCTTGTGAGCCACTGAACTGCTTGTTGGTAGAGGCTCAAAGGTATAACTAGCAAGGGACCTTGCATCAAACAACCTTCTGTGGTTATTGATTGTTCTTGGCTAACTAGGTGCAGGGCTTGTAGTGTCGATCTGGCCTCCACGGTTCTTAGGGCAGAGTTGTAGAGCAGGGTCTTCCAGTCGCTGGATGGGACAGCGATGATTGCCAGCTGGAGGCAGTGGTCTTTCACTGTGGCAGTTACTTCTTTGGCTTCCATCTGAGTGACTGGCCTGGCATGCTGGGATAGAAAGTCTGCTGGGTTTTGTGTGCCTGATCTGTACACCAAGTTGAAGTTGAATTATTTGAGGGTGGCTTGGGCACCGATCCTTTAAAGAGTGGGACTAAAAGTTTGTGGTCCATGTAGACAACAAATGGATCTCCCCATAGTAATGGTGATAACCCCCAGTTTACCACGATGGCCTCTCTCTCTATTTGTAAGTATTGCTGCTCTATGGGTGTCAGAGTCTGACTTGCATACCCGACCAGGCCCCATTGTCCACAGCTCTGAAGGTGTGACAGCACAGTTCCCAACCCAGTGGGGTTTGCATCCACTGCCAGTTTGGACTCTTTCTTTGGGTTGAAGCATGCCAGCGTTGTTTTGGTAGACAGAGCATTTTTGGTGTTTTTGGTGTTCTTAAAGGCCAGTTCATGCTCCTCACCCCACACACAGGGACTAAAGGCCTTCGTGAGCTCTCACAGGGGTCCGGTGAGGTCAGACAGGTTTTGCATAAAATGGCCACAGTATGTTACCATACCTAAGAAACTGCAGACTCCTGATACTGAAGTAGGGAGAGGCGCATGCTGAATGTCTTGTATCTTTGCCGGGTCTGGCCAGATGCCCCACCCTGAAAATTAGTAACCAAATTCACTAAGGTTGCATTGCAGGAATTCCCATTTTTCCTTATGTAGTGTCAGGCCTTTGTCTCAGAGCCTCTGAAACAGGTCAGGGAAGCATGTGAGGTGACTGTCTAGAGTTAGTGAGCGCACCAAAATATCAAAACTCATGTTTAGGATGGCAGGAAGGCTGGCTTGTACATTACGTATAATGTTATGGAATACTTCGGCGGGACTCGAGATGCCTAAGTTCAGCTGGGTGTAGCGCCAGAGGCCAACATGCGTCGGGAATGAAGTAATGGGTCGTGAGTCCAGTTGGAGTAGGATTTGATGGTATGCGACAGAGGTCTTTAAGGAAGGTTTTTCCTACAGCACAGTGAACTTAAGTAGATCAGCGATTTCAGCAGGTCATGCTTTGGTAGATGGAGTATCAGTAGGACAACATATTTTGGTGAGAAGAAAAAATTAACGGCATTCATGTGGAGGTTCCTACAGAAGCAAAGTATACTTCATTATGGGGTATGACGCAGGTATTAAAAGAGGTTGTGAATTGGGGGAGTAATGATACCCTTCCATTGAAGAGTTATCTTGGAAGATGTCTATTTGGTTTTGTTTAGTTTCTTTCCAGAGGGTTTCAGACATAAAGGCTTTTGAGATGTCTTTGAGAAGTTATCAGCCTGAGGGTGTATGTTTTACGTAAGGAAGCACACTAGGACTATGTCACAGACAATTTTTAGGTCAAGCCTAGCGCAGCGCGCATGCGCTGCTCTATGGGGAGGCTTCTTGTGAGCACTCCAAACTTCTCCGTGTGTCTAGGACTCCCCCCACGCATTAGGTTGGTTGTTGCCTGTGTCATTTATTTTTGGTAGCCTGCAAATGGCTAAAGGCGGGCGCATGTCCCACCTCTTTATCAAATGTTCACTCCCACAGCGTTTTGCTAGCGGGAGCGAGCAGCGGCGCGCAGGGTGGCAGCTGCATTCCTTACATTCCTTGCAATGTGCGCGCACCACTCGCGGTCATTCCTTGCAGTGCGCGCGCACCACTCGCGATCTTCTTGTTTTTAACTCGCCTCCCAATGCGACCACACTATGGGAGACATCACACCCCCTTATGAAAGTGTGTGCCTGCTCTCATCTGAAGTCTACCCCGACCGTTGGTTCCTGTCCTGACCGGCACCGTCCGAAGCACTAGTCTCCGCTCTCTGCCCTGACTGACAATTTGTTAAATCCAGCAATAATGCTCTCCCACTCATCCCGCAATCCGCACTGTTTATTGCTTGTTTTTGTTTAGGACAACACCGCCCTTTATGTGGTCGCATTTCTACTTTTCACATGCGATTGTTTGCGAGTCCTTATTGTCTTTGTTCCCTCCCTCGGGCTGTGCGACCGCTCATTGGAGGAGGGGGGCAGGGTAGAGCGTGGCCGCTCGATGGGCTTGGCAAGGTCAGTGTTTGTCTCCACATGAGTTATCCAAATCGGATCGGAACCTGCGAGCTCCCGTTAGACCGAGAGCCCTGCAGTATGTGCATTGACCCACCCGCCCGCCCTTCTAAATTAAGGAGATGGAGGTTACACGCAGGTACTGGCAGTAGCCGGTGCATTAACCCCCAGAGCATCAACCAAGAGCTGTTGTGCCTGGCAAGGAGTGAAGGCGTTAATGGGGTTCCTGGCAGGGCATCGGTGAAACGGAGAGTCGCCGCTCCGAGACAGCCTCCCGCTCAGATGTCCGTGAATGTTTAATGCCCGGCCGTGGAGGGGGCAGGTTTACTGCAAGTTCACCTTTTAACCCTGTGGATTCCGATTCCGGTGCCGTCGGGGTCAGGTCTGCCGAACAGGAGACTTCTGAGACTCTCCTGTCCTCCCTGTATCTGATGCCCGGCCCGCGCCACGAAGCCGCTCACTCTAGGCGTTGTCTACGAAGCAGCACTTCGAACTGCGATTGTATCCACCCGTGAGAACAGTCACACCTGTGTCCGTCAGAGGCTTGTTCACATAAACGAAAACACACTTTTTAATTCAGAAACGTGAAAGCAGAAAATGAAATTTCATTGATTCACATTTACAGGTAGCCCGCAATCCCCCAGATGCTAAATTTCAATTAATTTTACAGGCAAATTAAGAGGAGGCCAGAGACGCGGGAGCGCGCATTCATCACAGTGTCTTGCAACGTTTGTGAAAAGGGAAGTAGTCGAAACAATGTGCTCAGCTCAGCCTGATGCATGTTAAAGTGTTCGATAATAGTATTTAGACCCAATTATTAAACTAAGTCAGTTATTACGCCCTGTACAGGGATGGGTACCGATTGTGCTTTATGAACTGCACTTCATTCTGCGTGCTGTACCTTGCACAACACCGCCCTTTATGTGGTCGCATTTCTACTTTTCACATGCGATTGTTTGCGAGTCCTTATTGTCAGTGTTTGTCTCCACATGAGGAGAAACATCGAGTTCAATAACATAAGAACAACAATGGTGAGGACATTCTTATTATGGTTGTATTGCTGTGATCTTTTGAATGGGAGGCTGTCCTATATGTCCAATTCTCTGCACTTCACACTTGTATCTTATTATATTGGATTCATTCCAAGATGGGCCCTGTTACTTTACTTAGTGACTGGCAAGGAGCGGGACCACCACGATTGCGCTCTCTTATCGTGCCCTCCATAAGCTGAGGCTCGGACGTGCTGTCGGAGGTGGCATGATTGTTTTAACTTCAGTGTAAAAGTAAGTCTGACAGACTTTAATATGCAGATATTTGGTATTAGATGCTTACAGGTCTCTTGATTAATTTGTAGAGTTAGTTGCTCAAACCCACATTATCAGCGAACTGAGCATGTATTAGATAACTAGTACTCTTTTATATGAAGGGTTTTGTTGCTACATTTGCTGCAAAATTGAGTGGGAACGCAAAAACAACATGCATGACCACAAAACGAGCGTATGTTATTCACAGTACTTGTTGCTGGATTTGTCTTTGTCTCTTCATTTCCTGTAACGTGTGGGCAAGCACACTCGCATCACCATTATATCTCTTACTATTACAAGGGCACTACATGTTCCACCCACCCTTCTATAGTATAATACCGGACCCTTGCAGCTTCTTCACTCTCTTGTGGCCTGTACAAGCCCATCCTGGCTTGATTGGCGGCTCTCACTTCCCCGTTCACTAGTGGCATGTGAAGCATCAGTAGATGTTATAGCACCCCTAATAATGTGCTGCATTGCCAAAACTTACAAGGTCCCAAAGGCGAGACCTATTGGCTATTCCAATGCTTGTTTTATCCTAGGATGGAGGATCATAATGATCTATGTGTGGTTAGATGTTTGAAGGAATATGAGAAAAGAACTCTAGGGTTGAGAGTTGCTGGAAGTTCTCAGTTGCTGATTTCTTTTAGATACCCGCATAGTGCAGTGTCTACTCCAACTCTTTCTAAATGGGTTAAGGCGGTAACGAAGAAGGCAGGGATTGATGTGAGTCAGTTTGCAGCACATTCTGCTAGAGGGGCTATGGCAAGTAAGGCTTTCATGGTGGGCAGCAGTCTTAGCAGTATTATGAAGGCAGCAGATTGGTCAAGTGATTAGACGTTTAAGAAGATTTACTTTAAACCTGCAAAGAAAGCTGTGGAGAACTTATGGATGGACTTTGAACATGCATAATATTGTCCTCTGTGCCTTGGCATATAAAGCAGATTTTCCACAGTTTTAATGGGTAGAAAATCAAGATTTTATTAAAGACACAGATGCTAAAATTATACCTCCCATAATTTACCCACCCTATTGATGTGTTTGGATTTCCTTTTCCAGGTCAAAGTTAAGAAGACGCCTAAGGATATGGAGAGAGGATGAATTCTTGATTTTATGGAAAAAGAGCATGGACAAACCAAAAAGTGGAGCTAATTTCATAAGTATGGATTGAACTTTGGAGTTATTTCACAGCAAAAAGAAGGAAGGTGGCTGAGGGGTCTAGGCTTATATGCATGTTCAAGGAAGTACCAGAATGTTAAATGTTCTAATTCTAAATCTGAGTTTCATTTGTTGCTGCTGTGCTCTTTTTTCCTGCTCTTGCTGACAGGATCTTAGAGCACTGAACTCTTTCAGTTTCTGTCTTTTTCTAACAGGAATTTGGGATATTTAGTCAAATAAAATGACATCTTTCTTTAACAAGTGTCCTGCCTGTGGAAGAAAGAAGGCAAAGTCAGACCCTAATGATGTCTGCATCATCTGCCTTCCTGAGAGCCATGTTCCTAACAAATGTTAACACAGCAGGAAGTTCTCCAGGTGTACCCTGGGGGAAAGGGAGAAAATTCACCTCCATGGCACAGAAAAGTGACGCAGGCAGCAGGTGCAGTCAGAAGGTGGAACATCCAGAGAGCGAGGAGAGGGTCAGTCCTCTACCAGAGCTCTTTTACCTTCTTCTGAGGACCCCAAGCCTGGGAGGTCCAAAAAGAGAAGTACAGCCTATATGACGTCGTTCCAGATTGACGTCAAGACAAGGTACCATTCCAACTTTTTCTCCACCGAGGGCTGGGTCAACGTTGAAGAAGAGATAAGGGTCGATGTCAAGACGGGGTAGGTCGATGTCGAAGGTAACTACACCGTTAAGGCACAGAAAGAATTTGAGGTCAAGGAGTGCATCGATGTCGAAACATGAAGGAAAATCAACATCAAGGAGTGTGTTGATGTCGAGACATAGGGGAAAGTCGTCATCAAGGAGCGTGTCTGCGTCAAGACCATCTAGACATGAGGACAAATCAAGAACATCAAGGCAGAGACACATTCCATCATTCCTGGACTCTCAGTACTCCAGGGTGTACTCTCCGTCTTTTCCCATAGTGCTGCCAGACTCTCCTATTCTTCCACCTCCATCTCCTCCTCCTCCACCACCACCTCCACCACTGCCTCCTTCACCTGTGCCTCTTCCATCAGCACCAATTTCTCAATCACAGCCTGTGGAAGGCCTTCTTCTGAGGCCTAAAATTTCCCCAGGACAATCACGTTCCAGATCTCGCCATTATCACTACAGACAGGTCCTGGTGTACTTCATCTAGGCCATTCTTCAGACGCTCTCATCATCATCATGCGTCCAGGTCTAGGTCCAAGTCATGTACACGGTCAAGACACCATTCGACCTACTATTCCACTTCTTCTTTCAGCACAGGTGAATACTCTCCAATGCTGTGAGATTCTCCACAACCACGGGTTTCTCCAGTGGATGATGTCAAAACCTTTTAGGAGGTACTGGGGCGAGGTGCTGCAAATTAAACATTCGAATGTCGGCTTCTACACCATCCAGATCGGTCATCTTCTAGAAAGCTTAACCACAGAGCAGAATCCAGCTGTTGGAACCAGCAATAGACGTGTTCCTTACTCCATCCTCAGTCAAACCTGCTCCATTGAGGCTGCAAAAGAAATACAGACCTTTAGAGCAGGAACCCACTTTTTCTCCGCTTCGTCCTTCCTCCGGATTCTGTGGTCATCCTGGTGCCAAAAAAGGACCATTCTAGAACTTCTTCATCAACGTTACCACCTGGCAAGGAAGTTAAAAAGCTGGATTCAGTGGGGCGTAATGTATGCGATACAGATGCCAACACCATGAAGGCAACAAGCGCACCTGCTCTTCTCTGCAGGTACGACAGGGCCTTGTGGGAGTCTTTGCAGAAATTTGCAAATTACCTCCGTATAGGCAAGAAGTAGGGCTTCCTTGAACTGGTCAACGATGGTATGATGGTCCCTAATAGATCATCAGTGCTGCAGCTGATTCTTATTTGCTAGCAGTCCACGAGTACTGCCACGGGGTGGCCTTGCGAAGGCATTCATGGCGCCGTCTCATGGTCCTGAAATATGAATCCCAGAAACGGATCCCTAGCCTTCTATTCTCTGGATCCACACTATTCAGCAGTCATAAAGGCGATGAGATGGCCCGGATGAACTCCAAATGGAGACCCTAAAGGCAGTAGGCCTCAAAAAACAGAAGGAAAAACGAAGGCCCTACAAGCCCTACCAACTGTGTTTTTTCCCACAGGGGGTTCAAACCCCTCACTGGTACCAAGGCCACCAGCAAATCCAACAGCAGAGACCTTACCAGCAACAGAAATGTCGGCAGCCCAGAGAGAGAGCCGCTCACCAGTCTTCTCAGGGAGAAAGCCTACAGCAGGCTCTAAGCCATGAAGCTCTACTTTTTGGGGGAAATCACTGTAGCCCTCCCAGCTCCTCAATGATGTAGTCTATCATGGGTGTGAGGTGGCATCCTCGCTTGATGGCCGCAGTCGGTACCCTCATGTCTACGCAGATTCGCACTGGGTCTGGCTGCTTGGGATTTTAGCGACCACAATTGGAGTGATCCATGGAGGGGGGCCAACGGCTCTTTAAATTATGCCGTCTTGTTCTAGGTATTGCAATTCTTGTTCAACCTTGGGACGGAGGTGGAATGCCACTCACCGGTGGCAGAGTGCCAAAGGTTCGAATGACTTGTCAATATGAAGCCTGACTGCTGGGCCCTTTAAGCATCCAATGCCGTCACACAGGGGGGAAAACTCTTACAGCAGGCTTTCTATTTCACTAGCATGGACGCTAAATGTCACTAGGCCAAGTTCTTGGGCTGCTCGACATCTGCCTAGAAACCAACAGCCGTCATTGGACATGTAAACCTTGACTCTCATGGTGGTGTCCAGGTGATTGAGGGCAGTGTGGAAAATATCTCCCAGAGGTGTGCGATTGCCAAATGCGTAGACTCTGACTCTTGAAGGGCTCAGTTTCGGTAGTGCGGTCACTTTGTGACAGAGATCAGCGGCCATGAGATTCATGGAGGCTTCTGTGTCAATCAGGACTGTTATGGCATGATGTTGAATTGTTACATCACACTTGGAGGGCATGTAGGCAGAGAACCTATGAGACTCTATCGTGTGCACCACATGGACGGTTCCTTGTCCATCATCGCCCATGTCACTCCCTTCAGTCGCCTCGGGTTGAGCATTGACAGTGCATACAGTTTGTGTGGCCTGGGAGTTGGATGTCTTTGAAGTCAACCAGCACACTTCGGCAAAGTGATTGAGTTTACTAAAAGCCCCACACTTTTTATCTTGCCCTGGGAAGTCACATGGATACCCCATCCATGTGACTTCCCAGGGCAAGATAAAAAGTGTGGCATTAACCCGCTCCATCTTGATGGGGAGTTGCAGAGCAGCGTCCATGTGTGCTGCCCATGCCTTGGACAGCTCCCTGGGATGCCCTAGGGCGAGAATGTCTCTCATTGATATGTTGTCCACTTGCAGGATCTGCTCACACATTTTTACTGAGGTGCACCCTTGTATAAATTGCACCTGAACTTCGTCATCCTCATTGGGCAGGGTACACGTGCTGGCCAGTTCCCTCAGCCTGGCATAGAAAACCTCCACAGTTTCATGGGGTTTCTTACAGTGCTGGCATACTAGGAAACAATCATAGTCCGGGTTAGCGAATAGTTCAAAATGGGCAGAATTAAGCATTGTGTATGTGCAGGGTGGCCTTGCCTCTACTACTGTTTTAGAGATCTTGTGTATATCAGCCCCTCCTAAGTGGAGAAGCAGCAGGCGGTTCCTCTTGTCTGCCGTGCCCACGACTAGAAAATACATCTCTAGCCATTTTACCCACGCCTTCTACCTGGCAGCTTGGTTAAGGGATGGGCCCATCACTGCAAAGAGCTTTTAGGCTGGGATGGATGCCTTGATCGCCAAGGCCCTGGTGATTGTGTTGGTAGTGGTTGCAGCTCGCCAGTTTATGTGCCACAGTCTGGGTGATCGGCTGTGGGACAGCACCAAACACCGAAGTCCTGGGGCCGCAGATGATCACACCACAGCAAGCTTGCCATTCACCAGACTACACCCCCTTGAAGTGGCAGGAGTTCTATACACCCTTAGTGGGGCAGGTCAGTATAGTCAGATGTGGGCTTATCCTTGTTGAGGGACGACACCAGCAGATGGAGGAGTAAGTCATCAGGGCTGGAGCCGGTGTTGTCACCCCCAAGGGGTAGGGGCAATATTTACACCTCCCATGGATAAGGAGAATGGAACCGCTGCAATGCTGGGGCCACCTGGGCCCAGGTGGTCCCATGCGTCAAAAGCTGTAGTGGCCTGTAGGCGTGGCAGCTGAGTGCAGGGGCGAGGCCACCACCGTGGGGTATTCGGCTCGAGTCCCCGCTCACGTTCGCAGCCGGGGACAGAAGCCACACTTCCTCGCTGGGGCCTCTGACCACACGCCAGCATGCAGTGAGGCTGTAGTGGGCTGCTGAGCTGGCGTGGAAGCACTTGCCCTCAGGGATTCGGCCATGGTGTGTGCGGCTAAACGGAGCAGCTCCTAACATGATTAATGCAGCTCCTGAAATGCGGGGCACAACCTGCCTCGTTGCCAATGTCGTCTGTGAGTTGACAGGTGACGGTGGGCCTTACAGGCTGAATAAAGTCAACACAGAGATAGCTGTTCTGGTTAACTTACTGACCACACCTAATGCACCACCAGCCTTTTCATTAACCCCTGTACATCAGCGTGTCAGACTCTACTGCAGTCTGGACGCCTGCAGGGTATGTGGAAACAAACCTCCTGATGGCAAACTATAAACCCCTTGTACAATGATATGCACCCACAAGGGTGTGCCTTTCCCAAAACACACAACGCTAAAGATTCCGCACAAAGCAGACTTCTACAATACTGTGACCAGGTTTTGTTGAAATTCTAGTGTCAAATGAAACCAGGCGCAAATATGGGGAGCACAGTATATTTCCACCTTAACATTTATTTTCCATGGAATTACACATTTTATGTGGCTTATCCTTGGACGAGCGTCCTCCTATTTAAATTTGCACTGGGCGGTGTATCTAAAGCGCAAATCTCATGCAAGACAACACTGCTTTGCCGTAGCACCAGGCTTAATGTGGGCCAGGATGGATATTTTTGATTTAGCGCAGCTGACAACATCATTGGCGTTTCACTGTTACTAAATGACAGTGCTCCATTTCTCCCATTCACACCGTGTTACAGATATACACTTAGCACTGGTAGTTAATCAGTTTAGCTTCCTTCGAGGGAGTTAGAAAGATAAAGATCACTTTGTGGCTGATGACTAGAGAAACCATTTAAAAGGAAAATAATAAACTTATTTCAGGGTTTTGGACACATGATCGAATTTCCTCAACTTTGCAATGAAATGAGCAGCTGACTGAAGGATGGCTTCAAAGGAGGAGGAGGACACAGTCAACAGGCAAATATCACAGTCTAGTAGGAAGAAGATCAAGGATATGAAATGCAAAGTAAAAGTTTGAGATGGAGGTAAATGGTTTAATTTTCGTGAGAGGTTGGAAAAGACACGATCTGTAGTTTTTGTCTGTGGAGAAGTTGATGAGTAATAGAAGGGAGAACCAGTGTTCAAAAGGAAGGAATTGAGGATAAAGCGTAGAAATTCTATCTACGAGGTGTTCAGTATAGGAAAATAGGGGGATCTCTGGTTCAGGACATCAGTGCAGCAGCTCTCAAGGCAAAGGACTTTACTTTCAGCAAACACCGAAAGGTAGGGTTGGTAGCCAGTAGCATAGTACTGAATGAAGATGCTTGAGATATCTAATGGGGCACAAATCAACTACATATAGATATTAAAGAGTGATGGGATAGCACTGGAGTCTCAGCCCTTTATGTCAAAATGGCAAAGGGATTATGTAATCTGGTGTGGAATGTTTACATGGAACGAGTATGACCTTAAGTGTATTTTGTTGCTTTTTCCTTTATTTTCAGTTCTTTACAAATTCCTATATTATTTATTTATATCTCTTCAAAAAATATAAAGTACAAAATTAAAGGAGTAAAGCCCGTAAGGCTTTCAATCATTCATCTTCTTCTCCTTCTCTTTCAGAGCTTTGGGACTTCTATCCACTGGCAGCAGGCAGCCTCGGTATAAATAAAACAAGCATTTGCAATGCAATAGGTCTCGCATTTACGCGAGTTTGAGCTATTGGCATTGTAAATGACAATGCCTTTTATTTATGTTTTGGTTTTTAAAACATAAATAAAAGGCATTGTCATCGACAATGCCAATAGCTTAAACTCGCGTAAATGCGAGACCTATTGCATTGCAAATGCTTGTACTGTTTGTGACCATAAAGGTTTACACTTGAAAATAAAAGGGTGTAAGATGCCTGGCATACCCTGGGTGGGCCTTGAAATGCTCCACAGCTGTCAGCCCTGTGGTATATGAGCACGGAGGCTTCTACGTGAAACACCTGACAGTTCTCACAGCTCTCAACAGAGCAGGGGTACCCTGGAAATGGTGGGTGCGGGGGGTTAGGGCATCTTTCAGCTTGTCAGATGTCCCTCTTCCTCGAAACCATATATGTCCTTAGTTTTTGGCCACTGCATGAAATTTATTACTGACACATGATGTCAAGTGCATCTCAAAAAGTCGCCCAAACAGGGCAATGTCGGTGATTGTTAAATATTTTTGAGACACTGTAAAGTGGATAGGTTATAACGCTAAGCTTGCGTGATCAATATTTAAATTTAGGAGATGTCAATTGTCAATAGTTGATTCAGTGACACTCTATATATGTTTGTTTGGTCACTTAGACGTACTTCGAGTTCCGTGGCAGAAATACAAGGAGAGTTTTGGTAAAAACAAACAATCCAGATTAAAGTTCTGCATGTCCCAAAGTGTGCGTCACGAGAACCAGAAGCACAGAACAATTAAACGATGCAGAGGATTGGACTGGACAGGCTCTCCATGTCTTCGGTACCAATGGGATGGGACTTTTTCTGAAAGGAGCTGCTCTCCTCTAGGCACTGATAGTAGGTATGAATTATTAGCCACTTTGACAGAAGCACCTCGAAGCCCACTCACCAGTCTGTCGAAGTTGAGGAGGAACCTTTTGCTCAGCAGCTCCTGCCCGGGCTGCAGGCACCTGCAGCTCATGCCGAGGGCAGAGTATCAGCAGCCATGCCCCCATTGCACTCCTTTGGGATATCATCATCCTCACAAGTAGCACTGTGGGGAGCAATGAGAGAAGGCGCTGAAGACCACTTGAATTGAGCCTCAGAAATGGAGATACTTAATCAGATTTTAAAAAAAGGATCACCCACAGAGCAAGAAATACGAACAAAGGGGTTTTGACGACACTCCCCCATCTGGACATCACCCTGTATCAAGCAGGGTCAGGTATTAAAGATATTATGACCCTATGGGCTGGTAGCGGATCGCCACTTGCCTGCCCTGGACGCATTGAACATACGAACCAAATGGTTCTTTTCAAAACCCCAAACGCACATTTTAAATGATACTCTTTTCACACGTCTATTAGGTTTCACTGTTATTTATTTACACTTCTCCTTTGTCTTTGTTTTGCAGATCAAAATTCTGTGTTTACTCTAGTGATGTTACTGAATGTTCCATCAATATATCAAATAATTGCCAATTGCGTATGCCTGTACCCAATGCATTCCGGGTCGGATGACCCTATTTCAGGGGTCTCTTTATCATAAAATAATGAAATATAAATGTAGGTAAATATCAGCACCTAAGAATTCTAATGAGTAGCATAATCCAATAAAAGTGTGTCGTGGTGAGCCTGAACAAAGTTAATACATGCGAAATCTGGGCTTAAAAATACAGCTGTTGTGTTTGAAATGACATGCACTCCCTATGCTGAGCGCGCTCGGCCATACATACACAGCTACCCAGACGGTCTCGGCCACCATGATACTGCGTGAGTTTAAAACCTTACAATCTTAATCCCGATGTAAGAATCGTGAACACGCCATGGTCTGCATTTGCCAATTGCTTTCAGTGAAGTTTACCATGATCACATCTCCCTGTGAAGCCCAAAGCTTATTCCACAATGAGAATTAGAATACTGCTCGAGTTAAAAAAACCTGATGAACGCTTCATCCCAGTGTAACCAACATAAACATGCCGTGATTGGCATTTACCGATTACATTCAGTGAAGTTTACCGTAACTGCGTTATCCAGTGCACTGTGATGAAAAATAGATATTGTGCTTCAAGCTAAATGCCCGAAGGTGACACTACATACAAGACATTCCCAAAAATATAGAAATACCATACTGCTTCCTCCCACGGCCCGGTATACAAACCACTATGGAGCATGCTGCGATCTCCATGTCATCTAACCCGAATGCAACCACGCTGCTGGGGGCCACCCACGGAGGGTGATGACGGTAACCTATTACGTTAGCGTGAAAGGATTTAAAGGTCCAGCGTCCCATTGTAACCAACATAAACATGCCGTGGTTGGCGTTTACCGATTATATTCAGTACACGGACACGGGAGGGAGAGCAAACTAAGAGAGAGATAACAGTGTTTATAGAGGAGGAGGGGCGGGTGGCGGTATGCGACACCGATGGTGGGTGGCGGTCTACTAAGTAGCACGCGCATGTTAATGCGCACTATTTTATAAAATAACAATTACGCTGTGTAAGTGTAATGAGACTGTAGTGAGGCGGTGCTGCTTCCGGTAGAAACGGAAGTTACGTATCGGATCGAGATCCAATAAGAAGCCCGCTAACCAAAAAAATGCCAAAGTCCACAAATGGCAAGCGGCTAAAAATTACTCTGCAATAGGCGGAGTTTCACCACCAATATAGATTACTAAATGTCTCGGAGAGACAGCGCATGCGCGCTGCCTAGGCGAGACCTAAAAATACAGAAAATAGGTAAGTCACTGCTGTACTACGGTTTCACCCAAGTGACTGGTGGGTTAATAAAGTGCTCTTTTCTTTTGTTGTAGGCTTGGTGTGGTTATTCTGTAATTTATCAAAATGATGGTGAAGACCCTTGGGTTATCGTGCTCCAGACAACATTCATAGTGGTTATTAGGGATTAGAGAAAGCCTTTCCCCATCTCCCTTCGCGCTCTCTCTCTCTCTTTTCAGTTACCACTCCCCATCCTTTCCGCAGAGACTCTCTCTCCACCCCGTGCGTGTACCCTACTCAACAGCCTCTCACGCACCTGGGAAAGCCACAACCTCCCTGGGACGTGGCTGGGAACAGGAGCGGGCTGGTGAACAGGACTTCTCCTCTCATCTCCGGGCGTCCTCGCATCTCCTCCTGCTGCTGCTTGTTGAGATCCCCTGCCGGGATCCGACTACGCGCTAGCGCGGTGCGGGTGTGCGCGATAGCAATGAGGACACACACACGCTTCGCGGTTGCTAGCGGACTGACTCTCCAGCCCCGCCCATTTTTATTTATATCCTCGCTCCGCCATCCGGCGTGAGCGCGGGGCCCATGCATTTTCGGCGCGTCCATTGGCGCCCAACATCTAGCACGCTGACTCATCACATCCCATCCCAACTCTGTCCTTGACTGCTTCCCAAGTGTCTCTCAGTTCACTTACTTGGCGTGCAAAGTCCCTGAGCCGGGTGCTCAGCTGTGGATTGTCTCTCAGAGCATACCTTTGACTGCCACGGCTGGGTCGAGGTGTCGCCACTGGTTCACTGGGCATGGGCGGCACCTCCTGGGTACCTTGGGCCGCTTCCGGCACTCTGGGCGGTGAGACTTGCCCCGGGTCGCTGCCCTCGGCTCCCCCGGTCTCCATTTGGCTGGCTTCTCGCTCCCCGGGATCATCAGCTGGTTCGGCTATGGTGTCGGGACTGTCCACCCTCTTGAACCACGAGATGTTGCGGGTTACGGTCTCATCTTCTTTCTCAGCCGTCACCATGGTCCCTTTTACGTCAGTTACAGTCCAGTATCCTTGTTCATAGCGAGTCCGAAACTTCCCGCCAGGCCTCCGTCTCTCAGAATTACGGTGTCTCCTTCCTGGAGCTGGCGGGACACGGCCCTCCTTGTCTGACTGGCTGTTAGGTTGTGCTTCTCCCTCCTCCTAAAGGCACCTTCCTCATCAAACTGAGGGGGTGACCACCCTGGGGCGGTAGGGAGGCCGTCGCGGCGGGATCCATTGAACATTACTGCCCAAGGTGCTTGACGTGTGGAACTTTGAGGGGTGCTCCGGTATTCCCGGAAGAATCTCTGGACGTGCTACTCAGGGTCGACGTGTTTGGCTACGGCGATGCGGAGAGCTTTATTTATGGTCCTCATAAACCTTTCAATTTCGCCGTTTGCTTGCGGCCACTGCGGGGTGATACGCCTGTGCCGGATACCGTGGTGGTGTAGGAACTCGCGGAATTCGTGCCCTTGGAACGGGGGCCCGTTGTCGCTTCTGATTTCCTCGGGGCATCCGAACATGGCGAAGATCTTGTCCAACACTGGGCCCACGTGTGAGAATGCTGGTGAGTTGACGACTTCCAAGAGGGTACTTGGAGTAGCTGTCAATTATGGCTAAGGTGGCTCTGCCATCCGGGAAACTCCCGAAATCCATGCTGATCTTTTCCCAGGGGCCTCTCCCCTGCACCTCGGTGTGGATGGGCGCGGGCCTTTCGGGGCCACTTGTCACTTGGCAGGAGGGGCATCTCCTGACTGTCTCGACGACACGGGCGTCCATTCCTGGAAACCAGACTTTCTCCCGCATGCGTGCTTTCATCTTCTACACTCCCTGGTGCCCACCGTGGGCTAGCTGTGTCGCTCGCAGCTGGAGGGACGCGGGGATAACAATTTGCGGCCCTCTCAGTAAGATACCTGTTTGGGTGACGCTCAGCTCATCCCGGACCCTCCACATGTGCATGAGGCTCTCTTTTTCCGGACCGGACCACGAATTGGCCGACTGTAGGAACTGACACCAGTGGCCCCCTTGGACGGCTTCCCGAACCTTGGCGATGACTGGGTCCGCTTCTGCGGCTACTGCTATCTCTTCGAGTGTCAGCGCCCGAGGGCACGTGAGCGCTGAGATCATGTCCAGATGTGCCTCCGCGGATTCCGAGTCAGGTTTGTCGCTACTGTCTTCGTGGGGGTCTGGGTGTCTGGAGAGGAAATCGGCGGGGTTCTTGGCCCCGGGTCGATAAGCTACCTCCATCTCGTACTGTTGGAGTCCAATGGCCCACCTTTCGATCCGTGGTGGCGGGTGGGGCGCAGAGCCCCTGAACAGAGGCACTAGGGGTTGGTGATCCGTGATGACCTTAAACGGATGGCCACAGACGTACAGATGGAAATGCCGGCATGCCCAGCAGAACGCTAGGGCCTCCCTCTCGATCTGGGCATAGCGCATCTCGGTCGGGGAGAGTGCCTTGCTGGCATAGGCTAGGTCAGCCCACCGCCCTGGTTCTTGCTCCTGTGTGAGGACGGCTCCCAGGCCAACGGGGCTGGCATCCACCAATATCTCTGTTCGCTTGGCCGGGTTGAAGTACACTAGGGTTGTGTGGTCAAGGAGAGCGTTCTTGACTGCTTGGAATGCCACTTCTTCAGCGGGTCCCCACTGCCACATGGCGTCAGTGCGAGTGAGATTTCGGAGGGGCTCGGCGATGGTGGCGAGGTCCGGAATGAAGCGGCCACAATATGTCGCCATCCCAAGGAAACTGCGCACTTCCGCTACTGTTAGTGGCGCCGGGGCATTCTTGATGACCAGGGACTTCCGGGGGTCGACCTGGATTCCTTCCTGTGTGAAGGTGTATCCGAAAAATTCTATCCTTTGCTGGAACAGCAGACACTTTTCTCTGTGCAGAGTGACCCCATGGTCTTGGAGTCTTTTCAGCATGTCCCTCAGGTGCTTGTAGTGTTCTTCGGCGTTCTGTGAGTGGATGAGGATGTCGTCACTCACATTTAACACGCCGGGCAGTCCGACCAGGATCTCTTTGACGGTGTTTTGGAAAATTTCGGCGGCCGACGATATGCCAAAATTCAGGCGCTTGTATCTTCTGAGTCCTAGATGGGTACTGAACGTGGTGATGTACCTGCTTTCTTTGGCCAGCACCAGTTGATGATAGCCGGCGTTCAGGTCCAACTTTGAAAACCACCTGGACCCATTTAAGTCAGCCACAATGTCGTCCATCGTTGGTGTTATGTGGCGTTCGCGCCGAATGGCCTTATTGGGGAGGCGTATGTGAATGAATGAATGAATGAGAGGGTTCTTGTACAGCGCATGGCTACCCGGAGGCGTCCCAGCGCTATGCGGTAGATTAGAAGGGCAGAGTGAGGGTTATGGGATGTTTATGCAGAGTCTTATTTTTCCTGGTTGGCGGGGTTTTTCAGCGATTACCATGGGGGACACCCATGGTGTGGGCCCCGATACTTTCTCTATGACTCCCAGGTCCTCTAGATTTTGCAGCTCTTCTTCCACTATGGGTCTGAGGTGGAAAGGAATCCTCCTGTGCCTCAACGCCATTGGCTTGATGGTCTGGTCTATGTGCAGCTTGATTGGAGCCTTCCGTATCCTTCCTAGCCCTTTGAAAAGGTCTCCAAATTGGTCGAGCAGGTCTTTTGTCTGGTCGGCCTGCACGCTCCTTGCGAACGTCACCAGCCCTAGGTCCTCTGCTGCATGGCTGCTCAAGAGTGTGTCTTCCTCTTGGTTGATGACGTGGATGTCAATTGTGATTTCGGCGTTGCCGGATCGGACAGGTACCCTCATTTTGCCTCGGAGCGGTAGGGGTGAGTCGCTCCCATACGCGAAGATCTTTGTCTTCGAAGGCCGGAGTTCAGGTTTGGGCCTTAGTTTGTTATACTACTGGATCCCCATGACGGTGACTGATGCGCCTGTGTCGATAACTGCGCTGACCTCCGACCCTGCTATTAGCACTGTGCACCTGGGCTGAGGTCGCCTCCGTCTCTTCAGGGCTTGTGTGAACGAGACCAGGTAGGTCTCTCTTTCATCATCAGACGAGGTGTCTTCTGCCTGGTATCTGTCCTGTTCACTCTTCTTCCCTTTATGCGATGACGATAGCGAGATGCTCGACAGTTGGCGGACTAGCCTTCGCTCTGGCGCGGGCCGCTTCCCTTCTTTCCATTGCGTCTTCCTTCGGCATACTGATGCAAAATGGTTTGCAATGCCACAGTTGGTGCACGTCTTCCCTTGGGCTGGGCACGACTGGGGGGGGGGGTGCTCCTCGTATCCACAGTACCCACACTGGCCTTTCGTGGTCGGAGGTGGGCGAGCTCGTGGCTTGCTGCTCTCCTCTCTCACCTCCCGACGGCGTCAGCCCTCTCAGTCTTGATGGTGGCGCCCTTCTCTGGATTGCGCACCAGCGTGAGGTCCATCTCCAATGGGCGCGCATCTGAGAGGTCATGAGACCGTGCCAACACAAGTATGTCGGCCATTGGTATGTTCGGCTGTCGCAGTATCAGGCCTCGCAGGACCTTGCTGCGGATGCCAAGGATCAGGTGGGCCCTGATTTCTTCAGTCGCTCTGTCGCCCGCGAGGTGAGTGCTGGCGAGCTCCCTCAGCCTCGCATGGAAGGCGTCCACTGATTCCCCTTCTCTCTGTCGTGCTTGCCTTAATTTGAAGTGCTCGAAGTCCGGATTGAGCTGGGGGTCAAAATGCGCATTGAGCGCTGCCACCGCCGCAGCGTAGTCGCCGGGGAGGCCCGTATTGGGGAGGTGCTTGAAAAGCAGGTAGATCTCCTCACCTGCGTAATGGAGCAACAAGGACTGTTTGACGGCGCCATCCGTTTCCCTGGTAGCGATGAAGTAATTTTCGAGGTGGGCTAGCCAGGTCTGCCACCGTGGTGCCGCTGTGGTGGGATCAGCTGATTCGCTGAATGGCGGTAAGTCGCCTGTCGGATGGTGTTGATGTGTGGGCCCGGCTGGGGGCTGGGCTGCATCCCCTTGATCTCCCATGGCTGCAGGTGAGCAGTGGTCTTTGTGAGTCCCAGTGAGGGTGCTACGCCGTTACAGGCGTCCTGGAATGCTTGGGCGTGTGCCTTTGATGCTGTATGGCTTGACGCGGCCTGCACGGCCTAGCGCGGTCTGTTGCGTGTGGCTGGGCCCCCTGTGTGGTAAAGCGGCCAGGAATGTGCCCCACGTGTCCTGCGCGGCTCACCGGTGCATGCGGGGTGTACTTGTCCTGGCGAGTGGCTGCTGAGTGGTGCCTTTGTGCCGAGGTGAGAGGCCTGCCTGCCTCGTGGTGTCAGACGTGACACGCACTTCCTGGGCGGATCAGGAACCACCCTTGATTGCACTCAGCGGGGCTGCCGTCGCAGCTCTCCTGCTTGATCAGGCCTGGAGCATAGTTCGCCCCGCCCTCGTCGCCAGTGTTGAGATCCCCTGCCGGGATCTGACTACGCACTAGCGCGGTGCGGGTGTGCACGATAGCAATGAGGACACACACACGGTTTGCGGTTGCTAGCGGACTGACTCTCCAGCCCCGCCCATTTTTATTTATATCCACGCTCCGCCATCCGGCGTGAACGCGGGTCCCGTGCATTTCCGGCGCGTGCATTTCCGGCCAACATCTAGCACGCTGACTCATCACACTGCTGTCATCTACTCTGGGCGTTCTCCTGTCTTCAGCCTTGCACACTCCTCATTCAGGGCACCCACAGAACGCTCCTCACTCTCTGGCTGCTCCTCATCAGTTGAGCTTGGTGTCTTCATCCATCCAGAACAATTTTCTCCCCCAACCTCTCTCTCCTCCGCCTATGCCTCGTCTCCTCCTTTTGACGTGTGCGTGACGTGCGGAGGATCACGTCTTTTCCCATCTGCCTGACTTCCACGTGCGTGTACTGACTGCGGCTGGAAAAGAGGAAGGAGCATTCGCCTCCGTCAGTTTCTCTCACCGGATCTTGACAGCTTGCTCTTTAAGATTTAATCTAAAAAAAAATTGTCTATGTTCGGACAAGAATGAGCAGTCTACAGAAACTTTGTTTCTGGAATACATGTGGATGAAAAATGAGGAAATTAATAATTGATACTCAATAGTCTTAAAAATTGCTGATATGTCTAAGTTGGCAAATAGATCATCAGATATCTGAAGTACAGTGTGTCTAGGCCTTACACCAGAAGCAAATCCAGACGAAAATTCAAGAGTCTTTGGGAGTTCTTTAGAGTTTGGAGGATGCAGAACATCTGGCAAAAACTGATGAATGTCCCATTTGCCCTACTCACATAAGATACTTGGGTATTCACCCTAAATAGGGTGGATGGAATAGCCACTCATTTTTGGCAAAAAGCCCACATCCACCAAGTTCTAAATAGCCCATATTATGTTTCGGCAGATGACAAGCAATACAGCATCTACTTTACTTCCTCGGTCAAAGAGCTGGTAATAGATGTTGATTTTCTGAGGAGGTTTCAGACTTCACGAGGTTGAAAGGTCAGTGGAAAAGCAACATCAGAGGAGAGTCAGACTGATGACAGGAAGCTAAATATTACAAAATATGTCACGTGTAGCTTGATGAGTGGTTGTGGATAGCCTCATCAGTGTACAATAAGCGTCTCATCTTGGCAAATGAAGTAATAAAATCATAGATCAAGGTATGTATAAAGGAAATCTATTCAGGTACAGATCAGACAAGATTTTGAGATGTAAGAAGATTAGGGGAGAAATTAAGACATCATGAGTATTGTGTGCCTTGTGTGTGGGCCGTGAGATGTGCTGGGTGTGAGTGATAGATGAGAGACAGCATGATAAGCAAGAGGAACACATATTTGTTGAAGTGTATTTGTAGAGGTGCATTTGTAGATGTGCATTTGTTAAGTCTACAAAATATATTAGCCCCTTCGAGAAAGAGACAGTAATGCAGTCAGGAAAACAAGATAGAAATGTCAGCAGGGTAGATTAGAAGGCAGTAGGAGATCCGCTCGGAAGAAGAGAAGAGGGAAACTAAAAGGCAGTTGAAACAGAGAAGAGTGTAATAATTAGACAGAGAACAGGGTATATCACTCGCCTAAGAAACAAATCCTTCATTTCCAAAGGGTTGACTGCGTAATCTGTGTCAGGGCTCATTTGTTCGAATTTACACTTTACAAAGGTGTTCAATACATACTCAATCACATGTGCACAATATACTTATACAGATGTACTTACAGTATTAGTTTAAGTCTACAGAACGAAGTATATTAGAAGCAAGTCTATAGTGGTAAATAACAAGTGTTTACATGTGAGATGAAATGTAAAGGCAGAATCACTGATTTAAGGCTGGTTTGCACATAAACATTTGGATGAAGGCCTCTATCTTGGAACCACAACAGTAAGGTAAATATTTCACAATTCATTATATAAATGTTGACAGCTCATCTTCAAACTTTCATTTATCCTGTATTCCACTTTTGCTGGCCAGATACCTATAGTATTGAGAGATCCTGAACCCTCCGCAGGATCACAAATTCTGTTCAGGTTAGGAAGCCAGATTCAGAACTCGGCTCTCCTGGGTACTATACCAGTAACTTTAGCCACTAAATCGCATCTCCTCTAAATGCATATGTTATCCAACATCACAAGGAGACACAATTATGTAACTGATTGCAGCAAGAAGAAGGGCTTTAGGAAGGAAGGCAAACTGCTCAGGAGTGTACAGAATATTCATCACAATAGGGAAAGGGTGAACCTTTAGGAATCACAACAAGGGATGGATACTGCAGATCCCCTAAAGAAAGGGGAAGAGAACATTTGCATGGAGAAACTCAGAACTATTGGGAAGCAAATAAAACAGACATATAGACATTGATGATAAAGGGAGGAAAGCTGATGAGACGACAGGGAAGACTACAATAGGGCACTACATATCACCTACGTCAGATAGAATGCACCCCAATCTCTTCTTAAACAAGCAAATATTGCAGTGTATTTCACAATATTCAGCTTCCAGCATTTCAAACCCCTGACGGACCACAAGGACTTTTCTAGAAATATGATCAGTGCAGCCCAAATTGCACCCTTGAAATTTAAACATTTTAATCAAATATTTCAGTTAGATCCAACGTGAATCACATGTGGATCTTCTGTGCATAGATCCGCTCAACAATTAAGCTCACAGACCGAAAAAACCGAGCCCTGGGATGTCCCCGAGTGAAGCTATGGATTTAGCTAAAATGTCAACCCACAACAACCTTACTTCACATAGCCAAGTGATAACTCGAATTGGAAGAGACCTCAACCGCCCCAAGAATTCCTAGCCCACCAACACACCACATCATTATCCCTCTGTCTCCCAAGCTCAGAAACTCAGCAGCACAAGAATTATCAACTGCAGATCAGCTACCAAACATGCAACAGATCTAGCTGAAGCCATCCTGAATCATTACATTGACATTGACATTGCATTCAACACAGAAACATGGCTAAATGACTGCTCTTATCCAATCCTGAACCTTCCAGTCCCTCCTGGCTTCTCTATCATCAAGAGAGGCAGGGAGGACAGCCGCAGGGGGGGGCTTAGCTATCATCCACAAGATTAGCATTCACATGGCTGAAACAAACACCTTTACCTACCCCACATTTGAATACCTCTGCACAAACATAATGATGAAGAACAATGAAACAACGAAAGACCACCTACTCTATCATCCACCAAGGAATGCGCTCGCCTTCAGGGAACACCTAACGGAACTGATAATGCATTGCTCACTCTCCTATGACAATAACAGAATCCTAGGTGACTTCTATCTTCATTGGAATGATAAGAAAACACCCTAATACAATCCCTCAATGAACGCCTACTCAGCAAAGATTTTATCCAACACTGCATAGGCCCACACACACCAGAGGTGCAACCCTTGATGCCACCATAGCCCATAATGAAGCTGTAATAATCAATAATAGCCTTCCAATTGACTGGTCAGATCACCACATCATTCTGTTCTAATTCAATCAAACGGAAATTCCCCCTATCCGCCCTCAGAAGACAAGCCAATGGTCTCGTAATATTAGTCAGATTCCACTAACTGATATGGAAGGTAGAATGATGGCATTACTTCCCTCCACCCCCCCAACAGATTATCTTGCAACAGAGGAACTTACAGCACACTATATTGCAATGACGTCTGCCATCCTAGACCAGTTAGCTCCTTGGAAACTAAAACAAATATGAAATACTCCCTTGAGATCCTGGTTTAACAAAGACCTTAACTCTGAAAGAAGACAACATAGAGCTGCGGAAAGACTCTGGGGAAATTAAACATCCACATCCCATCTTCAACAGCTCAGAGAAGAACGAAGAAGTTACAAAAACCATATAGTAAAAGACAAAGCCGCTTTCTTCCTGCAGAGCGCTAGGCAAAGCGAAAAAACGCCCCAAAGACCTTTTCAACATCATTAAACAACAAACCTCGAAACCAGCAGGAGATAATCCTCATGTCACTAAAGAACGTTGTGACAAATTCGCAAAATTCTTCAATGGCAAAAAGATTGACTCTACCTAGATTATCACATATGGCCATCTACAGGAAACTTTCCCATCGCAGAGGAGGAAATCTGCTCTCCTTTGATCTTCTCAAAGGGTAGCCACTTTACATGAGCCCTCATATTGCAATAAAATCCCAGAACCCTTCACAACTCCCAGGAGCTGGAAGACATTCAACTCGCTCATCGAGGAGGACATCTCAATGATGATTTTGAAAGACAAGCCCTTCTCTTACCTAGCAGACCCTCTCCCGGCTTCCCTAGATGAGAGTCTCAACCATGCACCAACATCTCTATGGCCCAAGATAATAAATAGCTCTCTTAGCAATGGGGTTATGCCTGATTGCCTCAATCTCGGGCAAGTCACCCCCTTGCTAAAAAAACAGGTTCTGACACGGATGACCTCAACAACTTCAGGCCCGTCTCCAAACTTCCTTTCCTTGCAAAATGTCTTTGAAATGCGTTCTCTCCCAACTCAACCAGCACTTTGACACCAACAATCTTCTTGACCCACTCCAATAGGACATTAGGAAAGGCTATAAATGGAAACAGCTATACTAAATATAGCAGATGCCTTACACAAACCTTTGGATGCGGATAGATGCTGCCTGCTCATCCTTCTTGACCTATCAGCGGCCTTTGACATGGTCGATCACAAGCTGCTGTTAGAATCGCTCCAAAAACCAATCGGAGCAGATGGTGTGGTTGTGAAATGGTTTACTTCATACCTACAAAACCGCTCCCAACAAATAAAAATAAACAACTCGATCTCCGATACTTCCTCCATAACCAGGGGTGCCCCCCCAAGGCTCAGTCCTCTCACCTACAATCTTCAAAATCTAAATGGAACCCCTCTCCATCATACTCACACAAGCTAACATTCCAATACCACCTTTAGGCAGATGACACTCAGCTCTACTTAGAAATGTCCTCCCTAGAGGACTCACAACGGTTAAATTCCACTCTCACAAAAGTCCAAAACTGGCTGTCACACAACCACCTGAAACTCAACCAAGGCAAGACAGGAATACTTCTCCTATCCAAGAATGCTCAGAACACCCAGGTCCAAGAATGGCTAAACACAATTCACGCTTTAAATTGCAAACTGACTCCAGCTGAATCCGTCAAATCGCTAGGAATCACCCTGGGCCCTAGTCTAAGCAGGAACCCACACATAAAAATACTGCGAAAAGTGCATTTTACAACCTATCACTCCTACATAAAATCAAACAATTTCTCCCTCCAATGATCTAAAAGTTGCCATGCAAGCAATGGTTCTCTCAACAAACTGGACTACGGAAATGCACCTCGACTGGCACCGTGAAGTCACACTTGGCTCCCTTAAGAGCCACTCTAAATGCAGCTGCAAGGATGGTTACTGGAGTCCAAAGATACAAACACATCTCTGCCTCCCTGAATAATCTTAAGTGGCTCCCTATAGAAGCCCGGTGCTGCTTCAAAACTGCCTGTCTCACCCACAAAGTCCTCCACACTGGAAAACCAGCCTACCTTGCGTCCAAAGGCAGGCCAGTCGAGAAATATAAGAAGTACCAACACTCTACTTCTCATTCCACCCAAAAAACATAAACAAAAAGCCCTAGCATGCTCTTTCTCAGACAACGCCCCCAAAATCTGGAACTCCCACCCAGTACAAACAAACCCTTCCTTCAGGAGTTTCAAAAGACAATTAAAAGATCTTCTCATTAATCAGCACTTTAACCCTTCAGGCTCTAACACCTAGCACACAACGAAAGTCTCTTCCTCGAATATACAGTATTTGCATTGTTTCTCTCTAGGAAATACTCTGATCAAACTCTCAACAAGCTTTCATTTTATACTCTATGTTTGCTAACACTGTCATGACAATGTCTGTAAATCGCTCTGATACCCCCTGGCTCTTTCCAGAGTTATATAAAACATAAAGAAATCTTATATATAAGAATTAAGAAATCAAAGCATCATTCCTATAGTCCCCATCCCTAGCATTTCCAAGGGCCAGAAGACTAAATCTCGCCAAAGTAATTAGAGAGCAGGAATCATAGCAATTTCCACATTTAAAACTGAACACAAATATTTCTGGTAAGATTGTAGTGCAACAACTGAGAGGATCAACTGAAAACATAAGATTGGAGGGAAAATGACTTCTCAACGTTTTGAACCAAGAGAGAATGGAACGCCAGCGGCAATAGCTTCTGTTTTTACATTTGTAAATAATTATGAACTAATCCTGTGTCACTGTGACTATATACTGAAATACATCTCTTGCAAATCATTCTTGGACACTGATTTAAGATCATGAAAACTTGAAAATGTATTTACGGTTATTTTTGTACAGTGTTGGCTCGCTTGAATTCACTTTACGGAGATAGGTTATTGCTGCAACAACTCACCGCAGTAGTACCCTTTCTCAGGCAGTATTTCTGTGAATCCTGTTTGCGCTTCCGTGATAGAAAACTGCTGACCTTAATGCTTGTTACTATCAGCGTCGTCTTTCTTCCAGGCAACGTGATCAGGTTGGGAGCTGGCTACAATCTGGCCGCTGCAGGGCACGTGGGAGAGCACACATACTATTTGAAAGTGTATTTACATTTGGCCCAAGTTGAAGATTCCAAAGTCCATTCAGAGGCTTTGTACAAAGAGCGTCCATTTTGCAGCCGTTTTGCAAGTTTTTGATTCCACAAAGATGTGGACAGTTGCTTTTTTAGGTCAGCCCTAGAGAAATCACTAGCGAGCCATATGCACTCTCAAAGATAATGCCTTATAATCAAAGGAGCGGCTCGTATTGGGGACAAGAGGCAGGGCGGGAAAGGGGGATGGGAAGGGGTCGGGGGAACGGGGGACAATGGAGATAGAAAAATAAATTGCAAAAGAGGCAAGGGAAAAGGGGGCAACAAAGACAAAAAAATTAAAAATAAAACTTACCTGCTGCCCTTCAGCAACTTGTCGTGCTTTTCCGCTCCTCTCAGCCGCTGCAGGTAGGCACAGGCTCCAAGCCTGCCCTGTGGCCAATCCTGAAGCTGCTCTCACATGAGAGCAGCTTCAGAATTGGCCTGAGCGACGAGATGTGCACTCCAGGACAGACTGGGAGTCTGTGCCTACTCTCTCCAGCCCCAGCACTGCAGCTGGGGCTGGAGAGGGGTCACTGCGCATTTGGTTTTTGGCCGGCCTGAGACCGCCGGCCAAAAACCACATGTGCAGTGTAGGTAGAGCCCAACACTCCCCTCCAGCCTATCATAACGCTGGCCCCGCCTCAAGCCTGGCACAAGCGAAATAAAATGATAAAACGGGTTTTAAACCAGTTTTATTTTTACATTGTTTAAAGTGCTGGCAGGAGGGGGGACGCACCTCCGCCATAGTGAAAGTGAAAGAATCTTTCACGTCAACATTCGTGGTCAAGAGGGCCCACCTCTCTCTTGGTCCATGCCCAAACCCAGGATGCCCACAGAGACCACTCTTTGCTCGTCTGTTGAACTTCAGGGACAGTGACACGGCCCTGCGTCTGGCAAGAGAGAGGCCCGCTCAGCTAGCAGGGGTCTTCCATCTCCCTGTTCCCGGACTTTACCATGATGGTCCAGGACGCACGCTGAAAATACACCGGTGTAAATGCCACACTATGCAATTTGGGGCTTCGCTATGGGATGGTTTATCCAGCCCGACTTCGAGTGAAGGTGAATGGCAAACCACACTTGTTTGACACTCCAACAGTTGTGCAGGACTTCTGTCGCCAATATTCTGAGGAGCGTGCAGAGTTGCAGCGCACCTCCACTGGAAGATCACACCAGATGTCTACTCCAGCGCAGATCTCTTTTCTACTGACTGACACTCCTGGTTCTAACATATCATTTGCTGCGCATTGGCAGGAACAGTTGACTCATGCACGTTGTATTTTTGTTGCTGGCTGTCTTTAAAGTACCTTGGACAATGTTTATTTTTAGCATATGGCAATCCATAATGATTTTTCTTCCTACAGGATGTTGGGACCCGTCGTGGCGTTGCCACCCCCGTTTGGTTCACACATAAGTTGATTTGTTATCACTCTATGTTGAGAGGGATTATGTCCTTAGTAATTCTGTTGGGGTTGGGTTCTCCCCGGTGAAACGAGACTGGAGGTGGGCGGGGGGAGGGGAAACATCACATGTTTGATGTTTTTGGAACCACAGTTTGGACAGCACCGTACCACCTATCTCAGCTACATCCACTCTTGTCCTTAATACGCAATGACATCACACAATAAGGTCCATCCCTTCGCAGACATCACTCTAGTGACATCAAACATACAAGGGCTGAATAATCAGCACAAGGGCAAAGAGGTACTACAATATTTATGACATCAGGCTGATGTTGCCTTTTTATAGGAGACGCATCTGTTCCCTACTCTATCCCCAGCCTTCTACATGGGGCAGCACAATTATTTCTCCAGCTATAGCAGGTACACAAGGGGAGTCTCCATACTGATAGATAAACTAGTGCCATTTCAATTTTTGGTGGTTCGCACTGACACAGAGACACAGAGAGACGGTATCTATTAGTGGCGGGCCAGCTGTTAGGATATAACATCCCGTTAGTAAACATATATGCGCCGAACACAGACTGCCCGGAATTCTATCAACACATACAGACACAGATTGACCTAGTTGATGAGGATCATAATTGTATGGGGGGAGACTTCAACATATTGTTTAACCCTGGTCTGGCCAGCACCGCGAACGCTTCCAACATCAAGCCTCGCTTTCAGAGCGCTTTACAGGAGCTTTGCGATACATACACACTGGTTGATGACTGGCGTCAGCAGAACCCTCTCCAACCTGCATACACATATCACTCTGCACAACATAACACCTGGAACCCTCCTTGACTACTGGCTCCTTGCGACCACCCTTACTCCCTGTATTAATTACATATCGCACTTTCCCCACACACTGTCTGATCCCTCCCCAGTAATATTGAAGCTAAACATACCTAGAGTGGGTGGGGTCGAAAGGCAGTGGAGATTCCCAGGGATGGCACTCCAGGATGAACTCTTATGAACGGAGCTCCGCACTGCTATTATAGAGTACTTTGCCTGAAACAAGGAGACTGTTGAATCCTGGGCCACCCCATGTGAAGCCTTTAAGGCACATATGAGAGGGATTTGTTTTTCCAAACATGCAGGGGTCATGCAAGACTTACATAAAACCCTGTCTTAAATAGAGAAGAACCTATCTGAACTAGACCAGTCCTAGGCACTACAGCAGTCGCCAACACATTTACACCACTGAGCCTCCTTGTTGGCTGATTTTAAGGAGTCGGCTGAGAGAGAAGCTCACTACCTTGGGAAATATGCAATGGCCAGGAGGTATGGAGAAGGAGAGAGGCCGGGTTGCACACTGGCTAGGCTGCTGCAGCCCCCCATGGGCTAATCCTACATATTCGCCCTCCGACGTTCAGACGGCACATATGTTACAGATGCATTAGGTATTCAGAATGAAATGCTTACCTACTATACTGATCTGTATACTTCCCGCGTGATGGAAGATGCCACTGATAGAATTAGAAATCTGGAGGAAATAGCTATGGTGTGGCTTAGCATCGCAAAGCAGCAATTCCTTGGGGAGCCATTCATGGTAGAAGAAATATTTCAGGCAATAGAGTCTATGGATGGCTCGAGGACGCCGAGACTTAAAGGGTTCTTTGTATTTTGATTTAAAACATAGAAACACCTGCTAGGCCCACATCTTTTAGAACTCTACAGGGAAGCATTGAAACACAGCATACTTCTTCGCACTCTCTGAGAAGTGGTGATCATACTGCTCCTCAAGCCCGGAAAGGACCCACAGCAATGCAGATCCTATCGGCCACTTTCGTTGCTAAACTTCGATAACAAAATATTAGCAAAAAGTATAGCGACCCGCTTCTCACTCCTAATGGAACAAATATCACTTGCCCAGTCAGGATTTGTGCCACACAGATCGACGGCCTTGAACCCATGCACACTCCTTGTGGTGCTACACAGACTATCCCTCTCCCTGCAAGCTGTGGCGGCACTATTAGACGCTGAAAAGGCATTCGACTCACTGGAGTGGCCTTTCCTGCATGATACGTTGCGCAAAATGGGTCTCCCCCTGGGTTTTGCATCCTTTATTACGATGCTGTATACGCAGCCCACAGCACACATTTGTTTGAATCGGACACTAACAGCTCATTTTCCCCTATCACGGGGAACTAGACAGGGATGCCCTCTGTCACCCCTTTTATTCATTATAGCCCTAGACCCTGTGGTACGTAATTTACAGGAAAACCATCTTCACAGGGCCCTACAATTTAAACCCGGTCCGCTCCTAATCACATTTTACGCTGATGATATCATCCTCTATGTGCAGCACCCGAGTGAAAATATAGCACCTATCCTTCAGGAGATAATCCAGTATGGAGCCCTATCAGGACTACATATCAATTGGGGAAAATCCGAACTATTCCTCTCAACAGCGGCGACGAGCAGGACTGACAGCGAATTCCCTTTGCTGTGGTGCAACGCCTCTGCCAAGTATCTGAACAAGTCTTACGCCTTAATTACAGCCCTGCAGTGGATAGATTGTCAGCTCGAGTCGAGCACTGGTTACAACTACCCCCTTCGATGGCGGGCCGTATTGCCATCATCAAAATTGTAGTATTGCCCCAGTTTTTGTATCTTTTTCACAATATCCCTATCCCGCTGACTAATGCCTTCTTTGCGACACTTCGTACTACCCTTACCCGTCTCATCTCGGGGACATACAGCCGAGGATCAGATGGGACACAGTGGTCCTGGCGTATAAGCGTGGAGGTTTTGGAGTCCCTAACTTCCACCTTTACTATCTGGTGGCACAATGTAGTTTTGCTCTGCATTGGTACCACCCGGATGCCCGTATACACTATGCCAGACCTGAGGCCGACGTGGCTGCCCCAACACCATTGGCAGCAATCCTGCCGGCTGGATTGCTGTGTGATCCGCATGATATCCAAAAAGTATCCACAACTAGCTGGGCCTGGAAGTGACTGATACATATAACGGGTGGCCATTTATTGTATTTCCCAGCACTCCCCTTAGCTTCTAACACTTGGTTGCTTATTACACAAGCAGCACTAGTCCAACGCAACCTCTCTAGACACTCATTGAGTACAATTGGGGACCTTTTCCCCAACGAACATGTATTCTCATGTACAGATGATACACGCTTTCAAACTGCCCCTTTGATGGACCACTCTGTGTTGCAGCGTCTGCAAGATGCACTTAGAACCTAGATCCCAAGCTACTCCTTAGAGCCGGATGAATTCCCACCCCTGACATTGATTATCAAAGACACTGATGGGGATCATTTAATCTCCCAACTTTACAGTGACAACCTGGCCTTACTCCCTACCTGAGATACCAAGCTGAGTGCTGCCTAGGAACAGGATCTAGGACACCCCTTATCCGACCCACAATGGTACGCATGCTGTGCACAAACGCCATTAGTGTCCCTCAAACATTGCCATAAGTTATTACAATTCAAATTCCTCTGGCGCGCATATGCTACACCCGCGAAACTATATCGAATAGATCCAACTCGCTCACCCGAGTGTCCCAAATGCCACTCCCCAGTAGCGGACCATGCCCATATGACGTGGACCTGCAGTAAGATTGCATAATATTGGAGGGATATTTTCCCCGAGTTAGCCCTCATGACTCAACTCACCATTGAACCCTCCCCACTACTAGCACTATTGGGATATGTCCAGAACATCCCTAAAACATCACGCCGATTTGTTGCTATTACCCTACTTCTTGCCAAAAGAGAAATTACTATACATTGGGGCAGCAAACTGTCACCCACTAGGAATGCATGGCTCAAAAGCCTAACATACTGTGACACAAACAGCAGGCTCTATACAAATCTACAGCCACCCACCTCCAGACCCATGATATCTGGCAACCGTTGCGGTCGTACTTCCTCACACTCGACACCACTGCCAATATACAATCCCGGTATCCACCTCTAATGCATGTACTCACACCATGCCAAAAGAGAGACCAGGGCGCCACAGATCTGAATTGGGAGCACCCTTGCCTCGCTCTTGAGGTTTCACCTTCCTGATGCATGCACGAAATAATGTACCTAACAATGACCACTTTATGTCTGTAATATTTGAATGACGAAACGTATGTCATGTAACTGTAGATTGCTCTGTATGTGCGGTACTGTACAAAAATGAAAAATAATAGTTCCCAAAAACATTGTGGGATGTGCGTGATCCTCTCTTCAAAAAAAATAAACAAAAAAACAAAACCATTAGTCAAAAGCATAAATATGTTTGGGTTTCAAAAAGCACTCATAAAAGTAGTAGTTCCTGGCACTGAAGAGAGCAACTTTGTGTAAGGTTCCTTTTTTCACATCATTTAGGGGCCTAGTCCCAAATGTACATTTACTTGTGAGTACATTTATATGTATAAATTTACTCTTATACTGTATAACAAAGTGACGGTCAAAAATGATGAATTGCCCAAAGTAGTACATTTACTACAAAGTGATATGTCTCCCTGTAACAGGGTTTGAAGCGAAATGTACTGGTGGATATTTACTACTTGTAACTTTTCACACAAAAATAGCTTTGTGTTAAATATTAACGTAAATTAATCTTATATAATTAATTTCATATATTGAAATATAATTATTTTAAATACAGATCCCAAAAATGCTACAGCACTATTAACTTAATTTTGAATTAAATATTTATTTTCATTCATTAAAATGTGATTAAAATCATTTTGTTTTATTTAAAAAACTCCTATAGTAAAATGCCGATATTTATGTATTAAAGATGACAAATTAAAACTTAAGTATAGCATTCATTTAATTATTTCTAAAAACATAAAAGTCATATTTAGTTTTAAAGAAAAATAGAGGTTATTAAAATAATTGCTCATAAAATAGATCTTTTTTATTATCTTTTTAAAATATTAAATGAATATATATTTTAATAATTCAAAATATATCAATTTATTTTCACATTATTTTCTATGGGGTTCTGTTTTAAGTTCCTGCTGCCATTATTTCTATAAGTGGGTGTTGCAGTACCAGTGGTTGGCCATGTGTGGTGCTGGACTTACTGCAGGTCTGAGCTGGAGTACATTTAATACTGCTGTGGGTCATTTTGGCTGTTGTGACTTTAGGAGCGCAATTTGTGAATAGGAATGAGCTTACTCTTTTGTGGGTGGGTACCTGTACATCCGTAGATCCCTCACTAATCCCCTCCATGCTCCTCCTCTCTAATTCCCTCCTATTTAGTAGTAAGTATTCCCCAGTTTGCAGCCACTTCCTCAGTCCCTCACATATTTTCTACTAAAAAGTAAAAACCTACATGTGTGAGGATCTCCACATAGAAAAGAGGTGGCGTGGAAATTTCTACTCATAGGTTTTTTAAATGAATTTCATAGTAAGTAGATAGTATTTCTGTAGTAATACTTTACATACTACAAAATGCAGTTTGCAAATCAGGCTCATAGTTTTATCAAAACCACTATTGCGGAAATTACTAGTTCTAATCCATTTTGCAAGTGTGTTTTTGGAGTTGCAGGAAACATGATATATGTTTTAATATGCTGTTCTATTAGCTTTTTCAATAAATCGGAATGAGATCCTTTTCAGAACCCTTAAGGTGTCAGATACTGAAGAATTTGTACTTTATTACTTAACCACATGCATACGTGCCAACGTTTGGCAATAGAAAACAGAGATTAAGAAAAATATTGGGGGAAACTCATGCTCAGTGCCTGTTGAAAGGATATCAGCTTTGTTTGCTTAAATGTGATGCGCCCCAGTCTTTAAATGTTTATTCCGAACACTTTCATAAAGGTGAAAAAAATCTCCTGTAAGCTATAAACCTCTGCCGAGTGATGTCAGCTCTCAGATCCATTCTGATCCAAGTATGTATACTGAAGTTTGTGTACATTACTGGTGGTGAAGAGAGACCAGGCAGCCTCAGTGCTTAATTTGTAAAATATTAAGTGCCAGGGCCCTGACCAAGAGGCAACTGCGGCTTGCACTACCATCGCCCTTGTCATCGCTGCCAAAGCAACTACTAACCATCTCTCTCGCATATAAATGCGACAGTTCAGATTATTCCAGGTTCACAAAGCTAAAGGAATGGCTGGGGAGGCAGGTAATTAGCAATTTTAATGTCTATTGTATTCCGAAACAACCGTTGTTCTGCTCATCTGTAAATTAGATGAGCAGCGCCACCATGTGGTAGACTGTTCTATGTATGGTGTTGACAATTGGGTGCCGGTGCTTAGCACCGGAAAGCACCGGCTCAAATTAAGCACTGGGCAGCCTCTTTCAGTAACTGCTGTAGCCAGAGGTTACTTTTGTGTGCAATGTGGTTCTGTACAATGATAGACTAAACTGTGAAGTGGGGTTTATGAGCACATCTTTTTTACATGTAGTAGTCTGCTTTAGCCTATTTGTGTGCTCAATCCCTGCTTACCTGGACCGCCCCACTCCTAAAGACCGAGGCGAACAAAGTAAGAAAAGAAGCTGGAGAATGCTTTTTGCAGCCAGTGAGGGAGAGAGGGCTAAGAGGTGAGTATGCACATGTAACAACCTTTACATCTAACCATGTGGCAAACTGCAGATCAGTTCATAAATATTAATAAAGGTGTTATAATACTAGTCTTCTGCTGCTTTAGAATGAGCTCTGTGTTATATAATATTCATTACTGCAGTACGGGGGCACTGGCCTTAGGTTTATAGTATAGAGGGGATAAAATAATCACACCATGCTATTTACATAATGGGGCCTATTCTCAAAGGTAAATTTTCACATGAGAAAATCCTCATGTGTAAATTAACTTTTACACTTTGTAGTAAATGTATTACTTTTGGCTGTTCACCAGTTCAGAGTGAAAATTTGCTACATAGTATAGACATACATTTCCCCACCCACCTGAAAAAGGTTGAGAAGCCAAACATACAGTGTAAAGTTACTAATAGTAACTTTTCTCACGTAGGTGGAGTTCTCCAACAGCATGGTGAAGATCTCCCTATGGTATAGTATATGGAAAATTTTAATCATGTATTAAACCTAAAAAAAACAATAAGATTATGTTTGTGATAAATAATAATGTAAATTCATTTTATATATTTATTTAAATTTAGAAAAATGCTACAACACTATTAACTGCATTTCGAATTAATTTTAACTTATTATAGGTCAATTAAAACAAAATATTACATATAAATTAATTTAAATTCATTTAAAAGTTACATTCATTCTTCAATTAAAGGGTTTCTACAATATTTTATCAGGAAATAATATTTCTTTTCTATTTTTGTGCAATTTAACATTAAATCCATATATATTTGGTAAAAAGTCAATATACATTCAATTATTTTAACACTATTTCCTATGGGGTTCTAATTTAAATCCACACCTCCATTATCTTTTTTTTTTTTAATTTTTATTAGCCATCAGTATAATACCATTGAACAAAAATAGCACAGAAAAAACAACACAAGTAACCAAAATCAAGACACATGAAATCACAGAGAGTAAAACATACCTTGACAAAATTAGAAGATGACATTAAATCAATTAATTACACAAAATAACAAACTAAATGTCGGAGACAATGCCGCTTCTTAGTCCCCTGAAGACTTGACCACACCCTTTTAAATTGTACCCAAGAGCGTGGGCCCCTGGCTTTAGCTAAGGCCAGTTCCATTTCATAAATTCCTCTCAATAATACCCAAAATTCAGTAATACTTGGACTCACTGTTTGAATCCATGCCCGAGCAATGCATAGATGAGCACCTGCTATAATAATCGAGACTAAAGATTTAGTTAGATTACCCAGATCTGATATTACCCCCAATACAATTTCCTTCTCTGTTATTTGATTATCATAGCCTGATAATATTACAAGCAACGGTGTTACAGCACCAGAGGCTGGTCATGTATGGTAGAGGAAATACTCCAGGACTCAGTTAGAGTACATATACTAGTGTTTGGGGTCCTTTTCAGCTGCAGTAACTTTAGAAGTGCACTTTGTGAATAGTAATGGACTTACGCTTTTGTGGGTGGGCCCTCTGGTCCCTCCTACATTTATTACTAAGTAATAAACGTACATATGTGAGGATCTACACATAGAAAATATAGGAGAGATGGAGGTCAAGATTTCCACCTGTAGGTTTGTGAATTGCATTTTGAAGTAAGTACTGCTACTTTAAGAACTACAAAATGCTTTTTGTGAATCAGGTCCAATGAGTATGAGTGGTGTGACCTGTCTACTCCCCTCCAAGCACTTTATTATACAGATATTCATTCACTAATTCATCAATCAAAACATGCACAATCACCTTTTAATTTTTATACACTTGATCACTTATTCTTTTTTTCCATCCACACTTGCTGACCATTCAAATGTTTACGCATGTTCATTTTTTCCACTCACCATCCTTACAACCACTGTTAATGAAAAAGCAAATTCACTTACAAAATGGCTAGACTATCAGCTTTTTGATATTGTTGTAAATAGAAACGTTCTAAGTTAGACGCATGTGTTTGAACATGTTTGCATGTGTCTGCAAGCACATGCTGCCATATTTGAATGTTTTGCCATAAACCATGACAAAACAATTTCAGCATGACCATACAGGTAGTCATCTTGCATTGTTTTGCTCTACTTGCTCACTCTCTACAGTTCCAAGATGGCTGACACATCGGTATTACATTTGCGCCAACTTGGAATGCTACATTCATAAGAAAGTATAGCAAAGTAAACAAGCGGCGGCAAAGTCAGTAGCCCTGAAGCCAAACTTTGGCAATGCTGAACAAGTTACTTACCTTCAGTAACGATATATCTGTAAGCAACATTAGTTAGTTATAGATTCCTTACCTTATAATTACCCCCAGGTGTCAGACTGGATCCGGAACGTTTTTTCATCAGCAGTACCTCTGCGCGTCGGAAGGTGGCGTCGGTCGACTCCACGTCCGTCGTCGGCGTTGTAGTCGCCGGGATGACGTCGCGGCAGCTACTTAGACACCGCCCTCGCGTGCTGACATCAGTTCTGTACACGACTTTCCGCGCCAGAAACGCGGAGCCATGCAAGACACTGACCATTGGTGCACAAAACTAGGGCCCCGAAAGGATGACCTTAACCCTAGAAATCAGTTTGCAGAACGGGGAGGATGGGTGGGGCAGTAAGGAATCTATAACTAACTAATGTTTCTTACAGATATATCGTTACCGAAGGTAAGTAACTTGTTCATCTGAAAGAAACACGTTAGTTATAGATTCCTTACCTTAGAATAGATACCCCAGCAATACCAACCCCGGTAGTGGGTCTGCGAACCAAAATCACACCAGAAAGTCCTGGAGAACAGAACGGCCAAAGAAGCCGTCTCTCCGGACTTGACTGTCCAGACAGTAGTGTTTCGTAAACGTGTGCTGTGATGCCCACGTAGCTGCCTGACAGATGTCATTTAGAGGAACTCCTCTTCCCAAGGCAGTAGTGGCTGCCGTCGCCCTGGTGGAGTGAGCGCGTAGCCCTACTTGAGGCTCTTTTTTAGCCAGAGAGTAACAGGCTTTAATACACAACACGACCCACCGTAAAATGGTGCGTTTGTGTGTGGCCCGACCCTTCTTTGCGCACACGTAGCCAACAAAAAGTTGATCATCCACCCGGAACAGTTTGGTGCGATCCAGATACAAGGAGAGCGCACGTTTTGGGTCCAGACGGTGGAGCCTCTCTTCCTCCTTCGAAGGATGCGGAGGCGGAAAGAAGGTGGGCAAGGTAATGGTCTGCCCAATGTGGAAGGCAGTGACCACCTTAGGAAGAAAGGATGGACGGGTTCGGAGAACCACCTTATCCGGATGGACAGATAGGAAAGGAGGTTTTGAAGAAAGGGCCTGGAGCTCGCTCACCCTTCTAGCAGAAGTGATGGCTACCAGGAAAGCAGTCTTAAGAGTTAAGAGCCATAAGGGACAGCTATGAAGCGGCTCAAAGGGAGCGCACATTAGATAAGTTAGCACAAGATTCAAGTCCCACTGAGGCATAACGAGGGGGATTGGAGGAAAAAGATGTGTTAAGCCTTTTAAGAAACAGGTAATTACCGGGGACTTGAAAAGAGAAGGCTGATCTGGCAGCCGAAGGAAAGCAGAGATGGCTGACAGATAGCCCTTGACAGTGCCCAGAGCAGAGCCCTGCTGGGCCAAGGAGAGAAGGAACAAGAGTACTTCAGAAAGAGGGGCAGAAAGGGGATCCACAGCCTTTGCTGTGCACCATGCCACAAATTTGTTCCACCGGCAGGCGTATACAGTCTTAGTGGAGGGACGCCTGGCTGCCAAGATTACGTCACAGACTTCGAAAGACGTCAAGTGCCGCCGCTCAATCTCCACGCAAGGAGGTGAAGACGGGACAGGTTCGGGTGGAGGACCGTCCCCTGCTGCTGCGACAGAAGATCCTCCCGAAGAGGCAGTCTGATCGGAGGATCGATAGCCATGTTGAGCAGCTCGGGATACCAGACTCTTCGTGCCCAGTCCGGAGCCACAAGAATGACTTGGGCCCGGTCGCGCTTGATCTTCTTCAGCACTCTGGGCAGAAGTGGTATAGGCGGAAAGGTGTACAACAGACCGCAACTCCACTCGCGACGAAAGGCGTCGCCTAGCGAGTGCCGCCTTGGAAATTCCAACGCGCAGAATTGCTGACATTGCGCGTTCTATTCGGTGGCGAATAGATCTAACCAAGGCTCTCCCCATTGTTGAAAGAGACCTTGCACCACCTCCGAGTGGAGACGCCATTCTTGATCCATCATGCACCTGCGGCTGAGTTCGTCCGCCCTGGCATTCAGGGAAGCTGCCAGGTGTTGAACCACCAGGGATATGCCCTGATGTTCCAGCCATGTCCAGAGGCGGAGGGCCTCCTGACATAGGGTCCACGACCCCACCCCGCCTTGTTTGTTGCAGAACCACATGGCGGTGGTGTTGTCCGTGAACACCTGCTTACTCTTCCCCGGACAGAGGAAAAGGAATGCCTTGAGTGCAAGACGAATCGCCCGGAGCTCCAGAAGGTTGATGTGGAGCCCGGACTCCGCCGGAGACCGGAGGCCTCTGATCTCCACCTCTCCCATGTGACCGCCCCATCCCAGAAGGGACGCGTCCATCACCACAGTGTGGTCTGGTTGGGGAAGGGAGAGGGATCTGCCATTGACCCAATCCTGGTTCGTGAGCCACCACTGCAGTTGACGTGCAGTGCCCTCCGAGATCTGGATGCAATCGGACAGATTCCCCTGATGCTGCGCCCACTGGAACTTCAGGTCCCACTGCAGAGCCTGCATATGCCATCTGACATGATCTACCAGCAGGATGCAGGAGGCCATGAGGCCCAGCAGCCTCAGAGTCATTCTGACCGAAACCCGGGATAGAGGCTGAAAGATCGGAATCATAGCCTGAATATCCCGGACTCGCTGCTCGGGAGGATAGACCCGAAACCGCGTTGTGTCCAGAACCGCTCTGATGAAAAGGAGCTTCTGAGAGGGAATCAGGTGTGACTTCGGCACATTGATGGAAAACCCCGGTGACTGCAGGAGGTCGGCCGTAGTCTGCAGGTGGAGACGACTGCCTGGGGCGAGCCCGCCTTCAACAGCCAGTCGTCGAGATAGGGGAAGACTGAAACCCCTGATCTGCACAGATGAGGTGCGACCACCGCCATCACTTTCGTGAACACCCGAGGGGCGCTGTTAAGACCAAAGGGGAGCACGGTAAATTGAAAATGCTTGTGGCCTACCGTGAACCGTAGGTAATGCCGGTGGGCCGGCAGGACGGGGATGTGAAAATAAGCGTCCTGCAAGTCCAACGCTACCAACCAGTATTTTTTTTTCTTTCTCCTCATTCGCCACCAATCTCACTTCACTTCGCACCCAAGATGTCTATACCATACTCAGCAACTACCAACCAGTCTTGTGGGTCGAGGGCAGACAAGACCTGAGCAAGCGTCAACATCTTGAACTTCTCCTTCCGGAGGAAGCGGTTGACATCCCTGAGATCCAAGATAGGACGGAGGCCCTTGTCCTTCTTGGGGACCAGAAAGTAGTGGGAGTAACAACCACGACCTACTTCTGGGACAGGAACGTGCTTGATGGCTCCCTTGGCCAAGAGAGCCGTAACTTCCTGCTGGAGAAGGGCCAGATGATCCTCCGACATGCGGTGGTATCTAGGTGGCATGGCTGGAGGGGTAGTCTCGAAGGGGGGGGGAGTAGCCCCTTCGGACTATCTGCAAAACCCACCTGTCCGACGTGATGGTGCGCCAGTGGGGGAGGTGATGGCGAATCCTGCCGCCCACTGGCGTTTGATGAGCCTGAAAGGTCGGACTAGGAGGGTTTTGAGGCTGCTGCGGAGGGGGGATTGGTGGACTGGCCCACCCACTGGCCCCCGGAACCACAAAGGTTGTTCCCACATCCCCGGCCGCGCGAAGGCAGGGTAACTTGCTGCGGCCTGTGGCTCTGAGCAGAACATAGTGGGGCACCCCTTCCGTAGCCACGAAAGGGGCAAAAAGCAGACTGCGCAGGGCGGGTGGAGAGGCCCAAGGACTTGGCCGTTGCCCGTGAGTCCTTGAAACGCTCTAGAGCGTTGTCTGCTTTGTCGCCAAAAAGGCGATGGCCAACAAAGGGCATGTCCATGAAGGTGTTCTGGACATCCCCTGAAAAGCCAGTTGACCTCATCCAGGCGTAGCGCCGAAGCACTACCGACATTGAAATGGTCCTGCCCAGTGAGTCGGCGGTGTCCAGCCCACAACGTATGGCAAACTTTGCTGTATCTCTCCCGGCGGCCACAGCCTGAGAGAGCACTGCCCGAGCCTCCTCCGGACACTGAGGCAGCACCTGCGCCACCGTATCCCACACAGAGTGGGAATAACGGCCCAAGAGACATGCGGTGTTTACCGACCGCAGTCCTCAGCTGGCGGAAAAGAAAATCTTCTTCCCGAGGTGATCCAGCTTCTTGGATTCCCTTTCCGGGGAGCGGTAGGGAATGCGCTTTTGGAAGTGGAGGCTTGGACAACCAAGCTCTCCAAGGTGGGGTTGTTGGGAGAGGAAAGTGGGGTCGCCCGGAGCCGGGCGGTGGCGTCGGGCAATCATCCTATCCACGGGAGCCCCCGTGTTGGGCCTGGACCAGGTGCCCAAAAGGACGTCGGTGAGGGCCTCGTTGAATGGTAGCAAGGGTTCCGAAGAGCTCGCAGCTGGCTGAAGCACGTCCGTCAGGAGGTTAGTCCTGACCGCCACCGTAGGAAGCTCGAGGTTGAGAGCCTTGGCCGCACTACGCAACACCACTGCCTATGCCGCTCCCTCCTCCGTAGCCACAGTAGGAGGAGACAACATGCCAAGGTCAGGGGAGGTGTCCAAACCACTGGCATCCCCCAGTTCCTCTCTCCAGTCCTGTTCACTTTCCAACTGGTCAGTTAAAGGGTCACTTGACCCCTCCCACTCCTCTTCATCATCCTCTGGGTGCCACTGTGGTTGAAAAGGGACCCCAGGAGTGAATAGGGGCATGAAAACCCCACCCGGCGCCGGATCCGGCATCGGACGATGCCGGTCCGGCTCCGTGTCCACATCAGGATGGAGGCCGGGGTCGACGCCGGCCGGGGGGGCAACCGGCGTTGGACGCGGTAATGGTGCCGTCAGAAGCGGTGCCGGTGGAGGCGTAACGAGGTCAACCGGCGCCGATCCGGATCCAGGCCTGGATCCAAGGGGGGCCTGCGGCGTCGGGGCCAGAGCCGCCGGCAGCAAAGACCTAGGCCCCCCAACCGAGTCCACGGGGCCCAAGGCGCGCCGGCGGGTCCGGTTCACCCAAAGATGGCATGCATCGCCTCGTAGAACGTACGAAGCTGGGCGGGAGTCGCTCCGGGTCCGCGGGAGGGGCACCACCCACGTGCCTAGTCAGATCGGCCGACCGACTAGGAGAAGTCGAAGAGCGACAATGCTTCTTCGACTTCTTCTTGTGCTTCGACTTACCCGACCCCGAGTGCGAAGACTTCGATGATTTCGAACCGGAATGGTGGTGGCTCCGCGACCGGTCCCTCGACCTCCCTCTCGACCGGGACCTCGAACGGCGCGCAGCCGACTGCCGATGTTCAAGCAGCTTTCGGGACCGCTCCAGCAAAGCCTTAGGCACCATCGACCGGCAGTCGGAGCACGACTTGGGGTCGTGGTCGCGCTCCAGGCAGAAAAGACACACGCGGTGTGGATCCGTCACCGACATCAGTTGGCTACAGGAACTGCAAGCCTTGAAGCCGGGCATCCCTCGTGCACCTTTTCGGAGTCGGAGACTCGAAGAAAGAAGTCGACAAAAGTCGAGAAAAAGTTAGTCAAAAAATTACTGAGGTACCGCTCTTCCCGGATCTGCGTTGGCTGGCGCGGAAAAAGAAAGAACTGACGTCAGCACGCGAGGGCGGCGTTTAAGTAGCTGCTGCGACGTCATCCCGGCGACCACGACGCCGACGACGGACGCGGAGTCGACCGACGCCACCTTCCGACGCGCAGAGGTACTGCTGACGAAAAAACTTTACGGATCCAGTCGGACACCTGGGGGTAATTCTAAGGTAAGGAATCTATAACTAACGTGTTTCTTTCAGATTGTTCTTTCAGTGAAGTACTTTGGCACGTGTTTCACTCAACTGTAATTTCTAAGACACTGTTGTGTTTTAGAAATGTATGTGTATTTTGCACATATTTTGCCATCTGGCTCTTTGCTCGATTGTCACACAACAGCTGTTGGATTTGGCTTTCTAATTTCTATTTGCTGAAGTTCATCTTCCTGATAACTGGATGTTTTCATACATAATTTCGTGGGCTCAATACATCTTTAGTTTTTGGAGAGATGCATGGAGATGGTGTTAAACCATGTAAAAAAGCAAAATAAAGCTATTCAAACCATCATTTAAAAAAGCATTGGCAAAGTCAACAGGTCTGACTTTAATGTGTCAATGTATAGAAATACAGGCGTGCACAAATGCTGTTTGGCTCTACCAATGCTTGTTCATCACACTAAGGACACATAGAAATAATACATGACTAAAAGGAAGATCTACATACCCTTTGTCCTGGTACTTTTAATCTTTAAAAGTAAATTGAAAAACGTATTTAGATCAGCCGGATCCAAAGTAGCACTGTCAAACTAAAAAGACAAGAAGTCCTGCTTAGAGATGGCTTCATTATATTTCAGGCTTTACTACGTATTTTGGTTGTACTGCATTTATATATATTTATGTACTCATGTATGCCTGCTAAACAAAGTGCTTTAAAATATTAAATGAAGGTGCAAATGAAGGTGCATAATTACAAGTGTTTGACATAATGAATACATTTGCAAACTGCGAGATAGCAATAACGAGCAGTGGCAATGGCAATAGGTGTGGCTTATGTATGAAACTGCCTTTCGACATTGATGGGTTTAAGCACTCAATAAGTCATCATTCATGCACTCTGTCACTCACCTTTTCACTCATGCACCCATTTATCCATCAATTTTTGCCCCTGACACAACTACAATAAAGCACACACAAACTCCACATTTGCAATATAAATTAAAAGACTACAAGTAGAAAATAAAAACATGATGCCATCTAAATACAGTGGGCCTATGCTTGCAATAACAAAACTAAACATAGCAGCGGATGTCCATCTTGTAGAGGTGCTGTAAATAGTCCTGCATTGCTTTAATGTTCCAGCATGGCAACCATACTTAGAACAAATGTGTTGGGTATCTTGTAAGGGGAAAACAGCGATACGCTATGGACAACAGCATTCCGTATTTGTCTCCTGGTTTAGAAGTGGCCATGTGGGATGCGGCATACTGTGAATGAAAAAAGTGGCAAGCAAGCTACCGATTAGCAGTGCCTGGTGAGCAGCAGGAACTGTAAAAGGAGAAAAATGAAAACGAAAGGACTTTCCAACCAGCCCTGACGATGAAGTGCTTTCATTTTCAGGTGTACACACATATGATTAAAAAGTACTGTCATTCACAAGGCAAGAAAGCCAATGATTGATATGGACTGAACCATTACCCCGTGAAGTATGCTGTCATTGTGGGAAGCCGAATGTAATTCACACTCAGAGAGACCAATGGTAGAAAAGAGTGGCCTAAACATCCTAAATGTATCTTTACGGATATATATTTATCTGGATGGATGTATTTATTGATGTTTTTATGATAAGAGTCTGGTAAATAGCTAAAATGAGATTCTAGTAAGAATTATTGCAGTGCAAATCTCCCCCTAGGGTTTGTCATATGTGGTAACCAACACCAAAATCTTTCCCTACAAAGGTAGGATGTGACATTTCACCCATAGGCTTTAATACAGAGAAACAACAATCCACGCTTGAATCTCTCTTGACTTTAGCATATGCTTTTTACAAAAATATGCCCGGCCTACTGCGTCATCATAACATTTTCATAATAAACCAATCATACCTATGGGATTGGTAATATGCTTTCCTAGTGAATCAATGAGGACTGTTATCATTGGTTTGTCTTATAACCAAATGAAGCCTGCTGTACTGAGCTTAGCTTTCCCAAAAGGCAACCATCAGGCATTCAGTCGTAAAATTATATAGTAAACAAAAGTACATTTGGCAAAGTAAAACAGTATTTCTCCTAAGAGGGCCTAACAATTCTGACAGTGCAAATCTTGTCTTAACGATTTGGTCAGGTGGATCACCAACACCCTTGCCTACTATGGTAATCTGTGAAATTCCATGTGTCAGAATACCAGCCTATATGCTTTTTTGCACAATCCTATTGGCTTTGTTATTTTGCTTTTTAGCAAACAGACCAAACTTATAAAATGAGGCATGATGTTTCCAATGAACTGATGAAACCTTTATGCCTTTACCAAACACCGTCCTATTCAAGTGCACATAAACTGATGACCATCATGAATACAGATACCAAATAACAAATATGTAGTAAAATCCAGCTTGCAGTACAATATACAACTCCTTTCAGCAGGGTCTAACAAAAATCATCAGAGTGAAAAAACTCAGGGCTTTTGAGGTGGCTGATAGACCTGTCATTCTTAGGGTGGTCTTCCCACAACGTTTTGCCTGCTTACCTCCACTTTTTACTGTATCTTTTTGTTGGCCTTAGGACCTTGAGCACTTTACCACTGCTAACCAGGGGTAAAGTGCATGTGTGTCTCCCATAAACATGGTGACATTGATATATAACTGATTGCCATATTTAGTTTACTTATATACTCAGGGCCTGTAATCAAAATGCTGCTCATGGGCCTGAAGAACTGATTGTGCCACCCACACAAATAGCCTTTCAATCCTGTCACAGGCCTGCCAATGCAAGGCTTGTGTGTGCAGTTAACTGCCACTTCAACTTGGCATTTAAAACCACTTGCCAAACCTTAAACTCCCCTTTTATTACACACAGGTCACCAATAAGGTAGGCCCTAGGTAGCCCTATGGACAGGGTGCTGTGTACCTAAAAAGGTAGGACATGTACTTTTAAGTTTTACATGTCCTGGTAGGGACAAACAGACAAATTCATTTTTCACTACTGTGAGGCCTACTCCTTGCATGGGCTAGCATTTGGGAATTCCTTAAAACACTTTTAAGCTGTAATTCCTGATGAGAAAGGAGCAGCTATATCATGTTTCATATCTTTGGAATGGTACTGACAAATCCTCTTTAGTGGTAAAGTTGGATTTGACATTACGATTTTAGAAATGCCACTTTTAGAAAGGTCCATGCCATCATGATCTATTTCATCACGATGGGTTCCAGAGAAAGAGTAGGTAGGATTTGGTTTACACACACACATACTTCACCTCTTTCATTAAACGCACCTTGCATCTATTCTATTTCATCGTTATGTGTTTTAGAGATAGAGTAAGTAGGATTTAGTTTATACAAGTATGTACTTCACCACTTTACATTAAACACACTTTATTTTTTTCATATAATTTCCCACAGGGTTACAGTGCACCTAAGCTAGCAGGTGTTTCATCATGTTGAGTAGATCTTCCAATTGTAATGTGAGTAGTGAGTTTATTTTTGTAATTATCTATGTGAGACAGTGTTTGGTTACACTGGTGCTAGCCAGTATTATGTCAAGATTATATATGTATAAAGATTGTGCAAGCATTCATACCAGTGTATTATAATTCACGATTGCATTTTGAATGGCTCAATATACATTTTTTGATAGCTGACAAGAGCGCATGTTCATTTAATTTATACACGTAGAGATGTATTACAGTCATTGCCATTTGAGCAAGCATCCGAATTTATTGTTGTTAATTTTTCGACATCATGTATTGAGTCCTCCCATGCTGTTTATTTTCATCTTGTAACACGACCATTGTTAATGTTTTTATAAGGTTCTGTGTTAAGATGGCCGCCTCTTACTGTATTCATTGATCTAAACCTTTCCTGTTGTCCTATTTCTGCTGTCACTCTTGCACGTAGAGACGTTAGAAGTCGGAATCACTTTGCTCATTTAAATACACCGTGCGGAGGCTCCTTTATTATTACATCTGGGTTTGAGGAAATTGCGGGCACATTTTATCCACGTCGATTCGGTGAGTTGTATTCTGCTTAGGGGTACGGGACACCGACGTCATGAGGCACAGGCTTTTAGCATGTTTCCCTTCTTTTAGCTCTCGACGCGATTAATTGGGAGAAGCAGCAGTTTTTCACAACAGCACGCAAAGGGCTTGGCGTCTTGTGGGAACATTCTGTGCTCGATAAGCTTCAGGTGTCATACACGCACTTAGAGGGTCTATTTTACTTTATCACAGTGCTCATGGTAATCATTAGCATTTTCCTGACCTTTTAGTATCACGACCAGTGGACAAGAGGACAGTTTTCATCTCTCGTGTTGACTATCGTTCATCAATAAAAACAAGGGAGACACCCTTCAAGTCCAATCAGGGACAGGGAAAGTTCAAACAAAATTAACAAGCGGGTCCCTACTAGATACTATGTACCGTAAAAAGGTTTTTCTAAGTACCAAAAATATATATATTGTACTGGTATTTAAAGGAATAACATAAAAATAATTATATCATCACAGTGAGTCAGAATCAACATACAAGAAATACAATCAAAATGTGTAAATAACTAAAATTCACATGGACATATATCAAATAAATATTTATTAACATTATTATACATAGTACATTTGCATAAAAAGCTTTAAAGAAACATTTCATTGCTATATACAATCATTCTAAAAACAAATAACTTGAAAACAGAGTTGTCGACGCTGCGTTTCGGTGAGTAAATGTATAGACACCTTCCTCAGGACAGTTTTCTAAAAGTGTAAAAAACAGGACTAGAATGCAATACTTCTAGACCTTTGTATGCCACAATTAGTTGAAGTGAGGGAGTAAGAATGATCACCTCATCAAAATACCTTGTGATAATGAGTTAAATCAGTATATGTATGTACATTGATGCCACCGTGTATTTCTCATGCACTGGAATCCCCAAATGCAGAAATTTGAAAAAAACTGGAACCAATCATAAGATAAGGGGTACGTCGTAATGATAAGTACTTAGATCTCTTGACGGGTTCTCCTCAGGACACAGAACACTTGGAGAGCTCTGTCTTTTATGAAAGCTTCAATCTCCTCGTTTTAATTCACTGTGGGCAACATTGTATGTAGAAATTCACGACTTCTGACTCGCCTTTCCTTGTTGTCAACTCGATCATCAACTGTCTTAAATTTTTGTAGTCTGTATCAATCTGTGAAGGTCTGGCATCCGAGTAGTCCAGATCGCGATCTGGACTACTCGGATAAAAGACAGAGCTCTCCAAGTGTTCTGTGTCCTGAGGAGAACCCGTCAAGAGATCTAAGTACTTATCACTACGGCTGCATATATGCCTGAACAACTGTTGCCCTAGAAATTGATTGAAATTAGTGGCACTTTTGTCGATCTTGGGGATCGTTATTACGACGTACCCCTTACCTTATGATTGGTTCCAGTTTTTTTCAAATTTCTGCATTTGGGGATTCCAGTGCATGAGAAATACACAGTGGCATCAATGTACATACATATACTGATTTAACTCATTATCACAAGGTATTTTGATGAGGTGATCATTCTTACTCCCTCACTTCAACTAATTGTGGCATACAAAGGTCTAGAAGTATTGCATTCTAGTCCTGTTTTTTACACTTTTTAGAAAACTGTCCTGAGGAAGGTGTCTATACATTTACTCACCGAAACGCAGCGTCGACAACTCTGTTTTCAAGTTATTTGTTTTTAGAATGATTGTATATAGCAATGAAATGTTTTTTAAAGCTTTTTATGCAAATGTACTATGTATAATAATGTTAATAAATATTTATTTGATATATGTCCATGTGAATTTTAGTTATTTACACATTTTGATTGTATTTCTTGTATGTTGATTCTGACTCACTGTGATGATATAATTATTTTTATGTTATTCTTTTAAATAACAGTACAATATATATATTTTTTGGTACTTAGAAAAACCTTTTTACGGTACATAGTATCTAGTAGGGACCCGCTTGTTAATTTTGTTTGGACTATCGTTCATCCGCATTCTTCACATTAATGATCCATTGGTAAGCCTAAACCTTTCACCGTTCTCCACTCCATAATATCTTCATTGTTATTCAGGGCGTTCATGCATGCTGCATATTTTCCATTCTTGTCCTGCGCAGGTTTCTTCATTTACTTCAGGTGCTCCAAGTCACGGGGCAGCTAACATATGCCTATGGGCACGGGCTGTGGACCCGACTAGAGTTCAGTTTCGCATTGCAGTGGAGGTACTCTTAACTTTATCTTGACTCTAGGAAACCTATTTCTCTCACGGGTGATTCACACATCACTTATTATATACTTTCTACAGCACTATTGGGAATGTCATTGTCGGACTCCTCCTGTTCTTTCATACCTATGCTGTTTTTCTTATTGCTATTCTTTTGATATATAGGCATGTTGTGGCCGTTTTAGATCAATTGTGAAACTAGCATCACACATACAGGCTCTTGATCTAGGAGTCGTAATCACTGTAACCATTCCGGATGTTTAGGCAAATTTATGGCACCCTGTTTTTATTAGCCAATGATGTTGTCTGATTATATAAATGTTTTTCTGTAGATTTCCCCTGATGAAGGGTGATTGCACACCCGAAATGCATTGGGATTGATGAATATCCATGTTTGAATGCATCACTTGATTTAAGAATCAACAAGAGTGTTTGTTGAAGTTGTCATCTTTGAATAAAGCAATTTGAAGATACGCAGTTGAACACAGCCTTCATCATCTTTTCTGCTGAATATTGCAAGATTTTTTTGTACATTGGATAACCTTGTCAATTTCATTTTTCATTTGATGTGAAAGGTCTTTGATTAACATTGAGTTAATACACTCATCTTGAGTTTACCAGGTAGTGCGCACTCTGTCCAAGACTTGTGTCCTAGTTTTGCTTTTTCACTTTTAGAAAGTGGACATTTTTCTGCTCTTAACTTTGCTCTGTGTCTCTGAGGCATGCCTCCAATATATGTCTGGGCTGGGTGACAGCTACACTTTGTGCATTCCCTCTAGACAGCCACAAACACAGGAAAGCGAGGCTCATTTGCATTCTGAGCACTCATCTGAATTCTGATGGGTCTTCCTGGGCAGGGAGGAATGGGAGCGGCTGACACTTGCCCTTTAATACAGACCCAATTTTTAACAGTGGCAAATGCCAAAAGCCTTGCCTACTATGGCAATCTGTGAGATTAAATGTAAGAAAATACCTGTCTTTAGCCTGTACCACAATGTGATCACAACCAACTGTTACAGGTTTACTGGCTTTAACAAATTATTTTAAAAATTAATATGCTAGATGAACTACCTTTGTGATAGTGTTTCATAATAAGCAGACCAGATCTGTGGCATGAGCCATAGCGATTCACAGTACACCAATGACGCCTATAGCTTGTCACCATAACCAACTCAGGCCTTCAGTTTTGAGAATTAGCTTTTCCACAAGGCAGCCAGTCATAAAATTTGAAACGTATACAAAATTACAGTAGGCTAAGCAAAATGCTATCACTCCTAAAAGGACTTAACTAGGCTTCTGACTTAGCAAACCCACAGTTTGCCTCACAGGGTAACATTGGTACTATGGTAATCTGTGAGATTCCTTGTCACAATATACGTACATGTAGGCTGCAATATAGAGCAATAACAATCCATACCTAAAATGTAACATATACTTTCCTTTATATAACATTTCATAATAAACAGATCAGTCATATAGCTATGATGATCAACTTGCCACCATAACGAACTCACTCCTACTGTATCTAGTATAAACTTTGCCAGAAGCAAAGACATGCACTACAAGCAGTCTTTCTAGTGGAAACACACAAATTCGTCCCAATCAAACCCTGTGCTTCTGGGAGGGGCTTGTTATGTTTCATATAGATGCCCTAATATAGGCATAGTTTGAGATGCCCTAATATAGGCATAATCTTTCACCTACATTAGTTCCCTATTCTCCACAATAACGGGCGCTGAGGGCTGAACCTTATCTAGACTGGTTTGGGTACAGAAGGAGGGTTTTTCCCGAACAATGGCCTCCTATATCAACTTCGATGTGCTCATCCAGTATGATTAACTATTCATAAGAGTTCTAGGAAACCAGGCAGGGGCTAGAATCCACCTGCATTAACATCTACGTAACCGGTTCATCCCATACTTCATCTTCATACCCAACAATAGCTAACACAAGACACAAGGGACAAAGGGACTCTATACTTTTCTGTATAAATACAGCACCTCTTGCAATCAGTAGTTAGAGGGAACCGAGACTTCCAGGCCGACACACTGACCAGACGCTGAGGCTCCTGCATGCAGTCGCTCCAGTTGACAGTGGTCTAATCATCCCTTGCGGGGTGTCCAACTCGAGACCAGGACAAGGTCCCACACTCATTATTCAGGTAATGGGGTTTGACTAAATCCTAGCGGGATTCTTGGCTTTCTTTCACACCTACTCACATGCTAGGTACACTTAGGTACATCTAGACAGGCATCGTAGGAGTATGCGCTTTATTTTATAAATGCATTTTATATTCATGTATATGTTCATGACTATTGCAAAATGGTAGAACTGTACTATCCTTTTCTATTCACTGTACTGCTGATCATATATCTCTGCTACTGTTTAACAGTTGTCGCAGCACATATATTTTATACTAGAAGAACAACTGTGCAATAAATTCTTATTGTAAACACGCTCGACTGTTTCTTCTGTGTAACTCTCTGAGACCAAATGAGCAAGCACGAGTGACTGAGCGAAAAGTAGTACATTGTTTCCACGAGTCTGAGGAATCAGGGTTGTCGTGTTCTGAGGTTGCCAAAAACTAATCTCTCTGATAAAAAAGGAGATTCTAGTGGCACTGTGAGCTAGCTAAATGCAAACAGACTAACATTCGCAGTGGGGGTGCACAGAATCAGTCTACTACCAGGCCCACACAGTGTATGTTATCCAAAAGCGCAGGTCCTGTAGGGTACTATAGGAACTACACTACATGGCACCACCAACGTTGGTTTGGAACTTATTTAACAGTAGAATCTGAGTAGTTCAGTCGTGCTTATTCTCAGTGACCCCTACTCACAAAAACCAGAGACGTCTGGAGTGGGTGGGCACAAACTCCGCCACAGCTGAGTAGGCGAGATATCCTATTTATTGGCTGTTGGTTAATCAAGCTTGAGGGACATTTAGTTCCCAGAATTGTGCAAAACACTTCATCTTAATTTCCTTGGACAGTTATTCCGTGTTCTTAACACAATGACTACCGAAAACGGAGATTCAGACCCACTGGCACAAATAGGTCTGTCAGATTCTGAGGAAGATGCCAATGCAATACAAATTGCACCCAATGTAAGACACACACTCACAGTTAAACTCCTCAAAAATGGTGTACCATCCAGAGGAGGTGTAGTAATATTCGTGATAGAGGCACACAAAGATTTCCAAACAGAGGTGTTCTATTCATGGGTTACATTCCAGCAGCAAATGCTATAACAAAAACTTTTCATTATTTTACAAATGAAGAAGTCCCAGCGGTCTACACTCCGTTTGAGGAGATTGAGATTCCGCTTACCTACCAGGAACATAATTTCTGGTTTAATGGCGCCCTACCCCACTCAAGAAGAAGAGCAAGACTTGGTCCATTAGGAAGACCAGGAGCAACATGGCCGATATTAGCGACCTATGCACCACATCCTGACATTGGCACAATGCCAAATGATGAATTGCTTTTTCAACATAAAGAGTTGATAAAACTTTACAGAAACATGACACAATTGCGTCATGAGGACACTTGCGGTCCAACCAACAGTAATTACACCAAATGCAGCTCCTACACAGAGCACAGCTACTAAAATTACTCCACAAACATTACACGCGGTAATGGGTAAATTGCCCACAAAACGTGAACAAATTCCTTTCTGGGTAGCTCAGAAAATAACCCAGTTAGAAGCAGTATTCCCAAATACCACACCATTTGAAAAACACAGAATGTTAACAATCTGCTTGCCCATGGGGATTACACCACAGTTAGAGTATTGTACCACTTGGGGTACAGTCTTTGCTGCCATACATACCAGAACTCATGGTATTCCTTCATTGGCAGTGATACCAGATGTATTAAGACAAATACAAAATGAGTACGGAGCAGAGCCTGCCCTGAACTTAGGGATGAAGTTATTAAATAACTACGACCAGGTATCAGCCATAATACTAGCTAACATTAAAGGGGAAGCAGCATCAGTGGCAATCCGTCAACGCCTACGGGAGTTCTCTCCATTAGAACAGGAGAATGAACTACCCAAAATAATTGAAACTGCGCATGCAGAGTTAGGCAGGGAAAGTTTGGGGGGAAAAGCTGTAAAACCTCAACTAATGGGCAGTCCCGAAAAGGACACTTCTAAGCAGACACCGACTTCTTCTAAAAAGAAGTGGGATAATAAAAAACAACAGAAGTTTAAAGACAACAGAACTCAGTCCCGAGGTAGGTCTCCTCCACAGGAGCCCTCTGAAAAGAGGTCCAACCTTAGGAATAGGGATATTAGGAAACCTGACAGGTATCAGGATACTGATACACGTTCCTCTCGTTCCTTTCAGGACTCGAAGAAAAACTCAGAGAGAGAAGGACGGTCAGAACACAGAGAAGAGCACACACAGTCCAGAGACAAGCCGCACGCTCAAGACTTTACTTCCAAAAACAAGATAGGCAAAAATCAAAACCTCAATTTAAGAAAAAGAAAGTTGCTGGTCTGAAAATCAGACATGCCCAGAATTCTGAGGACACAACTTCTGAACTGGGAATGGGCTCTGATGATGCTAGACAGTGCGGCAGAAGTAACAATAGCTCGCCAGAACCTGAAGGAGTTTCTGGTGACAGCAGACTTGAATGATTACATCACGCTGGAAACACCAGACAAAAGGGTGAGCGTCCCACATAAGTTACATGAAATAACACTCCGGATGGAGGGGGACAAGCCCAGGAAAATAAAAGGTCTCTTTTGGAAGAACTTATCATCTGGGTATGACATCCTGTTAGCCGAACAAGATTGGCCGCCAGCATTCGTAATGGAGTGCCCCAGGGGAGAAAGTATAATTTTTCCTGCATTTTCCGACCATGTTCCTGTTCACCTTAAACATACATATGCACGGGAGTGGGCAGTAGCCCAAGCTCCAGCATTGTACAAAAATCTCCCTGGGTGGGAATGAGGATTCAACCTACCACGTGATCCCGTTAAAAGTTTCACCTAATGCTTAGAGGCAATACCAATAAAGCAAGAAGCTAAAAAACAGGTCAGGGAGATCTTAGATCAACTTGAATACCAGGGGGTCATTGAAAAATGTACCTCTCCAATGAACAATCCTTTGTTTCCCGTCTCTAAGCCCGACAATACATATCGTCTAGTTTTAGATTACAGACATTTAAACTCATGCACAAAGACATTTGCTGTCCAAAACGCACATAGTGCCGCATTAATGAATAACATTGTGCGGAAAAATACAAAACAACACTTGATATCTCAAATGGATTTTTTTGCCAAAATATAGCGCCTGAAAGCAGGTATTTGAGCGCATTCTCAGCGTTAGGGTCCCAACGACAATTTTGTCGACTCCCCCAAGGGTATAAGAATAGCCCCGGGTATTTTCAGAAAGGGTAACAGAGTTACTTCAAAAATTTGATGAAGTAGCATTGTCCTATGTTGATGATATTTATCTAACGGACGATGACTTAGAGAGGCACTTGACCAGGGTAAGCACCATTATTATGGGATTTGCCACTGAGGGCTACAAATTTAACTTTAAAAAATCAAAAATAGCCCACCTCAATGTCCTATTTTTGGGTTATGAGCTGTCAAGTGAGGGAAAAGTCTAGCGGCAAACTTTTTAGAAAAATGTGCGCTGCTCCAGCCTCCAAAATCATTAAAAAATTTACAATCAATACTGTGATTCCTAAATTTTGGCAGAACATACATTTTACATTACGCACAAAGGGTAAAACCTTTCTACGACCTAATAAAACCTGACTTTTCAGCCAGAAATTGGACACAAGAACATACTAATATTCTTTGTTCACTCCAGGAAGACTTGATAGCTTCCAAACACTTGCAAACACGCGTAAACGTACGCCACTTGGTGATCCGTATAATTGGGGGTCAATGCGGGTACACTTACTTAACATTCAATGAAGGAGAAACAGTACCAATCGCATACAAATCACACCTGTACACAAATGCAGAAATGCGTTTCACTTCAACAGAGAAAATCCTGACAGCTGTTCAGACCGCTGTAGCAAGAGAAAGAGCACTGGCACAAGGGAAACGCATTATTGTCGTAACCCCGGTACCGCTTTAGAAGCTGTTACAAAGGCTAGCATTCCAAATGCAAAAGCCTTAAATCCAAGATGGATACAATGGGCTAATTCTCTTACTGCAACGGACGTTGAATACAGATTTGATCCAAGTTTAAAAACACAGGCATTCCTGCAATATGAACACGAATATCCTCTACCAAATGAAATCTTGCCTCTCGAGCAGTATGAATATATTATTTACACTGACGGATCTGCGCAACCGGCCATAGGAAGTGTTAGAACTGGGGGTCTCTAGTTGGCAATGGTTTGCACCTTTGTCCAAATAGGGACCCTTGCTTCTAGTCAGGATAAGGGGGATACACTCCTAAAATAACCCCTGCTCACCCCCTGGTAGCTTGGCACGAGCAGACAGGCTTATCTCAGAGGCAGTGTGTAAAGCATTTGTGAACATATACAGTGAAAACACTACAGATCGACACCACACAGGTTGTATGTAAAAATAAGTAATCTTTATATAGACTTAACACAAGACCCAATAGCAAAAATCCACAATACTGTAACCTAAAATAGACTTAAAATGATAGAGACAGTTCACGTTATCTTCAAAAATAGGATAGTCAATCAAATAAAGCTTGCAGCAACAAATAACTCCACTTGGAGTTATCACGACGTCGTGACCGGTGGAAATCCCAAAGTACGGCGCCGACCGCGAGGTGCGCGGCGTCCGGCCCGGAGTCGAGCAGACCCACAAAGAACAGTACCTGGAATTCGATGAAAACAAAGACGGTGCACGGCGTCGGGGAGGTGATGCTTCATTGGCGCCGGCGCCGGCGGTTCCTTACGACCCCAGGGGAGGTGATGTCTCGGTTCCTTACTGCAGCGCAGGGGAGGTGAGGCGTCGGTTCCTTACTGTGTCGGGGAGGTGACGTCACGGATGGCGGCGAGGCGTCGGTTCCTTACGATGGTGCGTGTCGATGGATTCGGGGGTCACCCACGTCGAGGACCGGCTCCGTGGTGATGAAGCCCTGGCGTCGGCAAAGTCGGGGCTGCGGTGCGAGTCGGGACGGTGCGTCGTGAGCGTCACGAGCGGTGTCCTCGGCTCCGGTGCAGGCAGCGGCCTCGGTGACGGCTTCGGAGTCGATGTCGCACGGCGTCAGCAGGCGTCGGGCCTACGGTGCAAGTCGGGGCGGTGCGTCGTGCTCTTCACGAGCGGTGCCCACGGCTTCGGTGCAGGTTACGGCGTCGCTCGCCGGCGTCGGTGTTGCAATTTCCTTCTGTTAGCAGCTAAAACAGCAGTTCTAGATGCAGGCAAACAGAAGGGGTGAAGTCTTTGTGTCCCTGTGACTTCAGGCAGGAGGCAAGCTCAGTTCAAGCCCTTGGAGATTCTCTTCTTCAAGATGATAAAGCACAGCAAAGTCTTTTCTCCTGTCCTTGGCAGAAAGCAACCACTGCAGGCCAACCCCAATCAGCAAAACAGCACAGGGGCAGTACTCCTCCTTCAGCTTCTCCGGTTCTTCTCCTTGGCAACAGGTTTCTTGATTTCCCAGAAGTGATCTAATTTCATGGGGTCTGGGCCCCAGTACTTATACACAGAAATCCTTTGTTCTCTGAAGGCAGAGAGGCCTTTGCCTAGTCCAAACCAGTTCTGGTCAGTCTTGGAGCACTTTGTGTACATGACTCCTTCTTTCCTTTGAGAGTGAGGGGCAGAGCCATCAGACGCCCGGCAGGAGGTGGAGCCAGCATTGTGGAAGGCACAGACCCAGGTGCAACTCCTCCCACCCATCCTCCTTCAGGCAGACCTATTCAGCCTAGTGCTGACTCACCCTGCCTCCTGGAATCCCCCAGCCCCTGTCACTCACAAACCCAGACATACAATACACAACCTGAGCAGAGGCAGCTGGATGGTTAGGCAAGAAAATACCTACTTTCTAAAAGTGGTATTTTCAAACACAGAATGTTAAAACCAACTTCACTAAAAGATGTATTTTATCATCCTGAGTTCAGGCATACTAAATTCGTTTTTCTACCATGTTCCCTGGGTCAGTTAGGATTATAAGGTGTAATAATCAAACTGCCCATTTTGGCCTATGGGGAACAGGTAGCCTTGCAATAGTGAAAAATGAAAAATGGCTGTAATTCACTATTAGGACATGCCACACACACCAGGGCATGTCCTACCTTATACTTACAATGCACCCTGCCCTTGGGCCTACCTTAGGGGTGTCTGATATGAAGATAAGGGAATGTTTAGGGACTGGCAAGTGGGTGCACTTGCCAAGTCGACATGGCAGTCACAGGCTGCACACAGGCTCTGCAATGGCAGGCCTGAGACATACTTTACAAGCTGCTTCTGTGGGTGGCACAACCAGTGCTGCAAGCCCACCAGCAGCATTTGATTTACAAGCCCTGGGCACCCATGGTGCACTGTTCTAGGGTCTGACAAGTAAATCAAAGAACCCAATCATGGAGTTACTAATTAACACATCAATTTACAGTAGGGAGAGTATATGCACTTTAGCACTGATCAGCAGTGGTAAAGTGCCCAGAGTCATAAAACCAACAAAAACAGGTCAGAGAAAATACAGGAGGAAGGCAAAAAGTTCAGGGGTGACCCTGCAAAAAGGGCCAAGTCCAACACAACCCCCTTCCAGCCAAAACGCAGGGGAGACCAATCACTACCCTGATGGGCTTCCCTGCTTTGGGCGATAGAACCTGGACCCTGGCCCGCAATAGCAGGGGCATATTCCAGTTCTACGCCAATCTGAACCTATTTGGATCCCTCTGTCCATACTCTCAGGGCCCACTAAGCTAACCCATAGGGAACCCTTATCCTCACCTGTGGACACCATCTGTGCAGCACCTAACCTTAGCTTGCTCACAGGTGTGTCCCAACAGACAGACAGTAAGCCACAGTGGCCACTGACAATGGTCAGGGATGAGACCCAGGCCTTATGCCTCTCAGGGCTCTCAAACCTCTGTGGCGTCAGAGAGCGGGGGGCAGTAGCCCCAGGTGCTTGGCACCCTTTGTCCACTCTCCCTCCTGTCAGGTCAGGTATGACATCCTGCCACTGACCCACCAGCCCCGGGCCTGTACCCGGCAGCTGGACAGGAGACTGGGGTGGGCTTTCCCAAACCCGGTCCTCCTCCTTCTTGGGGCTCTGTACCCTTCCACCTGGAGCGGTACCCCCTTCCAGAATAGTCAGTGCACCTGTGGCAGGTGTCCTGCACAATTCGCCCACCAGTTCAGGGGTGCTATCCTGCAACTGGGATCCCAGCTGAGGGTCTGTACCCTTAGACTGGGCAGAGGTCAGGGGTGAGGCTGCCCTCTCCCCGTCTCTCCTTCTGGGGTTCCGCCCTCTCCTCCTATGAGAGGCAACCTCAGAACACAACTCACCCACCAGTTCAGGGCCTTGACCCTGCAACTGATCTACCAACCTGGGATCTAAACCCTCAGGTTGCTCCGGGGTCAAAGGTGAGGTCTCCCTCCCTCTGCACCCCCTTCCAGAGTTCTGCACCCTCCCAACTGGAGTGGTACCCCTAGAAGCTACATCGGTCAGGACACTGCTTACAGTTGTCCCTCCCTCCAGGTCAGGCACAGCCTGAACCTGGCCTCCCAACCCAGGGATGGAACCCTGTGGTTGAACACTTGCCCGGCACACCAGGACTTCCTGGGGAGCACACATGCCCCCCCAGAGGGTGACACACAACTCATGTGTCGTGTGACAGTCTACCTGGCGCGTAAAGATCCCCCAGGACAGAAGTGGCGTCACCATGGTCACTCATTGGAGACTCAGCCCTTCTGGCTGGCCCTTGACCCACTGGTTCTTCCACTGGGGACTCTTTCCCCCTCTCACCCCTCAATCTGGACTTCTGCACCCTCCACTTAAGAGTGGCACTGCCAGACACCAGAACTGATGGAGGTCTGCTTACAGACACTCCCAGCTCACCTGACATTAGGAGATCCCCCTCAACTGACGGCCTTTCAGGACAGACTAGGTTCCCGTCCTGGTGTTCTCTCATGGAACCATCCAGGACACGAGACTGGGGTTCGGGCACCTTGGGACACGCAGCCCCCCACTCACTCCTTTTCCACTGAGACAGGACGTGAGCCCCTACACCCCTCCCACTACACCGGGACCTAGCTGGGCTACTCTGAACCACTTCCACCACTCTGGGCTGGAAGATACCTGAGCCACTCCCCTTAGGGTCACTCCCCAATGCCTTTTCAGACCCTCTGGAAACCACCAAAAGGTCTTCCTCCCTCGTGAGCTCCCTGGGGTCAGAGAACTCACTCTCCAACAGGTGTTGGCATAGCTCTGGAAAACAGGGACTTACAATATGCTCTCCCACAATTGGATCACACAACCCCTCACAGGTGTTAACCAAGCTATCCTTCATCCTACACATGTACCCCACACCACTCTCCTGAGATTGGCAAGACAGTATCTGACTGTCTCTGTCACTCAACCCACACTCTTCTGGGCGGTATTCACACTCACCCACCAGGACTTCACACATGGGGGAACCCCTCTCCCTGCACCTCTCATCTAGAGTCAGTAGAGTGTCCCTCCCACCACTAGGACTATGAACCCCTGTGCCAGTTCCCCAATCCACCTCAGGGACACTGTGCACCACTGGAGCTACCACATACCCTTGAACCTCCTGGTGTATATTAACCCCCTCCAAGTCAGGCACCACATCTCTGGGTGTGTGTACTACTCCCTCAGCACTAGGTAATACAATTTTGCTGCCACCAGAGGGAGGAATCCCTAAGCCCATGGCTTTGAACTCCAACTCCCTCATCATTCTCTCATGCTCTAAAAGCATCTTCCTTTCTTCCATGGCCAACCTCTTACTTTCCAACTCCAATTTCTTGTGCTCAAGGCTATCATGGCTTCCCTGTTTCAGTTTGGCCATCTCCATTTCATGCATCCTGCTTTTCTCCCTGTCCTCCAGCTCCTCTGGAGACAGGCCCTTTGAGAAACACTGCTGCCCTCCCTGGAAGGCACTCCCTCCCAGGTAAGCCCAATGGCCCCTCAAGCCGCTCATCTAAATTCTCTGCCTCCTCCACAGGCTCCTCGGGCTGCCCACCGGCATTCCGTGCTTCCAACCAGGCCCTCAGCGCCTTTTGAAGCTCCTCCTTCCTGGTGAGGCCTCTCATAGAGATTTTAAACTTTTTACAAACGGCTTTGAGCTCTGGCACAGTGTAGGTATCAACCCTATCTTCTTCAAATTCAAAATCTGCAGGTGCAATGGATCCTCTTTTGCTCATTGTGAAAATTGGCAGTTCTCAAAAAAAATAAAGGTTCCAAGGAAAAAAAGTCCTATCAAAATGTATGTGGTCGCGTATTGGTCTGCACTCACTAGTAGTGTACACCAATCACTGTATATGAATCACAAATGCAAGTCCAAATCCTCACCGCTGACCACCAATGTTAGAACTGGGGGTCTCTAGTTGGCAATGGTTTGCACCTTTGTCCAAATAGGGACCCTTGCTTCTAGTCAGGATAAGGGGGATACACTCCTAAAATAACCCCTGCTCACCCCTGGTAGCTTGGCACGAGCAGACAGGCTTATCTCAGAGGCAGTGTGTAAAGCATTTGTGAACATATACAGTAATACAGTGAAAACACTACAGATGGACACCACACAGGTTGTATGTAAAAATAAGTAATCTTTATATAGACTTAACACAAGACCCAATAGCAAAAATCCACAATACTGTAACCTAAAATAGACTTAAAATGATAGAGACATTTCACGTTATCTTCAAAAATAGGATAGTCAATCAAATAAAGCTTGCAGCAACAAATAACTCCACTTGGAGTTATCACGACGTCGTGACCGGTGGAAATCCCAAAGTACGGCGCCGACCGCGAGGTGCGCGGCGTCCGGCCCGGAGTCGAGCAGACCCACAAAGAACAGTACCTGGAATTCGATGAAAACAAAGACGGTGCACGGCGTCGGGGAGGTGATGCTTCGTTGGCGCCGGCGGCGTCGGTTCCTTACGACCCCAGGGGAGGTGATGTCTCGGTTCCTTACTGCAGTGCAGGGGAGGTGAGGCGTCGGTTCCTTACTGTGTCGGGGAGGTGACGTCACGGATGTCGGCAAGGCGGCGGTTCCTTACGATGGTGCGGTGTCGATGGATTCGGGGGTCACCCACGTCGAGGATCAGCTCCGTGGTGATGAAGCCCTGGCGTCGGCGAAGTCGGGGCTGCGGTGCGAGTCGGGACAGTGTGTCGTGAGCGTCACGAGCGGTGTCCTCGGCTCCGGTGCAGGCAGCGGCCTCGGTGACGGCTTCGGAGTCGATGTCGCACGGCGTCAGCAGGCGTCGGGCCTACGGTGCAAGTCGGGGCGGTGCGTCGTGCTCTTCACGAGCGGTGCCCACGGCTTCGGTGTAGGTTACGGCGTCGCTCGCCGGCATCGGTGTTGCAATTTCCTTCTGTTAGCAGCTAAAACAGCAGTTCTAGATGCAGGAAAACAGAAGGGGTGAAGTCTTTGTGTCCCTGTGACTTCAGGCAGGAGGCAAGCTCAGTTCAAGCCCTTGGAGATTCTCTTCTTCAAGATGATAAAGCACAGCAAAGTCTTTTCTCCTGTCCTTGGCAGAAAGCAACCACTGCAGGCCAACCCCAATCAGCAAAACAGCACAGGGGCAGTACTCCTCCTTCAGCTTCTCCGGTTCTTCTCCTTGGCAACAGGTTTCTTGATTTCCCAGAAGTGATCTAATTTCATGGGGTCTGGGCCCCAGTACTTATACACAGAAATCCTTTGTTCTCTGAAGGCAGAGAGGCCTTTGCCTAGTCCAAACCAGTTCTGGTCAGTCTTGGAGCACTTTGTGTACATGACTCCTTCTTTCCTTTGAGAGTGAGGGGCAGAGCCATCAGACGCCCGGCAGGAGGTGGAGCCAGCATTGTGGAAGGCAGGCACAGCCCTATTCAGACCCAGGTGCAACTCCTCCCAACCATCCTCCTTCAGGCAGACCTATTCAGCCTAGTGCTGACTCACCCTGCCTCCTGGAATCCCCCAGCCCCTGTCACTCACAAACCCAGACATACAATACACAACCTGAGCAGAGGCAGCTGGATGGTTAGGCAAGAAAATACCTACTTTCTAAAAGTGGTATTTTCAAACACAGAATGTTAAAACCAACTTCACTAAAAGATGTATTTTATCATCCTGAGTTCAGGCATACTAAATTCGTTTTTCTACCATGTTCGCTGGGTCAGTTAGGATTATAAGGTGTAATAATCAAACTGCCCATTCTGGCCTATGGGGAACAGGTAGCCTTGCAATAGTGAAAAACGAAAAATGGCTGTAATTCACTATTAGGACATGCCACACACACCAGGGCATGTCCTACCTTATACTTACAATGCACCCTGCCCTTGGGCCTACCTTAGGGGTGTCTGATATGAAGATAAGGGAAGGTTTAGGGACTGGCAAGTGGGTGCACTTGCCAAGTCGACATGGCAGTCACAGACTGCACACAGGCTCTGCAATGGCAGGCCTGAGACATACTTTACAAGCTGCTTCTGTGGGTGGCACAACCAGTGCTGCAAGCCCACCAGCAGCATTTGATTTACAAGCCCTGGGCACCCATGGTGCACTGTACTAGGGTCTGACAAGTAAATCAAATAACCCAATCATGGAGTTACTAATCAACACATCAATTTACAGTAGGGAGAGCATATGCACTTTAGCACTGATCAGCAGTGGTAAAGTGCCCAGAGTCATAAAACCAACAAAAACAGGTCAGAGAAAATACAGGAGGAAGGCAAAAAAGTTCAGGGGTGACCCTGCAAAAAGGGCCAAGTCCAACAGGACGTAAGCAGCAATACAGCGCAGCGTGTGCTATCGTTAAAGGGCACAAGCAGGATGGAAAGTTCTAGCCGAGTTGCACAAAAACGCAATCGCTAGGAGACTGCACGGCACAGTTGGCAGAGTTAAAAGCACTGATACTGGCACTGGTAAATACGGATCATGAATTCCCCACACTAATCGTGTGTGATTTGTTTTACTGTGTTCAGTCATATAATGAATACCTAGACCATTGGGAGCAAAACGGGTTTAAAGATGCGAAAGGTGGCACAATTACGCATAAAATGCTATGGGAACAGGTAGCAGAGTTGAAAAACGAGCTACCAAGGACTCACGAGATCCATACACTGAGTCATCAACGTGATGGCGTTCACGTTGAGGGGAATTCATTGGCTGATGAAGCCGCAAAGGGGGCTGTTCGCACGGCTTCCGTAGCTGCACTCACTCGTTCCAAAACGAGAATAGACGGTGAGATTATGGTAGCTGTCATTGCTTCAGGCAAAGGCAGCACAGCAGTACCTACAAAATTTCCACTCAAATACTCCTACAAGTTAGATGCAAGTAACATTCCATATGCTCAGATTCCTGAAGTGGGGGATAGGGTAATACCAAATATGGATCGTAGGCAAGGTTTAATACTAGCAGCACAAGAGGGTTTGAGCTCTGCGCACACAGGCGTTACAGCGACTATTTCTGTATTGAAACAGCGCTATTGGTGGCCAGGGTTAACTAAGCAAACTAAAGACTATGTCTTGAATTGCGACATCTGCCAGCAGATGAAAGGCTCCACGATAGCGAAACCTGCGCAGACGCCATTATTAAAATCAGACAAACCTCTCGCATGTGTGTACTTGGATCACTGCGGCCCCTTACAAACGGACGGGGCTTACAAATATATCATGGTTGCAGTGGATTCCTGCTCGAGGTTCCTATGGGTATGGCCTCAGCGCTCGGCTGACGCTCGAACTGTTATCAAAGATTTGCGAGTCTTTATCGGCACATACGCAGTTAGCACGTTACATTCTGACCGCGGCCCTGCGCTTAGCTCTCGGGCTTACAAAGAGGCCATGGAAGGAATGGGCGTAGCATTGCGGTACTCCTCTCCATACCATCCCGAGGGAAATTCGGTTGTGGATAGGAAAAACCGCTAGGGTATTAGGCAAGGGCGGTAGTTGGGTCAAACACCTTTATGGGGTACAGCGGGCGTTAAACAACCAGCCAAGAAACTCTCTAGGGGGTGTCACTCCATATGAAGTCCTCTTTGGGGCACGAATGTGGGTACCTGATCTTGATTGTGAAGGCGCAGTGGCGGATGAAAAACCATTTGATATCCATGATCGTTTGGCTGTTTTACAGGATCTAAATGAAACCAGGGCAAAACAAAGTAATGTCCGACTAAAGCAGACCGCCACTGGGGAAGTCAAGGCAGACACGGCAAGACCTGTCTGGATCCCAAAAGTCGGGGATCTGGTCAGAGAGAAAATTGTGGACAAAAAGGCATTTGGACCATCATACAGAACACCTGTACCAGTCCTTGCAGTACAAGGAACAAGAACTGTACTTTTGCCGCCTCTTGCCGGGAAAAAGGAGAAAAGATTTGTCTCAATCGACTTAATCAAACCACACTATGTGGCCGATAATAAGCAGTAGGCCTCGTGGTCTCCACAGTAGCAGACGCCCTCCTCTAGCTACAATCCAAGAAGTTCAAACAGAAAGACTCATCACGTTTGAAGAGCCACCTGTAAGGAATGAAGGACTAAGCAACAATGCTATGGAACTTGTTCCACTTGAACCAAACATTCAAATTCAAAATGAACATCAGACTAATTGACAAGTTGCAATTAGACCTAATACAGAAGTCTACGTCAACATGCCTCGTCAAGAGCAAAATAACATTTCAACTAATCCCGATGCAATTCCTACAATTGATCGAACTGCTTCTGGCTATTTCATGAACTTTGATACGTTTTCTCTGGATCCAAGCGAGCCGGAAACGACGCCAGCCAAAACACCATTCAAGCTACAAATAAAGAACTTTCTTCACTTTCTAAAAAAGACATACCTGGTATCGCCTTGGATTGAACTCTGGGTAATTTCTGGGATATTGTTTTTTCTTTTCTGGCTTGGCTTAGTACTAACTTTTAGTATGCTTATTAATGGACGCTATCTTCAACAAAGCTCCACAGCCCAAAAGGTCAACATACTACTGAAGCCACATCCATCATCACATCGTGAGCAAAGAGACTTGTCATCAGTGAACATTACAGCAGTTCCTATACCGGATGGTATAGTATGGGACAAGGTTGATTTTAACATAATCGGTCCGACTGAACTTTTAAAAATTAATCATATATTTAAAATTTCATTAAGTGATATCATTACCTCAAGTACATTTTCTGATGATTGGGACTCTGATACAGTGAATAATATGTTGTCTGATTTAGAGAAAACTGCTGCATTTTCTAATAATAAAATCTTAGAGGGTTCTTCAGATTATGACACATTGTACTGTTACCAACATTATGGTCATCATTTCCTGCACAAATCCATTTCGCCTAGGAATGTTTTTGAGTACCATCAGTGGGAACATTGCCCAACACCACCAAAAAGTAGTTCACAAACGTTTGCACAGAAATGTTCATACTTTTCAGGGTTTAACACCACAGATCCAGCCTTATATTACTACAAGGCTGCACCAACATCAGCACTGAAAATTATATTGACAAACACTAAACAGATTTACTCTGCTTCCTTTTTGGCCCAATTGTCTGAACAGGGTTTCGACCTATGGAAAGACGAAATTGACTTAAAATCAGTTTGGGGTTCAAGGGACTGGCAAGTCCAGGGTTTAGAGGCACTATTTAGAGCATGCCTCGTTCCACAGCAGATGATCTTTTTAAATGATACTGTGCAACAGACTTCCTGTCTTGGACTAGCCAAGAGCAAGGACCTGAACACCCCTAGGTTTTCAACACCGACATATGGGGGGTGGCAGATTTCAACTACAAAAGAAGGGGCAAAAGTGGATGACATCTTAGAGTACAATAGAACAGACCCGAATTGGAAACAGTGGGTGGTTTGGCCCTTAGACACGAATAGCTGTCATAAGCGATTCCTGAACATCACCGAGGGACTCAGTATCCATAGGCCAGACCCACGTTATGTACAGAGAGAACATCCAGGGTAGTGACATCCTATAGTGTTGGGAAGTTGTGCCTCAGTTGGCTAGAAACCTCAACACTTGCAGAAGTGAAACAACACTTATCTTTACTCTCACTTGACATGGATCTTAGGGACTTTTTACTAGGACCCAGAAAACACGTCAAAAACGTTTCATATATGCAGGCATATACGCTGCCTATAATGAAAACTGGAAGATTTCCCAACAAGAGGCCGCAGAGAGAATACGGGAAATAGACAGTATAAACTTAGAAAAAGCTTTAGCTGTGGTAGATAATGGGTTAACAACTTTGACCTCCAGGATATATTCATTGGGCAACATTTTATCTTCTGCTATCGACATACTGGAACAAGATTTAGCCATATTACAACACGGCCAATCTCAGTTACGTTCTATTATGTTATTAAGCTGGACGCTGCAATCTTTGTGTGCAGGCTTTGTGCCTTGGCGTTTTATAAACAGTACGTCTCTGTTTTCTGAATACAATCTAACAGATACACAGATAGAAATGGCACAAAGGGGAGCTAAATATACAATGCTGCGTATTGAAAAACTGGACAGGCTACCATCCACAGTGGCGGAATCACCATCAACAGAATGGCTAATCCACGGCCATATCACTCTCCCAGTCACAACCTTTCAGTTTCAGTATTGCCTTGAGCAAAGGCAGGGAGGCAGATATGAAATATTGGGTAAAGAATACATTAAGGAATCCTGGGAATTACCATATAAATTTCGGTGCCGGAGTGGGGATCGTGAAGTATTCCTGAGTGGTACAAACTGCAGGAACGCTTTAAGCGGCTCTCTCATGTGTCAAGACATTATTTTACACAGAGCTTGTAATGGTTCGGGGGCGAATCTGTCTTGCCACATGAAAGGAACTCCAGCTGCCGTGATCACGCCAATTTTCGAGTTACTCTCAAATGGGAGCTACTTGATGCTGAATGATCAAGATTGCTGTAGCATGCTTCCGGGCATCGCCTATCTGGTCACCGTGAACGCCAGGGTTACTTGCTGTATGCAAGTATTGTTTCCCCCAACAAGTACAGTCAGGGAGGCGCCTTTGTGGCCTTCGTTCGAGATATCTTTTATAAAATTTGATGCTTTGAGCAGAATGAAAGCCATGCTTTTACAGCAAACTGTACCCTTAACCTCCGCTCGAGAGACCTTTGATCTTCAAGTGGCAAGGACCTCGACCGAGATACAAGCACTTATTCGTACAAACTGCCCCTTTAATTTCATAGAAATGGTGGGTCGTATCTTTAACATGTCTGATACGAGTGGTATTGTACACTTATTTAAGACCATAGGGTCAGGTTTTCTAAGCACCTTCCAAACAGTCCTCGGAGTTATCCCAAATTTTATACACTCCGTATTTGGAAGCATCTTTGGAGGTTTACCTCTGATACTGCTTTTAATAGCTAGAATCCTGATCGTCATTTTCCTGATACGCAATGAACGGCCCAATCACGAACGAAATGGCGAAAGCTCTTCTGGAACGTAGATACCGTGAGCGCATGGTACAACATCTGGGCGCGCCTCGCCTACGAGAACTGAGTGCTTCTTGGTTCTTATCGTTTAGACCAGTCTGGATGGACTGCATCTTACCTGTTATTCGATGCCTGTTTTGCGGTGAAGAATGCGTGTTGGACATCTGTCTGACACTCGAGTCAGAGACGCCTGCGGACTTGAACACGAGGCTGGAACCGCTGAGGTCCCACGCTCGGCTATGTCCCCAGCGTATTTCTATCCTGACAACTGCATTCCTTGAAAACCCGCAGGTGCCTTTAACAACTGGGGTGAGCATCAGCTCAGCCACCACTAGCGCGGACACCAGCACAAGCGCTACAACTAGCACTACGTGCACTGAGGTATCGACTACAGCACCGGCTGCAGATATGCCAACTATGGGCAGTACTGAATTTCATCTGTGCTCCATCGACGTACTGTGTGAAATATTACAATTCCCGTCCCCTACAGCAAGTGACTGTGATGTTGCGTCTCCCAGCCAGGACATTTAATCTTCAATTGGCTCATAATGTGCTGGGAAAGAATTCGGAGTTTCCTTTTTCATTTCGACTCTGATTAAATTTGGAACATTTCCTACTAAATTGACACTATCGCTAGAGAAAGCATGGCCTTCTAAAAAGCTTGTAAAAGTTTTAAATTCTATAAATGAACTCAGCTAGAACTTATGCTTCAGTACAAACTCAAAAACTGACTTTACATATTTTTTACCTTTTAGAAATGTTTTTAAATATGCTTTTAGAGTTTTAAAAATGTTTTATATGGCTCACTGACAATTATATGCGCTACCATCTAGTATGACTTAGTAGTTTGCGGTCATTGTTTATTATTGTTGACTGAGAGGAGTGGGTGTTCTGTTTCATATAGATGCCCTAATATAGGCATAATCTTTCACCTACATTAGTTCCCTATTCTCCACAATAACGGGCGCTGAGGGCTGAACCTTATCTAGACTGTGGTTTGGGTACAGAAGGAGGGTTTTTCCAGAACAATGGCCTCCTATACCATCTTCGATGTGCTCATCCAGTATGATTAAATATTCATAAGAGTTCTAGGAAACCAGGCAGGGGCTAGAATCTACCTGCATAAACATCTACGTAACCGGTTCATCCCATACGTCACCTTCATACCCAACAATGGCTAACACAAGACACAAGGGACAAAGGGACTCTATATTTTTCTGTATAAATACAGCACCTCTTGCTATCAGTAGTTAGAGGGAACCGAGACTTCCAGGCCGACACACTGACCAGAGAATCTGAGGCTCCTGCATGCAGTCGCTCCAACTGACAGTGGTCTAATCATTCCTTGCGGGGTGTCCAACTCGAGACCAGGACGAGGTCCCACACTCTCATTATTCAGGTAATGGGGTTTGACTAAATCCTAGCGGGATTCTTGGCTTTCTTTCACACCTACTCACATGCTAGGTACACTTAGGTACATCTAGACAGGCATCGTAGGAGTATGCGCTTTATTTTATAAATGCATTTTATATTCATGTATATGTTCATGACTATTGCAAAATGGTAGGACTGTACTATCCTTTTCTATTCACTGTACTGCTGATCATATATCTCTGCTACTGTTTAACAGTTGTCGCAGCACATATATTTTATACTAGAAGAACAACTGTGCAATAAATTCTTATTGTAAACACGCTCAACTGTTTCTTCTGTGTAACTCTCTGAGACCAAATGAGCAAGCACGAGTGACTGAGCGAAAAGTAGTACAATGTTTCTACGAGTCTGAGAAATCAGGGTTGTCGTGTTCTGAGGTTGCCAAAAACTAATCTCTCTGATAAAAAGGAGATTCTAGTGGCACTGTGAGCTAGCTAAATGCAAACAGGCTAACATACGCGGTGGAGGTGCACAGAATCAGCCTACCACCAGGCCCACAGTGTATGTTATCCAAAAGCGCAGGTCCTGCAGGGGTACTATAGGAACTACACTACATGCTCTCCTCAGACTCTGAAAGCTGTTTTTTGTTGATCATAGTTTTACTTTCAAGCCAGATCTAAACACATCTAAACATTCATTTAGATTAGTGTAGCTCTGGGCATCCAGTATTGCTCTCAAAAACAATACTGCATTCTGAAGTCTAAAGTTAAAGATGTAAGAGGAGGGTGATGGGACTGAAGTAAGTTGTTCATTACTGGGCTCTTCCCATCTGTACTTCTGTCACCGAAAACAAACATTGCAAATTATCTAGTTATCTAAGACACTTTAACAGCAGTACAATGTGATGTGTGTGCCTCTGAAAGTCAAACCTAGTCCACCATACTGCTGCTGGCTAAGGGGGTCGGATAAATTAACAAAATAACCACAGCTGGTGGAAGGGAAGCACTGCTTTCTGTGGAAGCACCCAAATTCTGACCAATCAAAACATGTACTCCTGGCTACCAACATGGAGGCAGGGCAAAAGTCCCTCTCTGTAGTGCTTCTGACAGATTTATTTTTAGGTTAATTACATGCTAAAGATTTTATGAGTTTAGACTGCATTTTAAGCTTGATTACATAGGTACACACTGGTACAGTATAGGGGGTGGGCGGAACTCACGGAGTTTCACTCCGCGGAATTTCAAAACTCCGCAAGGTTCTGCAGAGTTCTGCGAGCGGGGGAAATTCAGTTTGTCGCACTGATTGTTAGTGTCGGGAGCTTGTTCCGCACTGTAAAATCAGTGTTAATGGCACCACACGGCATGCCAGAGGGCATTGCTTCTTTCTGCCGCTCGAGTAGATTTTCTACTTGAGTGGCAGCTGTTTCAACACGAACAGTCACAATCTGCTGCGACACCCCGCATTGAGAAATCTCACAGGGAGGCATTCTCGAGCCTAAAAATCAAGGTAAGGGAAGCAAGTTCTCGCCCGCGCTCACTAACTTAACATTGGTGAGCCGCGCACTAGAAACAATTTCACAACGCGGCGGTTGGCAGAGTTTTGCTGGAACTCCACATTCCAAGCAGCACGCGGAGTGGGCAAAACTCTGCTAACTCCGCCAGCAAAGTGGAGTTTATTGCCCACCCCTAGAATAGTACTGTTGATTTGGAAACGAATTCTATATGATATGTATTAATGTTACCACTAGGCATCAAATATTTCTCATAGTCTGCAGTAAAATAAAAACAAAACTGATATAGTTGGAGGTCCTCACTGGCAACAACAGTTGACCACTTGAAAACCTTATCCCATCTAGGTTGCTGGTAATGATAGAGGATGAGCATCGCCCCTTCTCAAAGACAGAACCCAACATTTGAAAGTCCCAAATGGTCAAGATCGGGAGTGGTTTAAGTGCCCAGTGTGTTTCTATATCTGGGAATGCTAATTACATATGTTTAACAATTCCCTGTGGTTTTTAGCTTCACCTTTTATGTAGTTGTATTTTTTCCAAATTATTATGCTGAGCCCTGGTGCATAATACTGTTGAAAGTCATTAAGCACAAATATTAAAGAATAATTTCGGCATAGCCTATTTTTGTAGCGAATCACAGCCAAATGTGGAGTTAGCTTCTACTGCCACCTATAAGCAATCACCCTGGGGAGATAGACGCAGGGAGTTGTGTCTTAAAGATACAAGCTAAGACAAATTTTGACAGGCAAATATATTTATTAAAACATAGACCAAATTGTGACATTTAATTTAATAAACATAAATAAATCACACACTTCATATAATTACAGATGCAAATAGCCAAACGTTTGAAAATAAATTAGCACAGAATATCAGGCTTTTTAATAAATTTTCATTGTCTTTTCACATTCAGAACAAACTTTAAAAAGAATGACATCTTCATAATGGCAATAAAACAGTGTAATACTGAAATGGCAGAATTGCACAAAGGTGAAAATGTACAATATGCTCTCAGATCTGGTCAAAAGTAAATGCTTCTTGAGGTCATCACAAGGCAATCGTTCTTGCAGCCATACTGACTGCCGCCAGGAAAAAGAACACCCCATTAGCCAATCAAAATATATGTTTAGCCACGTCGTCATCCATGTTGTGGTTGCTACGCGATTGGCAGTGACGCATTTCTAAATTGCTCCTATATTTCCAGAGTGGAGCATTTCATGGCACATGGCCTTTACTACTGCAATGACAGGTGAGGTCAGAACATGTTCTTTTTATCAACTGATCTCAGCATGACCATTCTGATGACAATTCTGAATAAGTCTTCGGAAATATGCAGTTGTTAACACGTCCGGCATAGCCCTTACAGTGGCTCATTCATCTGTGTTACCATATTAAAATTTGTCTTGTGTTAGGGTTCTCATTGAGCAGGCAGGGGGTTTCTGCGGATCCGTGGTTTTAGGAAGCACCATCAATATGCGAATCATACAAAAAGAAGATATATACATGTTCTGAAATCTAACTTTTCACAATTTTGTTGATTACGGAAACGGAAAAACATAGTGCTTTTCCCAGTTTCTCACAATGTGTTTGAGTGGAGATGCGAAGTATCATGGTTCCCTAGTCCGCAACTTCCCAATTACATCACACCTACTCCTTCATAAAGTAACGTCTTCAAGACTCCTCATTACAAAGTTAAGAACATTATATATCAGCACAGAACAAGTTACTTAAATTCAAGAACTCTCTTTCTGGTGAATACTTTATCAAAACACAGATTCCTCTGTTAAAATATCCCAGTCACCAAACTGGATCCAGAAAATTCTCCCACAAAAGACTCCTGCGTGCCGTGGTAGCACTACGTGGCTCCACAGCGGACTCATTCCACCGCGGAAGTGACATAGTGGGCCACAAACAAGCACCATTCCATGCACACTGACGCCAGTTTCCTAATCTTCGACCGTCTGTTCCTCTAGACACAAATCACTGTAAATAAATTGCAGGCAACAGTGTGCTGAAATCGAACTTGGGCCCTTATTACGCTGTGAAGATTCCCATTCAACAGAATGGGGAAGGCAGTGAGGAATCTGCGGTTAGGTGAAGTATGCACCAGTAAAAGTGTTACCAACGATGGATACTTCTAGCTGTAGATTCCTCACCTTTAGAATAGATACCACAGCAGTACCTTCCAAAAGTGGAAGGTCAGAGAACAGTACTGAGACTATGAATTACTGTAGTGCCGAGCAGGCAAAATGGCCCTCTCTGCAGACCTGGCTGTGTAGGCAGTATTACTTTGTGAATGTATGTACCGACGTCCACGTCACAGCCTCACAAATTTCCAGGACTGGTACTCCCCTTGCCAGTGCAATTGTTGCATCTTTGGCCCTGGGGAAATGGGCCGACAGGCCTTCAGGGGTCACTTTTCCGGCTAACACGTAACATCTTTAAGCAAAGGACTGTCTACCTGGGCTGAGTCTTTTTTTGCACCACTTTGCCTTTCTTGATCCCAGCGAAGCCCACATTTACTCGGTGGCCCCGTTATGGTCAATGTAAAAGCTTGGGGCTTTTTTCAGGGCAAATCAATGAAGCTCACCTCCGCCTTTGAGGGTTGTGTCCAAGTGAAGCAGGTCAATTAAGTAATAGAATGTCCGATTTGAAAGGGCAACGCAACTTTTGGCAGGGGAGTAGCCAAAGTCCTCGGCACCAATCTGTAAGGAAATAAAGTGGTGTGGAAAGGTTGCACCATCAGAACTTGAAGTTTACTCATGAGGCGCTCAGAAGTGAGGGATAAGAAAGACAATTTTGATTCTCAAGAAGCATTGGGAGAAACTATGCATCAACTCAAGTGGTAAGGACCAAATAGTTGTCCCACTGTAGCCGGGCAAAGGTTTTTGAGGGAACATGCGTATCAGACCTTTCAGAAAGAGTATCACAAGAGGTGATTAAAAAAGGGAAGCTGATCTGTAAACAAAAAGCTGAAATGGGCAGCATGTAACCCTTAACTATGTCCAATGCAAGGCCCTGCTTGGCCAACCACAAAATACATCAAAAAGTATGGCCTGTAGAGGATCAAGATGACAGATCCCTCATCAGTCCAGAACTTCTCCCAGTGTCCAGTGTAAATAGATTTTATTGAAAGGCATCTAGCTGCAAGGATGGCATCCAAAACCTCAGGAGGCAAATCAGAGGAACTCAGCGGATGCAGCTGAATCTCAATGCTTGGAGGTGTAGGTTACGTAGATTCGGGTGTTGGACCCTCCCATGTAGCTGAGACAGAAGGTCCCCTTGAAGAGATAGCTGGACCAAAGGGCACATGTTCAGTCCCTCCAACCCCCCCAAAAAAGATATCTGTACTAAATCCTCCTGGCCCAATTCAGGAATATCAAGATGGCTTAATCCCGTTCGGTCCGGACTTTCTTCAGAACTCTTGGAAAGAGAGGTAATGGTGAGAATGTTACAGGACACCTGCTTGCAGGAAACTCTAGAGTGCAAATGTTTCAACACCGTGTCCTCTGTGGTGGCAAACAGATCTAGCCATGGCATGTACCACTGTTTGAAAATGCCTACTACCACCTCTAGATGGAGATGCCATTTGTGGTGCACCAGCCAATGCTTGCTCAGCTCATCCAAACCTGGAGCTCAGGGACCCTGCCAGGTGGTTGGCAAACTGAAGGATCTGCTGCTGGTCCACCCATCTCCAAAGGTGCAAAGCCTCCTGGCACAGGATTCAGGACCGCACTTTGCCATGGCTGATGCAATACCACATGGCAGTCGTTTTGTCCACGAGGACCTGCACCAGCCTCCTGCTGATGCAAAGAGAGTAGTTGCCATTAGTAAATGTGAATTAAAGTGAGATATGGAGTAGTAATCTTCACCTGGTTAATAATCAACAACTATATGAATGCACCAAGAGTGAAAAAACAAAATCAGTGACACAGGTCAACAGGTTTGCGGTTGTGTGGAGGTATATTCTCTGCGAATTAAGATAATTTAAATGTTTTATTACGAACAACAGATATCAGATAATACATTGAAAATCCATTGAAAAAACATTTAAAACATGTCAAAATAATGATTGGGTGCTTCAATAGCGTATAGTGAGGGGCACAGTGCTCAGGAATAACACACGTGCATAAACAGTGAAAATAACTAGCATGTAAATGAGAAATATGCAATTACAGTTGCACAGAGATTCTCAGTAGATGGGAGATTAAGTCCCATTCCCTCTAATATGTAAGAATGAACTGCAAAAGCAATTCATAATGATAATAAGTTGAGAATTCGACCCTCAATGAGTCAAGACGGTATGAGTGGAAGCAAGCTCTCAAGAGAAGAGAGTATGCTTGAAAAGGTAGGGCAGTTGTTATAATTACTGGATTCTCCCCCCCCCCCCACGCAATCCAGTGTCTGGATGGGGAAGGGAGAGTGGCATGCCGTAGGCCAGGTTGGTATTTACCTACCACCACAGAAGATCCAGAGCCCTCCCATGAAACAGCTGAATGGAGTCTGAGGGATTCAGCAGCGGTTTCTTCACTTAGGTAGGGCAGGGTCAACCCCCTGCGAGCCTCGCAGGAAAAATAAAATGGTAATGAAAAGATTTCATTGCCATTTTATTTTTCCAACTTGAGGAATCACTGCACTGCAACATCCAGCCTTCCCCGAGCCCAGAGACATGCAGGGCCTGTCTTCTGCTGCAGATTGCCAGCAGAGGACAGGAGCAGTTGCTGGCTGAATGCTCCAAAGTGCGCATGTTACTTTGGCCAGCTGTCTTGGGCCAGCCAAAGTGACATGAATACTTTGAAGCTCTCCACCTAGCTGTTTTGGACAGCTGGGTGGAGACCAAGCACAGGCCTAAAGGGCCTGAAGGAGCATCCAGCTCCATCCAATCCTGGCGCTGCTCTCACAGCATGAGAGCAGCACCAGGATTGGTTAAGGGAGTTTGCTGGGCCCATGCTAGAGTGGAGAAGACGTGCAAGACAGGTAAGAGATTTGTGTTTTTTCTTTTCCTCCAGCCCTCTATTTCCATTCCACCTGTCCCCCTTCTCCCCCCCTTCCCATTGCTGGCAGCCACCACTGGAGAGTTTGCCCCGGAAAATGGCCAAGTGAAAACCTGAAGTTACATTGCAGAGCCCGCAAGTGTCCTCTAGCATATGAGACAAGGATGCAGCATGAGTCCGTGGGGCCTCAGAGCCATCCTTGCAGAGACCCAAGACTGAGGCCAAAACATGTAGATCATATTCTGAAAATCCCTAGCTTGCTGCGGCAGTGGAAAGCCCTGAAACACCATTGTGACCAAGATCACCATGTATGAAAGGAATCCTCTGCATAGAGTTCATATGGGATTTTGGCTTGCTGATGGAAAAACTCAAGGATGTCTATAGGGCAGCCATTATTCGGAGGTGGCCTGCAACTGATTGCAGTGAGTCCATCTTGAGTAGCCAATCATCCAGGTATAGGAATACATTTATCCCTGACCTCCAAAGTTGAGCTGCGACTACCGCATCACTTTTGCAAATTAATGAGTGGCTGAGGTAAGGCCAAAGGGCAGCGCAAAAAGTAGAAGTGCTCCAAACCCAACATGAACTGCAGGTAGAGTCAAAATAAGCATCCTGCAAGTCCAAGGACACCATTCAGTCTCCAGTGTGCAAAGAAGAGCTCTCTCAGAAAGCCGCTCAATAGCCAGAAGTCCTGAAAAGGCCAGAGAGCTTGGTCCTTAATCAGGATGAGGAAGTAGGAAGAGTAGCATCCCTCGCCCATCTCCGAGATTGGCACCTGTTCAGTGTCAGGCTGCATTAAGAGTGAAACTCGGTCTGCCAAAATTTGTCCTGATATGGGTGATGTGAGGTGAAGAAGAAATTAAAGTTGGGGTGTATCCACTTTGACCTATATGTAAAACCATTCAGTCTGATGTGATCCATTTGGAACTAGGGAAGAAAGGTTGTATCTTTCAGCCTACCAGCTGGTTGTCAGTCCACGAGGGAAAATCAAGGTGAGGTGGGGATCACTGCAGCAAAACAAGCATTTTCAATGCAATAGGTCTCGCATTCACGCGAGTTTGAGCTATTGGCATTGTAAATGACAGTGCCTTTTATTTATGTTTTGGGTTTTAAAACATAAATAAAAGGCATTGTCATTTACAATAGCTTAAACTCTCGCAAATGTGAGACCTCTTGCATTGCAATAAAGGGCCTTCTCGACCGCTTGTTAGATTGTAAATATCAGAGGAAGAGACAGGCCTGCGATGTCTTCCAAGTAGTGATAAATAGTGCAGTGAAGAAGATGTGTTAGTGTTGTAAATTACACAGACACAAAGTGTGAAGTGAGAGTTACATATGATCCGAGCTATAAACAGTAACAAAGCGCTTCAACACCTTTTGCTCTGTAATTACACTGTTGCGGCTCAGGAGGAAGAGCGAGAGGGGGGGGGGGCTATTTCCTGCCCTCTCCGTGATTTGAGTGTGCAGTGTGGCATTGCGTAATGTCATTGCTATCTTTGGCCTAATAAAAAACACTCCAGCTGTGGTACGGCTCTGGCTTCACCTCCTGGTGCAGGGCGGGCTGTGCTTTATGGCAGGCATGGAGGGAGAGAGGGATGGTCTCAGCTGCCGCTCCAGCCTCGCGCAGTGCCCCTGCTATTACTAGTGAGTGAGAGGCGCTGAGGTGGTGGTATTGGTATTTGTGGTGGTGGTGGTGGTGGTGGCAGCATTGGTGGTATTGGTGGAGGTGGTGGTATTGGTGGGGGCGGTATGGGTATTGGTGGTATTGGTGGGGGCGGTATGGGTAGTGGTGGTATTGGTGTGGTGGTGGTACTGGTATTGGTGTTGGTACTGGTGGTGGTGGTATTGATGGTGGGGTATTTGTGGTGGTGGTATTGGTGGTGGTGGTATTGGTAGTGGGGTATTGGTGGTGGTGGGGTATTGGTGGTGGTGGGGTATTGGTGGTGGTGGGGTATTGGTGGTGGTGGGGTATTGGTGGTGGTGGTATTGGTGGTGGTGGTGGTATTGGTGGTGGTGGTATTGGTGGTGGTGGTATTGGTGGTGGTGGTATTGGTGGTGGTATTGGTGGTGGTGGTATTGGTGGTGGTGATATTGGTGGTGGGGGTATTGGTGGTGGTACTGGTGGTGGTATTAGTATTGGTGGTGGTATTGATGGTGGTGGTAATGTAGTGGTGGTGGTATTGGTGATGGTGATGGTGGTGGTACTGGTGGTATTGGCAGTGAAATTGGTGGTGGTGGTATTGGATTGGTGGTCATGGTATAGGTGGTGGTGGTATTAGTGGTGGTGGTATTGGTGGTGGTGGTATTGGATTGGTGGTGGTCGTATTGGTGGTGGTGGCATTGGTGGTGGTATTGGTGGTGTTATTGGTGGTGGTGGTATTGGTGGTGGTATTGGTGGTGGTGATATTGGTTGTGGTGGTGGTATTGGTGGTGGTGGTATTAGTGGTGGTATTGGTGGTGATATTGGTGGTACTGGTGGTGGTGGTATTGGTGGTGATAGTGGTGGTATTGGCTGTGGTATTGGTGGTGTTGATATTGGTGGTGGTATTGGTGGTGGTGGTGGTAGTGGTATTGTTGGTGGTATTGGTATTGGTGGTGGTAGTGGTATTAGCGGTGGTATTGGTATTGGCGGTGATATTGGTGGTGGTGGTATTCGATTGGTGGTGGTATTGGTGGTGGTATTGGTGGTATTAGTGGTGGTGGTATTGGTGGTAGTATTGGTGATGGTATTGGTGGTGGTATTGGCGGTGTTATTGGCGGTGGTGGTATTGGTGGTGGTGATATTAGTGGTGGTGATATTAGTGGTGGTGGTATTGGTGATGGTATTGGTAGTGGTGGTGGTGGTGGTAATCGTGGTGATATTAGTGGTGGTGGTATTGGTGGTGGTGGTAATGTGGTGGTGGTATTGGAATTAGCGGTAGTATTGGTATTGGCGGTGGTGTTGGTGGTATTGGATTGGTGGTGGTATCGGTGGTGTTGGTATTGGTGTTGGTATTGGTATTGGCATTGGTGGTATTGGATTGGTGGTCGTGGTATTGGAGGTGGTGGTATTGGTGGTGGTATTGGTTTGGTGGTGGTGGTATTGAATTGGTGGTGGTGGTATTGGTGGTGGTGGTATTAGTGGTATTGGTAATGGTATTGGTGGTGGTATTTTTATTGGTGGTGGTGGTATTGGCGGTGGTGGCATTGGATTGGTGGTGGTGGTATTGGTGGTGGTAGTGGTGGTGATGGTATTGGTGGTGGTGGTATTGGAGGTGGTGGTAGAATTGGTGGTAGTGGTATTGGTGGTAGTGGTATTGGTGGTAGTGGTATTGGTGGTGGTGGTATTGGTGGTGGTGGTATTGGTATTGGCGGTGGTGGTATTAGTGGTGGTGGTGGTATTAGTGGTGGTGGTGGTATTAGTGGTGGTAGTGGTATTGGTGGTGGTGGTATTAGTGGTGGTAGTGGTATTGGTGGTGGTATTAGTGGTGGTATTAGTGGTGGTATTGGTGGTGGTGGTATTGGTTGTGGTGGTATTGGTCGTGGTGGTATTGGTCGTGGTGGTATTGATGGTGGTGGTAGTGGTATTGGTGGTAATTTTGGTGGTGGTGGTATTGGTGGTGGTATTAGTGGTGGTGGTGGTATTAGTGGTGGTGGTGGTATTGGTGGTGGTGTTGGTGGTATTGGTGGTGTTGGTGGTATTGGTGGTGGTGGTCTTGGTTGTGGTGGTATTGGTGGTGGTATTAATGGCGGTGGTGGTAGTGGTATGGGGGGTGGTGGTATTGGTGGTGGTATTAGTGGTGGTGGTGGTGGTATTAGTGGTGGTGGTGGTGGTATTAGTGGTGGTGGTAGTGGTGGTGGTATTGGTGGTGATGGTATTAGTGGTGGTGGTGGTGGTATTAGTGGTGGTATTGGTGGTGGTGGTATTGGTGGTGGTATTGGTGGTGGTATTGGTAATGGTGTTGGTTGTGGTGGTGTTATTGGTGGTGGTGGTGGTGGTATTGATGGTGGTGGTGGTCTTGGTAGTGGTGGTGGTCTTTGTGGTATTGGTGGTGGTGGCATTGGTGGTGGTATTGGTCGAGGTGGTGGTATTGATGGTGGTGATATTGGTGGTGGTGGTGGTATTGGTGGTGGTATTGTTAATAAAACAGGCTTTTGAGAACAACCCGTCAGGTGGCTTTAGTACAGATGACTTGTAACACAGATGTGCTGTTGTCAGCTTCAGCCCATTAGCACAGGATTATGTGCTACCTGGAATTCACATGACTTAATTCGCTAATCATTTCTAAATCCATTTTACTTGGGGGAAGGGGTTTGAAACAGACAAGATAATGGCGGGTTAAAGTAATTGAAAGCAGGCGCCCGTGTTATGGGGGCGGCCGTGCTGCTTAAATAAACACAAGCGGTTTCAGCTGAAGCAGCGCATGTCCGGCCTGCAGTAAGAAAAACTCAATAAAGTAAATAGCGCTTACAGACTAAATAACTGGTCCCGTGAAACAACCGAAGTAAAGGGGCCAGTCGCCATGGGAGGGTACAAATGAAGACAAGGCCGTACTAAGGAGGGACTAACAAGCCCATTAACGAATCCGAAGGCAGCATTTACAAAAGACAATGACACAAGCCAATGAAAAATATGGGAGGAGAGTGGGCGCTGCTTCTTTTCCATATTCTACTACAGCAGTCTCGCAGAGCGACCAGCGAATGCGGGCTGACGCTAGGCTCGACCTAAAAAGAAGTATACAAGTGCTGACCCTGCTGGTGTGAATGAGTTACATTTCCACCACTTCTTCTACATCAAAAAGGCTGTCCTGGTTGCTCACCTGCAGAGAAGGTGGAGAATGCCTGCAAGCTAGGCCCCAGGAGTAACCTCCTACATTACTGGTGGAATTAGCAGGCTGGCAACAATAACACTAAGGGCTATGCTGTAGTGCAGCGATCTTTAAATTGCTCAAGCGACACTGCGTCTTTTCCCAAAAAGTCTAGATCTATCAAAGGGCATGTTCATGATGAATGACTTGACGTATGCAGGCAAATACCATGGCTTGCATCCAAGCTCATTGTTTAAGAACTATGCTGGTGCAGTTAGTGTGACCTATGCAACCAGTGGTGTTCAGGCCAAGAACACATTTGGCTAAATCATGTCTATCTCGAATTGCTTGGGAAAACGACGCCCGAGGTCTTCTGGGATGATTCACTAAAACTTGATGGAAGGCCCCACAAAGCGCAGATTTGTCCTCTCAGAAGGCACACCAGGTTCACGAATTGTAGGGCCAGGCTAGCCGATGTCTTTTTGTTAACAGCTTTAATAAACTTTGATTCCCTGTCTGGGGGGGCTCGAGTTGAAGGCTTTTGGACTCACTTTACCCACAGATGCGTACACTACAAGACTTTCAGGCATAGAGAGTTTTGTCAGGAAATCAGGGCTGCAGAGGCTAGTCTGAAGCACCTGGCTACAGGTCAAGTGACTAGAGAATCAGAGTATAGTTTTGGCAAAGTGGTCATGATAGTGTCTGTAATTGCATCATTAAATGGCAATAAGGCCCAGATGAAAGTGTCCCTAGTTGGAGTATTTAAGTCAGCAAATTGGCTTAAGTTTTAACCACATGTAGCTGTAAATCTAGCACCTCTGCCACTCTGCACACTACTGCAAAAGAGGTGCTTTCTTTCTTTGATGGACAAGGTGGTGAGTCCACCTCCGTCTTTGGGAAGATGACTATCCCACTGACATTCTCTAAATCAAGATAAAGTCTTTTCTATGAACAAGAGGGCAGAAAAGATTGTCTAGCTCCTCATCATCATCTTCAGTGCATGGGTAACCATCTGTAGGCCCTGGATCACATTAAAATCCGGGCCAAAGACGACCTCCAAACTCTTGTGCTACAGGCTTCATGGAAGAGGCTGACGATCCGGTTGAATGGTGACTGGCTGTGCCACGGTAATCTCATTGCTTGACAGGCTGGGCGCGGGCCAACATCAGGTCAGAGACTGGGATAAATTAGGCCTAGCACTGACGAAGTAGGCAGATGTGCTGGCACAGAAGGGGCTGGCATGGAACTTGGAGCCATAGTGGATGTCTGGACCAGCGTAGGTATGAGCATGGAAATGGGAACCTAGGGGGCAGTTGGCACCTGGATAGGCCCTGTCAGTGGGCCGAATTGAGGCCTTTGTGGTTCTGTGGGACCCAAAAGTTCACCAGAGGGAGCTGAAAGTGTCTGGAAAAATCTGCAGCATGGCTTCTTTGAAGGCTGAAATTTGCTGTGGGACGAAATCTGCCCAGGGAAATCGGGGTGTAGTGGGATCAACTTTGGCACTGAATCAGATTGTGAAGATCTGGAAGCAAGGGTCTTTCGAGTGACACTGTTGTGACTTGTTTCCTGCTTGACTTGCTTGTGCTTATTGCATGTTTTTAACTACAACTTAGCTGAAAACTTTGAGCAAGAGTGGTACTTAGCGCTGGACCAGCCCCACAACGTGATTTCGTTCTTATGCTTGTGGATGTAGTTTTGCCATTAGCTCTCCAATTGCCTTCCGGTACATGAGGGCACATATCTCGCGCAAATTTAAGCTGTGGCCATAGTCCAGACACCAAAAACATAACATGAGAGTCTGTAACAGATATCGGCTTCCTGCAGTCACGGCACTCCTTGAATCCTTTCGTCTTTGAGGGACACATCTTCACCAGCACACTGTCTTGAAAGTATTTTTGGAGTTCTTAGAGAACTGACGAAGTTGGGAGCAGAGCTCCGTATCCAAACAGAAAGAAAGGAAGAAGATTAAGAAACTTGCATCAGTACGCAGGGGTGGCACCTACATGAGAACCCTCTAAGTCACTTCTAGAGCGGTAAGAGATTGCCATGGAGGCAGACGACAGACTCAACCTGTTATCACGCAGGAGTCATTAAGAATTTTCCGGATCCAGTCTGGCGCCTAGCATATTCTACATGTGAGGAATCTGCGGTTTAAAGTATCCATCATGAAGCCTTTGCTCCTTTTAGACATCTTTTAGAGATGGTTATCAGCTAAACTACAGACCTACAATCATACAAAACTATTCCTTTTAAAATCCTTGATTGGGGCAAATACCAAATTATGAATGATGCAAAACCTTTGCAGCACCATACTATGTGATGGTCTTTAAAATATGAATGTGTGCCAATGTTGATTTATTTTGCATTACATAAATCCTAAGAAGCACATTTATGAAACTGAAACATGCTGCATGTTAGGTTACGACATGGAAACGTGTGCATTCCCACATTTATGGACATTATAACAGCCACAATTTAAAGAAGCAGGAGATTTATAAACTTGCAACAAAGCAATGCCAGGTTAGAAAAGGAATTCAAGGGGAAGAAAAATTACATGAAAAGGCAACAACACCTGTTCCATCATAGTAAGTGCAATTTGTGTAAGGTGAATTTTGTAATGCAGAATCTTGAAGCAAATCACACTAGTGACAAAAGAATAATTAAGTGAACCCGCTTGCATACTCAACTTTGATTAGTTTAAGAAAGCCATTTTATGTGGGTATAACATATTGCAGCAACTCACGCTGGGCCTACTTAGACACGCTTATCAGGGTTAAGCATCCCTTTATGTTTTTTTACTTTTTTATTGCTGCTGCACCACTACATGGCAATGAATATTGTCAGCCCCTGATACAGCCACACACAGACACATTAAAAACATTTTTATTTTTTTTAAATTAAATGGCAAAGACTGCATTGAAAAGAGCATACGTGGTTAAGAAAAGGCAAGAGAAGTGACAGCAGGTTCCTGGTATTCAACCCTGCCCATGTCACTAAGGTGACAACATTCTCAAGACGTAATTGCAGGCAAATTTGTAGCTGCAGGAAACTTTACACCTGCATATTTATTTTACATAAAAACTGCATTCTAGACAGAAATTAAAGCAAAAGTAGGAGCTTCTGTTTGCTCTGAGGGGTTGGCAGGTGGTTCAAGATATTTGTTTACTACGCACACCTGTAAGGCACGTTTATCTTATTCTTAAGCTCGTTCTGTACATTACAGAGAGGAGAGTGACAACAAATGTATCTATCAGATTCTATAGAAAAATGAATAGTTGAGTAATTTAGGATAAAAGCACGAGAGAAAAGACCTATTAGAATTGAGGTGTAAAACACTAGTGACAATTATCACAATGGTGAAGAAGAGCGAGAAAGCACCCTCAAAAGGCAAAGAGGAAGACTGAGTGAGACAAGACAAAAGAGATTGAAAATGTGAGAATGTGAATGTAACTATCAAGCAGAGCGAGAGACACTGAAAATGTAAAGACAGTGCAAACTACTGGGCATGGGCTACATTGGGGAAGAGATGGAAAGGTGAACGAAAGTACTGACAGAGGAGTTTAGTATAATCTGAACAGGAAAACCCAGGCATTATATACAGGAAGGATAACACGACCATAGCAGCAGTGAAGGATGGATTGCATAAGAAACTCTGAAGGCCCCAAACACATTATTTCCATATGTTAGAGGCTGAGGTGAAAGTAAAGTATCCCACATATGATCCTCCGGAGATAGAGACAGGAAGAAAGGCAAGCTTGTAGAGGTTTCCAGACAGAGGAAGAAAAAGCATGGATCTGTGCATGATCCACAAACTTGTCAATAAGAGGGAGAAATATGCTTAATCACTGGAAGGATGTAAAAAGAAAAGGGAGGATATTAAAAATCAGGCCCAAAACATTGTTGACAGTCAAAAACGGCAAATGTCCCTGAGCTTTCAGTACCAGTCTTTCTCCATTAATAATAAACCACCCGTGAACTAATGTGAGCCTTGATGGCTACCAAGCCCCCGCAGAAGCAAACATTCCCAGGCACACTTTGTCAGCAAAAGGCCATTGACTGAACAGGCTGTGAACTTGAATTATCTTCATCAGAATCGAGTTTCTGTACCAAATCAACCGCCCTATATAGAGCATAATCCAGATGATGATCAGTAAACCTTAAACGCGTGGATTTGTCCACCAGCCCTCTAAACATTTTGAAGGCCAGTTTACCTTGACAAATGGTACAGTATGGAAAATATAACAAACAAAACAAGGACGGTTTTCCCGAATGATAGTTTGACATTAAACTTGCACTGTATACAAAATAAGTATGTGGCATTATTTATATCGCTCAACTGGAAGAGAGAGAGGGGTTAGAGTTGGCAAATTGCATCAATATTAAAACAAATTGATCATTATCTGAAAAGTGTGGTCCACGTCTGTTGCAGGAATACATCCACACGTCTTTATTGACAGTAGCTTCAAATGCCAAAGAACCAGCACAGGCACATGCTTTGTTTCCGGGGCTATCCACTTCATGTATATTATCAAGTTTCAGCTCTTCAAATCTAGAAATCACCCGCTTTCTATAAATAAATAAAAAAGGGAAAATAAAATTATGTTTAAAATCCTGTGAAGATGTTGGTACTCAGCTAACATACTATGTTTGATGGTTTAATCTTATGAAGCGTCTCACTTAGCAGCTGGACTTTGAGGAGCGGTTGCAGAATGGCAAAGGAAACCATTTTGGTTTCTGGATACACTGCTTTCAGGACTGGACTGGCCTTTTATTTCACCGAGCATGTCCCTGGTGGGCTGGAAGATCCTGGAGGCTGATTCCGAAAGTCCAGGACCGCTCCTGGAGCATCCTCAGCTACCATTAACCATTGCAGCAGGCACAGGGGGGCTTCAGGAAAGACAGAGAAAGAGAGGGAGGGGGGGAAGGCACAGAGAAAGTGATCAGGGAAGGAGAGGAGTGAAGGGGAGAGAGAATACATGTACGGAAAGAGAAAGATTGCGCCAGATGAAGGCAGCAGGGCTAGTTTGAGCATTTTTTGCCTGGGCTGCTTTTAATTTCCCAGTCTTGCACTGACTGCACCCTAGTGCTCACTCACAACTTGGAAAAGAAACATCCCTGAAAATGACAAAGAATCTCCAGACCACTTCTTGAGCTGAAGTCAGTCAGGAGCAATCTGATGGAACACTTCTTTTAGAAGGAGTTCCATGTGCCGCAATTTAATTTCTGTTTGCATGGCTAGTTAATCAGGAGTGAAATTTAGAAATGGTCAAATCCCACTAATCACAATGTGTTGTCAAAGCAGTGAAACACTAAACCTACAGTGCTTAATTTGTAAAACATTAAGTGCCAGGGTAAACCTACAGTGCTTAATTTGTAAAACATTAAGTGCCAGGGCTCTCGTCGGAAGTCCATTGCAGCTTGCACTACCCATTGCCCCTGTCAGGACTGCCAATGACCGTACCAACACAACTAATAACCATCACACTACTCCTGTAAGTTTGACAATTCACATTGTTCCAGGGGCCCAACACTATAAGGATGGCTTGGACAGCAGGTATTAGTCTTTATTATGTATATTGAATTAATAAACAACTTTTGTATTGTTCATTTCTAAATTAGACAGACGGCACCACTATGTAGCAGACTGTCATAAGTGCCGGCTCAAATTAAGCACTGTGCTGGCGTACAATGGACACTTTTGCTGTCTGTCCCGGGGACCCTAGAGTTCTGAGGTAGGTGGTGGAGGTTGGGATGCTGATATGCTACCTCGGCCGGGTCTCCACAAAGCACAGAGATGATTTGGAGTTGCAGATGGTGATCCACCACCTTGAGCAAAAGCTACATATGTAAGTGACAGAGTACATAGTGTCTGCTCCCCACCATGTGAAGGGGCATACAAGGGTAGATAACTATAGGAAGGTGGTAGTACAAAACGTTTTATATGAGAGCTAAAGCACCCCCTCCTGTATATTATAAGGATATTGCAAGTCACAGAGGAGTTCCATAACCATATAGAGGAACGAGGCTGAAGGCAGAGTTCCTTAATAAGGTTATGGAACTCCGAGGTGACTTGCAATATCTTTATCATATACGCCTGGGTGTACTTTATCCCAGATAATACAGGGTCACACCATCACCTTTCCCATAAACCACTTGGTGCGTAGCTCTTTCATATGAAAACGCAAGCATGTTTGCAAACATGAAAAATATAAATTAAACCTCCAGTGTAAAACTGAACACATCATAAACCTGTTGTTGCAAACTGATATCAGAAACATTTCAACACAAATAAGTTTAAAAAAAAAAAAAAGCTGCAGTGGCTTGGAACGTGTAGAAACATGCAGAAACATTCTAGCTTTTCTCTATCCAAGGAGTGTAAAAAATAAACATATTTTCTCTGCTTGTCATTGTAAGCTATTAAAATAGACTGTGACTAGATCTGCCTTTCACCTTGGCTGCTGGCTCTGGCACTAGGCATTGTGACGTTAGACCTCGACTGTAATAACCTTATATTAGTCGAGTTCTGATGTTTTTTCTTTATAACCATCAACTTGGTGTGTCACAAGTCACCGATTATAAATAAATTAGTGACTGCTGTTTATACAGGGATTACTGAATCCCATGTATTCTAAAAAGGTAAAAATAGGGGCACACAAAGAAAAAGGGGAAATGCACGACACCAGTTATTTTCTAACATGTATTTCAAGGAAAGGAGGGAATATGGGAAGGAAGACCAGGATATTGCTTAACTTTTTTTCTACTTTGTGGGCAGTAGGAGGTGATGAGAAAGTCATAAGGTGGGACCAAAATTGTGCAGGTTTTTGATGACTCTTACCTTTTACAGCAGGCGTAAAGGGTCAGATTAGTGGGAGGGGTGGACGACTGATGAATGGGAGTACATATTACATATGTACGTTTTGTGGACTGCTAAAAGGATATTTTTCCACCTTAGGATTCCAAGTAAGAGCATGCATAACTCTAAATTTACTCTCGTTTTCTATGATGTTACTTGACATTACGATGTAGAAAACAATCCCGTGTTTGTTACCTGCCCAGGTACATATTTTATTTTTATCAACAATTTTATTTCTCATTTACATCAATGGTAAATTTCATAACATCAAATGTCTTTCACGAAGATTGCAGAGAAGGTAATGAATTTGGAATTATCACAAATCATTAAGGAGCAGAACCTCTTGGATGACTCACAATATGGGTTTAGATGCCAGCATAGTACAGAGTTGGCACTGATAAATGTGTCAGAGAAGATTAGGGAAGTCATGGACAAAGTCGGAAAGATGGCCTTGATACTGTTGGACCTCTCCGCCGCGTTCGACCATGGTCTACTCATTGACCGACTTTTTACCTTGGGCATTCGAGGCAGAGCACTTGAATTACTTAAATCATTTTTAACAGACAGAGAACAATGGGTGGAGCTTGACGGGTTCAGGTCTACCTCCTTTTCTTTCCCTTGTGGGGTGCCGCAGGGCTCTTCGCTGAGTCCAACGCTGTTTAATCTTTATGTCACCCCACTTGCCACGCTGATAAAGTTATTTGGCTTTACGGTGGTGTCTTACGCTGATGACACAAATCGTGGAATCTCTGGTGGGTAATCCGGAGGACACCGCTCTTAGGTTTCATGATTGTATGAATGAAGTCGGGAAATGGATTTCCAGAAACTGTCTGAAACTGAATGCGGGAAAGACGGAGGTTCCTTTGTTTGGATGTGACACTTCGTCCTGGACACCCAGTTGGTGGCCGCAGGAATTGGGAGTTGTTCCCAACCCTGTCTCGAAGGTAAAAAAGTTGGGAGTCTATTTCGATAATAAATTATCTTTCGAAGGCCAAATAAATGCCACCACCTCCTCATGCTTTCTCATGACCAAAATTCTTCGGGAAGTTCTACCTTTCGATCCTTAAGATCTTCAGAAAGCTGTAGTTACCGCATTTATTTTATCTAAGATTGATTACTGTAGTGCACCATTTTTTAACACTCAAGCAAGATTCTTAAATAAATTGCAGATTGTCCAAAATGCCGCAGCTCGCCTGTTGCTGACCATACCAAAATACCAATCGGTCTCTCACGCTTTACCAATATTACACTGGCTGCCGATTGGAAGGCTAATTGAATTTAGGGCCCTTTGCATTGCGTTTAAAGCACGACATGGTCACAGACCCGACTACTTTAAACACAAATTCTAGAGATATTCTCCAAAAAGGCAGCTCCGATCTTCTTCTTTTAACCTGGAGATTCCTAGGGCTAAAACGGCATCATGGGGGGGGGGGGGGGGGGGGTAGACGTTTTGTGGCAGGCACGGCTAGGCTGTGGAACTCCCTACCGCTGGCTGGCATTAAAGAAAGAAACTGAACTTCTCTCCTTTCGCAAATTGTTAAAAACTTGGTTATTTACAAAACACTAAAATAGGAATGCCAACTGGGGCTGTCACTCTGTATCTTTTAGCTGTTTCTATAGTTTGAAATCTGAGTTCTCACGCCTAGACACCCTTGAGTATTAGCGTGCGTTATAAATTAAGTTTTCATTTAATTTACTGTTGCTATTTATTCTTCTTTTAACATTATTCATTTGTTAAGAGGAATTATTTAGGTGAACCAGACCATGACACCCTATTTAACAATATGTTTTTCGAACAGTGGTTCAAAACATGCCCATGGTCACGTATATGTGCTTTTTCTATGAAAGGAAAAACAAAATGGAAATACGTTTTTGATCTGGACTCTAGAATATGTAATATAATGAAAATGCAACACTTTAAAGAAACACAACCTCCAAACAGTTTAGTCTATAGTGAAATTAATTTATTAATTGCAGTATATCAAGAGATTTTTTAGTTTATTCTTTTTAGTTTTTAAATAATATAAATATATAGATCCAGTGCTCACAGGTAAGTGAAAAAAGGTGCTCTAGTGGGTGAAAGGGAAGTAACAAACATGCACTCTTAAAAAGCATAACATTGAACTCCTTTACATGAATTTATATAGCGAAAACAGGAGTTAAATATAGTTATGAAGTCAACGGCGTTTTGATCTCAGATGTTTGAGATCATCTTCAGGACAGGTGCGTGAGCACCTGATATCACTGGAAAAGAAAAAGAGGAGGTTGTAAGGGCAGAGTAATTAGGGGCCTTTTTAAGATTATTTGACAAGGTTATAGGTGAAGGTAAGTAATATAGGTAGTGACGAGTATTTTATATATTTTACATACATATATAAGTCAACTAATTAGTATGAGGCCAACTCTAGAAGAACCGTTGGAAGTAAAACCAACGCGTATTGTTTTTAAATTGCTTGGTCCACATCTTAGTTTAAGGTGCAAGTGGAAATGTTTCACCACTGGTTAGTTTGTGCATTTAATTCAGAATTTAGTAATTGCATGGAACTTATAAAGGAACCATGCAAGGAACGAGCCTACGCCCTGCAATGTCTCGTGCTGAGATTGGAAGATTCTGGTGTCTCTGACGAAAAATGAGAAAGGTGGTCAGTTGATGGAAAAACCAGGGTGTTCATAGATTACACCGAAGGAGGGGACTTACTTGTAAGGGATTAGTTAAAACTTCATGGGAGCGTCGAGGTCGGTCGGGCACCAGTCTTTTTTAAACATTGATTGAGGAACCGTGGTGCCAAGCATCCAGGATCAGGTTTGGTGAACCTAACTCCCGAAGTTATTCGGTGGCAACTAAGAGAGAACGGATTGGGAGTTAAAGTTTTCTGTGCAATTTGTTATCGGGGTTATGCAGGGAAAGAGGGGAGGGGGAAAGAAAGGACAACTTACTTAATGCGAAGGTCGGTCGGGCATGAGTTCCCGCTGTTGTGAGTCTCCTCAGTTAGAATGAGACGAGCCGGTCAAGTGACCCGGAAGTGGTATATACTGGTCACTCGGAATTAGAACCCGCATATGCAGCAGGGGACTAGAATGCTAACCACTTTGTTGTGCGCATGCGCAAAAATGTCAAGTGAATTAGTTTGGAATTGAGATAGCCACTTTGGAAGCAAGTCATGTGGGGAGGGGCTCATTCGAGAATGAGATGTAAGTGACTCATAGATGACATTTGCTTCAAAAGAAGAATAGATAAGGATAAGGGACAGATGCCTTATTCCAATTTGTATAGAGAGAAGACACATACATCAATGTCAAAAATTTCAGGAATTCGCGGGAGGTGGGGCGGCTCCCCCCGGATCAAAGGGAGGCCACAATAGTGACCATTCATAAAGCAGGGAAACCTCAGGATCGGTGCGAGTCGTACCGCCCGATTTCATTAATAAATGTTGAAGCAAAGGTGCTTGCCAAGGCCCTGGCGGAGCGCTTGATATCGGTCATCACGGACCTAGTCCATGTGGACCAATCGGGGTTTATGCCCCATAGGAGCATGAGACACAATCTACGGAGACTCTACGGAGTGCTCCACATGACAGAGGATGCCAGGCCTGTGCAGACGGCGACGGTGGCCCTGGACGCATCCATGGCTTTCGACAGCATAGAGTGGCCATATCTTTTCATGGTCCTCCAACGGCTGGGATGCGGGCCGGTCTTCTGCAGCTGGGTGCGGCTGCTCTATGTGTTGCCCACGGCGCGAGTCAAAGTCAATGGGGCTGTGTCCAGGTCCATTCCCCTAAGAAGGGGCACTAGACAGGGATGCCCCCTGTCTCCTCTCCTGTTCGCCTTGGCGCTGGAGCCCCTGGCGCACTAAATAAGGAGAGATCCTATGATCTGGGGCATTGTAGCCCCAGGGGGTTGGGAGGAGCGGGTGTCCCTCTATGCGGAAGACATTCTCCTGTAACAGGCCCGGCCGTATCATTCGCTGGCCCGTGTCCTGCATATTTTTTAATTGTTCGGCAGCTACTCTGGGTACACCACCAACTGGTCGAAATCTGTGATCTTCCCGCTTTCGGGCCCCACGCCACGAATTCCGCCCCGCTGTGCGGCACCAGTAGTCATGGAGGGGTTTAAGTACTTGGGAATCCACATCACAAGAAACAGGGAGGTGTTCCTAACTAAAAACCTGGAGCCCCAACTCGCCCGCCTAGGTTCGGACGTAAGCCACTGGCGTTCTCTCCCGCTTACACTCATGGGCCGTGCGGCCCTCTTTAAAATGCTCACGCTACCGAGGTTACTATATTGCCTTCAGAATACGCCCTATCCGGTCCCTCCGCACTCCTTCAAGCGGATTTCTCAGGCGGTCCGTTACCTACTGTGGGAAGGTGGGACCCCGCGGATAGCGCTGTGCAAACTCCAGAGGGGAGTTTATGATGGCGGCCTGGCAGTCCCGGACATCCAGCTCTACTACTGGGCGTCACAGCTACAGGTCGTAAATGATTGGGTCTACGCAGACACCTCAGAACCGGCGTATCGGTTCGATAGGATGGTCATGAGCAGGGGAGCCTGCGAGTCGCTACTATACACCACAAAGATGCAGCGGAGTTGGCCGACACACACACGGGTAGTGGTGCAATGTTGGAGGGAGGCCAACAGATTCCTTGGGTGGGAACGGAAATTGACCGGGAAGACCCCGCTGTGGCTTGGAGATTAGCTTCGGGACGTGGCCGCATTGACGGGGTTCAGGGGCTGGAGGTCCATAGGATTCGAGTATCTGGGGGACGTATGGGAGGGTGATTCCCCCCGCTCATTTGAATTCCTACGGAAAGAATACGACATGCACCCGTCACAAAGATTCCACCACCTCTGACTTGTGCATGCCCTCAGAGTGCACATTCAGCGGGATGTGTCCATACCAGACTACTCCCCACTGGAGGACCGGTTGCTACTTGACCCGATTGCGGAGAAGCCCACATCGACGATTTACCGCAAGCTGGTCAACAACAGTCCAGATCCTCTGGTGTCCCTTAGAACAGCGTGGGTGGCAGACCTGGGCACCCTGGAGGACGAAGATTGGCAAGAGGCGCAGCAAAGCCCCAGAGAGGTAGCAATCCGGGCCAGATTCAGACTGGTGCAACTTAAAATATTACACCGCACATATTATCCTTGCACGCTTTTGTATAAATGGGGCAGACTACAATCGGGGCGCTGCAGAAGGGAGTGCCAGCAGGAGGGTACCTTCTTCCATATTCTATGGGAATGCCCCGAGATATCAACCTACTGGGCAGGAGTCACGGACACTATGTCCAGAGTGATGGGACAGGAGCTTCCGCGGGATCCAAAGTGGTTACTCCTCATGATACGGGGGGAAGGGACCTGGTCCAGATACGCTGAATATGGTTGTTTCTAGCGGCAGCAGTGGCTAAACGCAATATCGCAAGGAGTTGGGGAGCGCAGGCGCCACCGCAGCTCACTGATTGGAAGTGGGACCTGGATTGGTGCCAACGGGCTGAAGAGATGGTGTATAAGAGCAGGGGGTGTGCCAAAAAATGGGGAAAAGTGTGGGGGCCCTGGAAGAGCTACAGATGCCCTGGGCCGTCAGAGGAGGGGTGCTGAGATGGATCATTGTTGGGCCAGAGAGTGGTCTCCCCGGACCTTTGTCCCTGCTGCTAGTTGTAACACGACTTTTTGTACAATTGTCGCACCACGGATGTAATTGTATGATATTCTGAGCTGTGTTAATAAAAAAGATTTTCAAAAAAAAAAAAAAAAAAATTCAGGAATTATACATTTAGGGACAGCATGTATAGACGATTGGTGTAGTGAAGAATGATAATCACTACATGTGATGCAAAAGATGAAAAACTGTAACCAATAAACAATAAATAATAAACACTAGATTGCATCAGGTGAACCATGACGAAGGTTACTATGAGAAGTCAGACATCTATGTCTGAATAATCCATGCGATCGTATATGATAAGTACTTGGATTGAATACATGCTATCAAGGATACATCATTATTATTATGTTGTATTCCATTGTCCTTGGTCCAGAGGTAGTTGATTGGCAGAGATACAGCCATATGTTGTCCTTTAGGATTATGTTCCATTGTTCCTGTACGTTGAGTTCAAGGATTCGTGGAACTGTTGTCATTGTAGAATTGTGTTCCATTGTTCTTGTGTGTTGAGTCCATTGGTGATTGACTGGCATCTGAACATCCATTTACATTCAAGCCTATTGAGTAGCGTTTGATTATTTCCTCCTCTGGTATGCAGTTTTATATTGTCAATAACCTGCCATATGAGATCATTTTCAGAGTGACTTCCAAAGTGTTCTACTATGGGGCTGTGAGTACCTTACAGTGGATCCTGCTTTTGTGTTGTGAGATTCTTGACTTTATTTTTTTAGTTGTTTGACCTGTATATATGAGGTCACATGGACAGCATATACAGTAAATTACAAGAGTTACAGTTTGAAAAAAAGTCAAGAGCGTGTTTTACGTTGCCATGTTAAAATGTTTTTGTATTGATTGTGGAGTTACAGGACAGACAATTTCCACATTTGTAGTGTCCCAGTATTGGAGGAAGTCCTAGTGCAGTGTGAATGGTGTTGTCTACTTGTTTAGGTTTATAGGCCCTTACTAGGTGGTTTTTGATGTTGCGGGCTCTTTTAAAAGAAAAAAGAGGCATTTCAGGTGAGGTAGAGGAAGTGGTCAGGACATTCCAGTGTTTTTTTATACTCTTCGTGAGTTTGTTGCTGATGGGGCAGAAGGTAGTTACACATGTTACTCTGGGCATTGAAGGCTTATGTTTGTGTTGTAAGATTATCTCTCTATGTGAGTACCAGGCCCGTTTGAGTGACTGTTTCACTAGTCGCTTTAGGTAGCCTCTATCTTGGAGTTTCTGAGATAGAACCTCTGACTCTCTGAAAAAATAGTCTTTAAGTTTGAAGTTGCGACGGACACGCAAAAACTGGCCATAGGGTAGGCCATCTTTTAGAGCTCTGGGGTGTGAGCTTGAGTACTGTAGTAACGTATTTCTCTCTGTAGGTTTTCTAAAGAGAGAAGTGTAGAGTTTCCCTTCTTGGATTTTTACAGTGACATCTAAATAGTCAATTTGTGTATTACTGAAGTTGTGGGTAAATTGCAGATCAGGTTGGCAGTTGTTTAGCCAGTAGCAGAATGTGAGTAATTCAGAGCTAGTGCCGGACCATATCATGAAGACATCATCAATATATCTTTTCCAGGTACTATTTTATTATGGAAAGGTTGCTGTTGTTCAGGATATATGTTGTCTCGATGTCATCCACAAATAGTATAGCAAAATTAGGAGCAAAAATTGCACCGGAGAAGTGCCTTTGCACTGTCTATAGTATTTTTTAATCAAAAAGGAAATAGATCTTGGTAAGGGCCAATTCTAAGAGGTGCATAATAAAGTCGGTGGGGACTTGGTGAGGAGCAGGTATTGCGTTAAGATGTTTTTTGATAACTTCCAAGCCTTTTTCTTGCGGTATATTCGTATATAGTGATTCTATACCTCGAAGTTAGAAAGTTCCTAGAAAAATGGGCACTTATCTCCAATCGCTGTTCCCGCGATTGGATGATTTTAATCATTGAAACAGCTAGGGAAATTGTCTCTGTTCTACTTAAAGAAATAGAGGAATTGGAAGATAAACTTAAACAGGGTAACCCAGTAGAAGAAGCTAAGAAAAAGATTGAAGAAATAAACATTGAATTGGACTCTTTTTCAGAATATCTTCTTAAACGTAAAACAGAGAAACTCCGCAAAGATATTCGCTTCTTCTCACAGGAAAGAGTTTATCCTTTCCTGACAGAAAACTTCTATTCTGCTAGTGGAGCCTCCAACTCTGATTTTGATCAACAATCGTGGACAAATCGTAAGATAATTACTTTTTCTGATACCACAGATTCAGAAGGAGACGACCAATTCCCCCCATCCGGATCCATATATTAATAGAAGGGGACACTTCGATAGGCCAGGACCCAGTAACCGTTTTTTAGGGAACGGCCGAGGAAGGAATTACCGTCCGAGATATCGGACACAACAGCAGAGGGGACAATTTGCAGGACAGGAACAACCGCAGCAATATATACAAACGAGACGCCAACAATATTGGCGCAATTGAAAAACATTCCCATTTTCAATTTGAGCAAGGAAAACCTTGATCTTAATACCATAGGACTGCTTACAAAAGGACTCTCTTTTGTCCCCACCTCGAGACTGTCCAAATTTGAACTTAGAAGGGATCTATTCTCTTTTTTTAGGAGAATCAGGCTTAAAAAGTTTTTTTCGGATAAAGATAACATTGAAGATCATAGCCAGTCAGGACTTAAACTGCCATCTACCTTTATCCCTAGTTTGGATCAACTTGATCCAGAAGTTGAGACATTTGAAAAATCTGTTTTATTGAAAATCGATAATATCACCAAATTTATTCCATCTCCGACATCTAATCTCACTGATCAGGAAACTATGACTTTGAACAAGCTTAAGAACAAACCTGAATTGACTATCAAACCATGTGACAAGGGTGGTGGAATTGTTTTATTTGACACCACTATCTATAAAAAGCAAGATGAAAGACATGCTGGCAGTACAGGATCATTACCAAAAAATGAGGGGCGATCCTGAGAATAAAGTCAAAATTAAGATTTTTGACATATGTAGGAGAGCTGAACAAGCTGGTATAATCACCAAAAAAGAATTAGATTTTCTTACACCTACTACTACTCGGATCCCGGTTATTTATGATATACCTAAAATCCATAAAAACCCTCTAGTGTGTCTACTATTGGATCGGCTACAGAACCGCTGTCTAAATATATTGATGTCTTTCTTAAACCCATAGTGTCACAGTTACCATCTTATATACGAGACACTGGCCACCTTATCTCCAAAATTGAAAATATGTCATTCAATACGAACACTCAATTCTTGGTCACTATGGATATTGAGGCGCTGTATACAAACGTTCCCCAAACAGAGGCTCTCTTGGTTGTTTGTCAGTACCTCAATCATCCTGCAATGGAACCTAACTCTGATTTCATTATTCAATGCTTGGACATCGTGCTTAATGAAAACTTTTTTGAATTTGATGGCGAATTATTCAAACAAGTGAAGGGAGTTAGTATGGGGCGGCCTGCGCCCCGAGTGTAGCTAACCTGTATATGGGCAACTTTGAACATAGATTTATTTATAATGAAGTGGCCCCCTTCTATGAGAACATACGATCATGGCATCGATTTATTGATGACATTTTCTTTATTTGGGAAGGAAATGAGGTAGATTTAGACCAATTCTTGGAATGGATCAACCTATGTGACCATAATCTTAAATTAACTCCCAAAAAAAGTAAAGAGAAAGTAGAATTCCTTGACGTTTGGATCGAACACAGAGACCAACACATCATGGTATCATTATATACCAAACCTACAGCCAAGAACACACTTCTTCACTATGGTAGCTACCATCCTCGATGCCAAAAGGATGGTATTCCTTTCAGCCAGTTCCTGCGACTTCGCAGGAACTGCACTAACATCCATGATTATGATCTCAACGCAGATATTCTCAAAACTAAACTTCTTACCCGAGGCTATCCTAAAAGACTGATCAGAAACTCATATAAGAGGGCCAAATATTATGACAGAGACTATGTTTATACCTAAACACAACTCCGAAGATAACAAATTAGTTTGTGTTACCCGCCATTCTAACCTGAATCAAAAAATCCAACAGGCTATCTACTCTGCGTGGCATCTGCTCAATCTTAGAGATGATACTCCCAAGCTCCCTAAGCCCACTTTTGCGTTTCGGCGTAATAGAAATCTTTGGAACTATTTGGTTAAGGCCATACCGGAAAAAACTGAACTATTCGTGCAAAAGTCTATTACAGGAGATATTCCCATCAAAGGCAACCACAGATGTGGTAATTGCCAAGCTTGCGACAATGCCATTGTGGCGGATCACCTAAACATCAACAAGGACATTAAACAAACAAATGACGAATTGCAAGACCACTAACGTGGTGTACTGCATTGTTTGCCCATGTAAACTTCCTTATGTGGGCGAAACTGGCAGAGAGATTAGAATACGGATTGGTGAACATAAGTCAAATATCCGGACCTTTAAAACATCGGCCCCCTTGGTTCCACACTGGAAACAAATGGGACACATTGAATTTGACCTCAAGTGGATTATTCTAGAGAAAATTGCTTCTCAAAAAGGTGGGGACAATAACAGAATTCGTAAGACCAGGGAAGTTTTTTGGATTTTTTTTCTTAATTCTGAAAAGCAGGGATTAAATGAGCATACTCCATGGGAGCAGGCCATTTGACCTACCTTTGGTCTTACTTTCCCCTATGTTCTCCCTATCAGACGGTCGCCTGGGTTGGTCTCCTCTTTTCACCTCTCCATCCCAGCGTCTATATGAAGGTAAATACTTTGGTTTCTAGCTCATTCTCCATCCTGAGCTTTTAGACTCCAATGGGACGTTTACCCCCTTTTTTTAGGTTTATCTTTAGCCTAGTTCACTAGTTGTCCTTATTGACTATAGGATCATAATTAGTTACTGCTAGCCCGTGTTTGTCTTTAATTATTATTGACCAAATGAAAGTTTTTCTAATTTTTTGTATATATTTTTTATTCGATTACATTTTGGTGTTCTTTCGTTGTTCTTTCATTGTTTTTCTATTGTTTTCACCAGATTGACACTTTATCGTCCAAAGAACTCTAGTGAAGTGAGCGCGGGCTACCCCATCCAATATGGCACGTAGTGGACCTTTGACTAACCATTAAGTGTTTAGCACCTTGATGGCTCTATTGAGAGTCCGTCTTCCCTAGGTTCGTTTTATGTTTATGTTTATTTTTTTCACGTTTGGCATTTAGAACACCGCCCCCTCTGGCGCAATTATCACAGGGGTCTGAATGGGCTTAAAAGCCGGACTTCACACGAGCCCTGCATTCGTGTTCCCGTGAGACTACGTATTCGAGTCTCGGTAGACATCCGGAAGCGTTTGGACGTCGATACTTTGACGCCGATCCCGGGGGAGAACGCTGTTTCCCTCCTGCCATCGACGACTGCTTTCAGCCCATATGGGAGTTTGCCGGCATTCTGCATCCTAAACTCGGCGCTTTAACTCTTGGCATTGAAGGCGAGGTTCTACATAGCAACGGTGCCTGTGGTGGCTCTTGTTCGTTAAACTGTCTTTCGTTACTTGGGCATATGATTTACATATAGAGGCTCCAGTAACATCCCGAGCTGAAGAGTGTAGATGAGACAGCGCGTGTTTGTGTTAATCTGGCTACTAAGCTCTATTCAGTGAGATCTATTTGCTAGACAGCCAGACCAGTCGACCCGCCTAGGTTTTTTCCTATGTTTTGCGATCCCTAAACTGGTCACTCTTATGGTCCTTTGAATTTATATTTTGTATTTTTATTTGCTTAGCTTTCTTTCATGACAGATATCTCCTCTGCCGCTTTGAATTACTAAACGCCCTCGCGAGACTATGCTGGACGCAGTAAGCCTTCTATATAGCTGGACCTAATATAGACATTGGATCATTTTGTTCCAGGTAATCTCTACCTGTTTTCTCTCCTTTGCCTATAGTTGGTTTGATTGGTGTCTTCATTCCTGACTCCATTCGAACCATTGTTTGTTATATTTTTTTCGTATTATTCTTTCAGATTGAATTCTTCACAAACCCATCGCTGCCTGGTCTTTTCAATTATCGCCTTGGTAGATTGACTAATCACCTATCCTCCAGTTTCTTTAGAGAATTTGCCTAGCATTTATCCTTATTTAAGATTTGCAGTAAGTTCTTTTATGTCTTAAATCTAGCCTCAAACTTAATCCAGAAAAGCAGCTTTCCTTCTATTTCTGACTTCTGGTGCAGATAACTGTCTTTTTCATTTATTATTATTGATAGGTAGTTCTCCATTTAACTTACTTTGGTGCAATTTGTTTATATGGAGATAGCTATCTTTCTTGGTGATTCAAAGTCTGGGTCTGGTCTGATTCCTGTTTTGCTCCATACTTTTTCTGGCACACTTATGAGGTGTTTGTTGGTGAAGGTTTTGACGCTTTTGACTTTAGATATCCATTCACACACTTTTTTCTTTCAGCTCAATATCTTTGTTTGTGGTTAAATTTTTTGGAAACCGTAATATTTCTGATGTTATCAAGATTATGTCAGGGGAATATATGTTTAATTGTTGTCTTATTTCTTTATAGCTTCCTCGGACCTCTTTTCTATGAGGATTGTTCATTGTTACACCCAGATTTATTGAGTCATTACATTGTGTATCTATTCCCATTGCCCTTCTCTCTCTCCCCTTTTTCGTTCATTCCAGTTTTTAACCTCTTATGTTGACTTTGATGTCTTTTTTAATTTACTAAGTGCCCTGATGAAGGTGACGGCTACTTGTTAGCCCACCACCGAAACGCGCATCGGCACCGTGCCAGCTAGAAACCCGTTGGGCGACTAACTCTCGAAAGTACCATTTTGGTATATCACAGCCCTTGATTCTTATTGGGTTTCTACCTGTTGTACATATTGTATGTTTATTAAACTGTCTTATGTGATATTTTTGTGAGTATGGCATGCATGAAATGTGAGACTGATTAATATGTTCGTTTTTGTTTATGCGTTCTAGTATTTATTTGTGAGGGTAGAGAGAATAATTGTTTGTTAGCTTATCATTTATTATATCTGACAAAATATATATATTTTTCTTTGTATATTAAAAAATTGATTTGTTTAGTCTATTCTATGTATATGTTGATGTATTTGTTTTTTGCTATTGGACATACCTATCGAAATACAAATTAAAAAAATTCTTTGAAAATAATAATAAAATATTGTTTTGAACACTTTAATTTATGTGTTTCTCTATTGCACTGTATATATAGTCTTTGTTTCCCCTGTTCTTTCCATTAGTGTTAGTTTGCATCATTTGAGACGTCAGTACGCTCTTGGTATATCGTTTGGTAGGCGACAACCTCTTCCCTTGCCCTTGGGGGTAGATTTCTCCTGATTCTATACCTAAAGTTACCATCAATTCCAATGTGTAATCAAAATGTTCTGATTCAATCAAATTGATGAAGTCATAAGTGGCAGTTGTTTGGACCAAGTTTCGACTGGGGAAAATCAATTTATCGGCCTAGTGGTTCCAAAATGGAACCACATCCTGACAATATAGGTCTACCCAGGGGTACAGTTGGATCTTTGTGTATTTTTGGCAAGGTATAAAGAACCAGGGTGGGGGGGTTCTTATTGTTCAAAAAAAGGTATTCATTGTGGCTTATGAAGCCTTAATCTTCTGCTTCCTTAGTGACCCTTTGGTTTTAAATCTGTCATCGGATTGCTAGTAAGAAGTTCATAATGGGAGGTGTTGTTAACCTGGCGAAGGATTTCTGTGTTATAGCTTTCTGTGTATTGAATTACTATACCACCTCCCTTGTCACATGGTTTTATTATTATAGCATGCCTGGATTTAAGGTCACATAAGGTGTTTCTTTCATCGAGACTGATGTTGTAAGGTGTGAAACGGTAGTCAAATCTGAGTTTTTCAAAATCGTGTAGTACCAGACGTTCAAAGGTCAGGATTTCTGAGGGCATTGAATTAGTTGATGGTTGAAAAGAGGATTTTTGTCGTAGGCCTGTTGTATCTGCTTTCCTTGTAATATCTTTGTCAGCAAAGAAAAAATTGAGTCGTACTTTCTAAAGAACTGGAGTATTTCAGTGTATAATGTGAACCACTCAGGTTTTTCAGTAATTACAAAAGAAAGGCCCTTACTAAGTAATGAAATCTCAGTTGTGGAAAGCATATGTTTCGATAGATTGAAAATAGGAATTTCCTTCATCGCAATCAATGGGTCCATCATCTTAGGGTCTTGTATTGGTAACCCCCACTGGTAGAATATGCGCAGAGTTTGGCGATCTCCTGGTGGTTGATAGTTCCCGTTCCTCCATTGACCCTTGGTCTGTCCTCTGTACGTTTGTTGGCCTCGCCCTAAAAAATTCCTTTGAAGATTAGTGAAGGTACTGGGACCTGCGTCTTGTTCAGAAGCATCTGACTCTGCTGAGGAATCAGAGAAAGTGACTAGTTATTTTGGAGACCCTGTTGCGCCATAAAGTAGTCGCCCAGTAAATAAGGATATGTCTTTTCTTTACTGTAGTTTTTTTTAATGTCTTTGGACACTTTCGTTGACTTTTTGTTATGTTCAAATTTTTGCAAATCTGATATTGTTCGCTCAAGTTTTTCTAGAACAGCCTTGGCATCTGCCAATGTTTACAATCCGAAGATCGCTTTTTCTAGTTCCTGGATTTCTTCTAGCTCTTTTCTACTGTGTTCTAGTGCAGTATCTATTCCGAGGACCATCCAGTGGCATAAGCACGTTGTGCCAATTTGGGAAAAACAGTGCTTACATTTTTTATCTTGGATGAAGATGGTCGGGATGTTACGGACTTGTAAGCCCACAGGAATGATGTTTGCTCTTAGATATTCTGTGAGCATACGTGCATGCAAGTCTGTATGGATAGGTTTCTTTTTTAGTCTTTCAAGGTTGGTTAATTTATCTGATGTGACATTGCCAGTAGTAACTTGAGGTGTCGGAGTATAGAATAGAGATGGGCCACTAATGATTTTGGCAATGTACTCTTCCGTGTAAGTAGGGATATCTGTGTTGGATATATTATGAAGAGTGTAGGTGACAGAAAACACAGTGTGATAGAATCGTACGAAAGTTATATAGACAACAATAGGTACAAATACATAAAGCAATTAAACAAATAAATAAACTCAAAAGTAAAAGTAAAAACAACCAGAAAAATCATCAAATGATGATTACCCTTGCAGTTCAGCAACTGCGCATAGTATATTTTTCAAGGCAAGGAGTCCCCACAATTAGAGAACCTGGGGTATATACAATTTGTTTCGCGAACAGTGGTTCAAAATGCACCCGTGGTCACGTATGTGTTCCTTTTCCATGAAAGGAAAAACAAAATGGAAATAGGTTCCGTACGTTTTGATCTGGACTCTAGCATATGTAATATAATGAAAATGCAACACTTTATAAAGAAACAATGTCCAAACAGTTTAGTCTATAGTGCAATTAATGTATTCATTGCAGTATATCAAGAGATTTATTGGTGTATTCTTTTTCGTTTTTAAATAATATAAATATATATGATCAAGTGCTCACAGGTAAGTGAAAAAGGTGCTCTAGTGGGTGAAAGGGAAGTAAAAAAACATGCACTCATAAAAAAGCATAACATTGAACACCTTTACATGAATTTATATAGTCTAAACAGGAGTTAAATATAGTTATGAGGTCGATGGCGTTTCTATCTCAGACATTTGGGATAATCTTCAGCTCCTCTTGTCTTGAAAAACACCCCATTTAACAAGCCATCATAATACTTTTCCACATAGAACACCACATGATACTATATGGCACTAACCCATATAACAGCCCCCTCATGCAATACACCAAGTTACATCGTAAATCTACATCCATACCAAACACCATTAACTTAACACACTGGCCAGCAACAGACCTCACTATGATACACTACATCGCATCACCAAACACCACTTTGCACAATTCACATATTACACAGTACGGAACAATTACATCATACAGCTTTCACACTACACCATACAATATACCACAACACAACATGTAACTTCACTGAAGCAACCCAACATAAATAATTGTATCACACCACACGTAACACCATCGACCATTCTACATCTCATGTAACTTTGTACATTAACAATAACCAGACCTCACCATGCTATCCTACATCGCACCACACTACAACACATTATACAGTAACACACCACCCAGTAGAACACCTGACTAAACCATACCACAGAATAGCAACATATAACTCATCCTACAGCACTGCAGTATTCCATACAACATGGCTCCAGAACACACCACAGAGCATCACAACGCATCATTCCGTACCACCTCACAATATCCTATGCAAAATCACCCATCACACCGCACATCACCATACAGTGCCACACCTTGCAAACCCCACCACTAAAAACCACACCTCATTGCACTGCTGTACACCACATCATACACACAAACATAATTCCACCCCAACAGCATACCAAACAACATATCATATCTTGGGCAATACAGAGAGGCATGGTACCTGGCAGCTTGGATAAAAACAAGATTATGTTTTGCTCCTCTTTATACACTCTTCTTCTAGAAAGAACTGTGCTTTTGCTGTGACATTAGGACCTGTCTAAGTGTAGACACTATTTTATGCTAGACAGCAAGCGGACAATAAGATCTCATAGAACACCTCCCTATGGTGATAAGTTTGCACCAGTGGGAAGCAATATTGGATCTGTTTTTGGGAACAGGGGTAGGGTCATTCATGCAAAGGTGAGAGAAGACATATGCACCCTATCCCAAAAAGCCCACAAGATTAGTGTGAGTAAATGCAATGTCTTACAGGCAAACCTGCATTTAAAGACAAACCAAATAATAAATGTGTACGTTGCTAGAAAATTGCAAGAGCAGTCCCCATCCAAAAATATCTATATGTCAAATGTCAATCACAACTAGATATTATTGGATGATGGATAGAGAGAACATTAAGAATGAGAGCCAAAATGCACGATCACCAACAAGGCAGTCGCAAAACAAAGAGGAAGAAATACACAGCACTGGACTAATGTGTACAAACACTCCAAAAATCAGCCAATTTTACATTATGGGTATGAACAGACAGGCACAGGATGATAGCGAAAATCGTAAGATACAGTCTATTAAGGGAGAACCCATAATTTTCTGTCATCAGTCCTACAAAATCCAAGTGCGCCAAGGGGCCAAAAAATGGTGGTCACTAAGCTAAACAAAAACAATGCCAACTTTGCCCATCGCATTAAAAGCTGCTTCTTTTTTCAGCAGGATTTGGTCTATGTCACTGGTAATTGAAGTGTGCACCTGTAAGACCTAGAGGATGGCTGAAGGTTGTCAAAATAACACGAATATAGGTACTACACACCAAATATCTGTACATAAACATGACACCCAAAAGTGTTTCCATACACCTGACACTATATCGAACATCTGCTAGTGGAAATAATTAATGACTTCTATAGGGCAGCTGAAGGCAATAAAACCGAGTGGCCTTAATTGCCCTTGAATAACAGAACTGCATGCCTATTCAAATTCTAAGTATACAATATTCATCAATTTAATTGCGCCCAATTACATGTTCACTTCAGCTTAACAAGAAGTGCACTTCATTGTCAGGCCGAGGGGGTCATATGGGTGGATAATTCTCCTGTTAGCGCCGCCTACAACAGAATCAACTACTAACCATGAAAGTGGGGAGAGTATGTGATAACCATGTAAGTGGCAAGAGGATGTAGCGTAATGGCCAGAGCTGCAGGCTTCGGAGCTGGGGGACCAGGTTCGGGTCTTGGCAGTCGGCTCAACAACCTGTGATTTTGGGCAAATCACTTAATCTCCCCGTAAATTAATGTGAAAAACAGTCCAGCGGACATCTTCGACTGGGATATGGGTCAAATAGAGATTTGAAAACACCTTTAATTCGAAAAGTCAATTCGACTCAATTTTCAGTATGGAAAGTAAAGAAAAATGTTTCAGATAACAGGTTTGAACGAAATGATTCAAAATGGTATTCCTTGGCCATTTGGTACTAATGAATGGATCGATTTCTTTCCAAGACTCCTGGTCCAATCGCTAATCACCCAGACTACTGGTACAATAGATACACACCTGTAACTGTTAACAGAAAAAGAACAAACGGCAGACCAAGGTCAAGCACATCCAATCCTCATGTACAATATATTAGAGAGTGGTGTAATCACTTCCTGCACCCGCCGTCTGGAGGTGCCAATAGTAGCCACATTTTCAAGAAAGATGGAAGGTGCACTCGCTGCAAAGTCAATCAAGCAAGCAAAGTTTGTTCCAAAATTACTTCTTTTATTCAATCAATCTTTAAAAACTGGCACACAGCCAACGCGTTTCGTTCCCAATTTGCCAGAGGGAACTTCGTCAGGGCTCGCACCCAAGAAATGGAGAGTTTCAAGTATCCCGAAAAGTATGTTAGGAATAAGGTAAGGTCCAAGTTACCCCTATCACTTCAAGGGACTTTTTTATTAAAAGGTCCTGATGTATGACCTTTAGAACTGCATAATCTCGTGTAACGGCATGATAACCGGCAGGGCTGATGATTCAAAATGGTATTCCATGGCCATTTGGTACTAATGAATGGATCGATTTCTTTCCAAGACTCCTGGTCCAATCGCTAATCACCCAGACTACTGGTACAATAGTTACACACCTGTAACTGTTACCACCTACAGTGTGGGTAAGCTGTGCCAGCAATGATTAGCACATTCCAGTCTAGCGGCTGGGAAAGAGCATCTATTCACAAACAGTGAAGAAACGGATTTGAATGATTTTCACCTAGGTCCACATCCTGATAAAAGTAAACTTTTTGTGCCCTTGTTAATAAATGCCACTTATATAGAGATACAACCACATTCAGAGCGAGAAGCCGCTGAAAGAAGATGACAAGTTGACAGAGAAATTATGCAGACAACTTGTAAAGTTAAAGACAATGGTTTCCAAACTCTCTCAAAACAAGTGTATGCAATAAGCACTATAATGCAATTGGCCCTTAATAGACTGAAAGACTTGAGTCCTTTTACAACACAAACAAGCCGAGATGTAAGCCATTAGAAAGCAAAATTGGGCGCTACAAACACTTAAATCGGTTAAGGTGCATTGAATGCAAGTGCTGTGCTTGAACCTTATGACTTAACCTTCACTCAAAGAACAGTGGATAAAAAGTAATCTACTTACAAACTTTTGAGTTTTGAATAGATACAAAATATCCCATTTTCCATGGCAGAAGACCCATATATCACCTGGCTCCTCCATGGTGTAATTAACCTACTTACTACAGCCTTTCACTTACATGAACATCAGAAACTCAGGTCCTTAAGGCTGGTATGAGAAAAATGCATAACATTCTCCTTCAGCGAAAGTGGGAGTTCCACTCTTCTCACCCAAAGGACTCGAGCATTCATTAGTACAGGTGCGTGCACTAATCCACTAGGTGATTCACTCTTCTGCATATCCATCACTCTGCACAAAGCCTCTAACACGTGGAAGCCAGGTTTAAATTGCAAATTGTTAGTCACATCTGTTGCATTTCCCCCCCCCCCGTTCCTAACAAATGAAATATGCTGCAACATGACAGCTGGCTTTTCCTATTTGGAAGAAAACTGTGAAATGCTGTGGTATAATCTTGTATCCTTCCTCACATACGATATTTGAAAGTGTTTCTTGGCATAAAATAGACATTGATTATATGTGCCTTAATAAATTAAAATAACTTATTGTAATATTAATGCAGAGAGAGTCATCTTTCTTCTAGTTAAGAAATGAATGATTCCAGTGGCAGAATGAACAAAGAGGGCACTGGACTCGGTCATTTCATAAGTAGAAGTCCCCACAAATAAGGCCAGTCTTTTGCTGTTAAACTGTTACCAAGGCAAACTCCTGGAAATACCTTTGCAGATGTCTGCAATTGCATCTGTCAACACAAAAGAACTGCTTCGACTACTGAGGCAGCCCCAAGCCTATTGTCGTGCACTGGAACTGCCAATACTGGAATATGCTTGCTATGATGGATCATCGGCTCTTTCACTTTCAAGTCAACAACAACACCAGTCTCAATTTATGAGCCACTGGCATCAACAAGTATCAATCCACATGAAATGTCTCCATCTCAGAATTTCCTGGACACGGAAGAACTGTCCTAGTGCATATCTCCATCTACTTTGACAATGGTTATTGGACTAAAAAGGATAGCTCGACATGTAGAGCATTCAAAAGCTCTGTCTTCAAGTGTCCCATTTTCCATGACAATAACACCTGGATTTCATGGACTTCATAGCATCAGTATCATCAATTGGGAAAGAATAGAGATATATGTGAGCTGAAGGACAGTTTGTAACTTTATTTGCTATTTCGCACCCAGCCACAATAATAACAATGGAATAGCTGCCCAGTTTGCATTTTTTGATTTCATGCATAGATATATGATGACTTTAATGCTTCTATCTCAATTATTATTCTGGAGATGTCGTGAACACTGTGATAGTTCCTGTACAGACTTTTCTGTTTCTATCATTTTTGATTTGTCAAACTCTACTAATTCTATTCCTCCCCTATTCTGACTCTTCTATTTCTTTGATGTGAAGTGTTAAACATGCATAGAAATGCAAAAAATGTCTGCATCCTGTGCATCTGCTTTTATCACTATGATAATCGAGTTGGCACATCTGTCACTATGATTGTTTTGTCTTATTGCAGGGTTAGAGTCGACCAGTCCCATTACTGTTTTCAGAATATAAAATAGAGCGATAATCAGATATTTAAAAAAACTCCGGTATCGGAACACATTTTAGAGAGGGATTTCGTACTGGGGCTATCGAGATAGAGGTCAAGCCAGTTTGCAGCATCAACTTTCTATAGGAAATAGCTGGCTTGCCATTTCATAACGAAAACATAAGAATGCTGTGCAAACCATCTCTGAAACTCGAGAACAGGCTTGCTATTTATGGCTTCAGATAAAACCACTTAGAAACTGTTTGCGGGTGTTAGGACCATATCAACTCAAATATAATGCTCGAGTTTATCTTGTTTTAATTTTCCATTACATGCTTCACACCATTAATGTTCATCTGTATGTTTACCATTCAAATCTTATGCACTACATTGGAATTTCAAAACAAACATTTTAAAAGGCACATCCAGTTTCCTAGGGCTGCCACTGAGTATGGTTTAATTAACGAAGGAGGGTTTGGAATTCCACTGTGTCTATGAGCTAATCTTGTGGATTGATCGTTACCAGGGAACACTTCCTGCACTGTAGTGCTCAGTGCGTTGTGTATGGATTTCTATTTCGTATTGGTGCATTGACTTAATCCCTGTGCAGGGGATTAGAAATCTGACTCTTGTGACTCTAGTAGGGTACCCTCCAGAGAATGTATTATTGCAAGCAACCTCTTTCCTACAAATCCCTATGATGATGTCAATATCTCCACCTCCACAGTTAAAGTAGTAATGTGCAAACTCAAACAACTTCTCTCAAGAGCAAAAGAAAAAGACAAAGCTTTTGCTCCTTGGCTCTTTTATGAGTTGAGGAAAGAACATCTTTAAGAGCACTGGAGAACAAGTGGAAACTATCTTCCTACTCTTCCAACCTGTATGTTCTTTGGATAGCCAGAAAAACTTATAAGATAAAAATGTTCAATTCTAAGGACACCCTACCCACGTCATATCTCATCAAAACTGCCATGAACCTCCTGAAAAAAATAATTGATGCAGTTAAAGCGGAAAATAATTCTCCTCCCTTTTAGATTTGAAGAGCTAAATCTGAAGAAAATACTAGATTCTTTATAAGTAAGTTACATCCATTGAACAGTTGTTGCCACGCCTTCATGACTCGTAGACGAGACTAATCTTATATGTAAATACAAGATGAGGTGGCTCCATTACGAAAGTTAAACTTTCTATTCTTTTCATAGTCCTGGTTCTGAGGAATATTGCTTAGAACTACTTTAACAGTGAATCTCTCTTGCACAGGGAATATTCCCAGACTGCCTCAAATTGGATGTCACTCCTTTCCTCAAGAGGATCTCAGTAACCTTTAGTCCTATCTCAAAGCTTCCGTTCTTTGCTAAAGTTATTGAAAGTAGTGTTGCAGTATAACTCACAACAAATTTTCAGTAATGATTATTTTAGAGGTTTCAGTCAAGTTTCAGATATGACTGCAGCACAGGAAACACAAAGCTTCAGGTAACTGATGACATGTTCCACAATCTTAATTCTGTCACTTTCTATGTTCTTTTCCTTCTTGGCTCCCCTGCAGCATTCAGAGAACCAGTTGGCTCTCATGCTTATCATTATAATTAGCATCATTATGATGCACAGGCATTCATTAAAGCCAAGATTTAAGATTTTTCAACTCATTCACTTTCTTTTTTCAAAATAATGTTTCAAAACCTGTTGCTTCTTGCATTAAGACGTCTTGTAAGATGTTGTTCAAGGGCAACAGGGCAAACAGGAGTTACCTGGCCCCAACCATGGTGCAAACCGAGCCAAGTACAATTCTTTTGGCACTGGACTCTGAGGGTAGTGAGGGATGCAGTCACAAACTTCTCAGAGAATTAGTGTGGGATGTAACAGCTGAAAACTCAACAATCACCTAACAGACACAATAACTTAATGTCTAGCCCGAGGCTTGGCCTTTTAGAAAAAATAAGTACTTTTGTCATGCAATAGAACTAAATCCTACACAATTCAATTCATGAAATTACATGTATTGTAGCATTTGTACAGTGCTTACTACCCGTGTGTGAGGCACTGAAGTGCTTACCCACATGGATAGAAAACTACACCATGTAGGATGTGTGGTTGGAAGGGTGATGTTTTTGTTTTATGCCAGTTTGGGAAGTGTTTTCATGTTGTGCATGATGACGAGGTGCAGTTATGGGACACTGTGTCTGGTGGAGTGTTGAGTGAGGGCATATGAGACATAGAAATGCAAATTATAACTAAAATGAGGATGAATCAACTTAGCCAAGGATAGCAAGATGCTATGTGTCTGTATTTGAAAAAGGGGGTAATCAGAGAAAGACCAGTAATCCATAAGGTGAAATATGCCAGGCAGAGATGAAACCGAATGAGTAAAAGGACACCAAAAGGGCCAGACTGGTAATTGATGACATTAACTCTAGCGATGAAGCATTTTCTTTTTTAAATTTATTTTGTCATTTAATTTAAAGGCAGAGATGCTGCCTACTGATGAATAAACTCACTCCATGAAGGATGAAGGAAGTGGAAGAGCAATCTGGGCAGCCAACCTGGGCAGAAACTACACACATTTTAAAATGCCCAGAAACCACCGACTCGTGCTAGGCCAAAAGAAGCCAACATTTTGTGCAAGAGTGCACACTGTTAGCCTCTCTGAAGCTCCTGAAGGCTCTCAAAGGCAGACAAACACCAATCAGGCGACTCCTAGCTGGGTCGTGGCTCAGACCCAAGCAAGACTGGCACCTCTGTGAGAGACAGAGTTCGGTACATTGCTGCTCTGACAGCACAAGAGCGAATTGGCCTACCTCGAGTGACACTGCTGTCCCCACCCCTCCATGTGAGCCCAATATTCTTCTTAGATCTCTTGCTCTTTCTAGTTTACATAAGGAGGCATCCTCCTGACCGTCTAGAATTTCCTCCCAGAACAACTTCCACTTTCATTATTAGTAGTGAATGACATCTCAGGATATAAAATAGAGACAACGTGGTGAAGAGAGACTTGCGCTAATTTCATTATTTCAGATAGGCCAGTATCATGGCACAGATTTGTTCTCAATGTATTCAATCTTAGCTCTTTCTATCCCTGATAGCATTCTACAGAAGGCACTACATACTCCCGCTCCAGTATCCTCTCCTGATCTGGGAATTACTGTCTGCCGTATCTGGTGGCAGTGAAACAAAATAGGTACAGGTGCAGTTTATCACTGTTACCACTGTGGAGTTTAGAGCACAATTCATTCACTTCTTAGCCAGAAAGTCTCAGCTTTCTGCACTCAACGCCAATGGAGCGGTTCTCAGCTCTTTTGCTCTAATCATGGTGGAACTGAACGATGCCTGTGCACCGGCTTTAGCAGGCCAGATGGTGAAGTGGCACAGCCCGCACCTTCGGTCTTCGCAGTAGTCTCTCTTTGGTGACAATGTTGAGTGAAAGCAGCACAGCTGGTCCAGGACCACCATATGAGCACTCATGCCATTGCAGCAAACCAGGCCACTAAGACTCACAACAGCGATGTGCAATTATAACCTTCCAGGCCAATCAGGCTCACAAAGGCGATGTGCAGTTAAAGTCTCCCAGGACAAGCAGGTTTAAAGCAGCGAGATGCAACTGCAACCTCCCAGGTAGATTAGATTCGGAGTGATCAGGTGCAGATGCAGACAGTCAGGTCAATCATGTTCACAGCAGCAAGGTGTATGGCTTTTAAGACCAATCAGGCTAACAGTGTGTGAGAAGTTGGCCTGGTATATGCTGTCCACTAATTAAAGTGGGCACCTTGTACCAGTCGAAACAACCCTTGTGGTGATTTAAGAGGTCAAAGATAACCTTAGAAAGCTATCCAAGTGGTAGCTGTGGAGAGCAGCCTTAAGGCACAAGTTACTAACTTGTGTAACGATATATCTGTAAGAGACAGTAGTTAGTGACAGATTCCTTACCTTAGAATATCCCCAGGCGTCAGGCTGGATCCGGAAAGTTTTTGCGTAGCAGTACCCTTGCGCGTCGGTAGGCGGCGTCGTGCGGCTCCGCGTCCGTCGTCGGGATCGCCGCGATGACGTCGCGGGCAGTACTTAGACGCCGCCCCTGCGCGCTGACGTCAGTTCTGTACACGACTTTCCGCGCCAGGAACGCAGAGCCATGCAAGAAGCTGACATAGGTGTCTGAAAAATACTAGGGCCCTGAAAGGGATGTCCTTAACCCTAGAAATCAGTTCGCAGAACGGGGAGGATGGGTGGGCGGTAGGAATCTGTCACTAACTACTGTCTCTTACAGATATATCGTTACACAAGTTAGTAACTTGTGCATCTGAAAGAGACACGTTAGTGACAGATTCCTTACCTTAGAATAGATACCCCAGCAATACCAACCCCGGTGGTGGGTCTGCGAACAAAGATCAGACAAGGAAGTCCTGGAGGACAGAACGGCCAAAGAAGCCGTCCCTCCGGACCTGACTGTCAAGGCAGTAATGCTTTGTAAACGTGCGCAGCGAGGCCCACGTAGCTGCCTGACAGATATCCTGCAGCGGAACACCGCGGCCCAAAGCCGTGGTAGCAGCCGTTGCCCTGGTGGAATGGGCACGCAGCCCAACAGGAGGCTCCTTCTTAGCCAAAGAATAGCAGGCTTTGATACACAAGGTTACCCAGCGGGAGATGGTTCTCTTGTGCACCGCCCGACCTTTTTTGGCGCCCACGTAGCCAACAAAGAGCTGGTCATCCACCCGGAAGTGTTGTGTGCGGTTGATGTAAAAGGAAAGCGCACGTTTTGGGTCCAGACGGTGGAGCCTCTCTTCCCCTCTGGAAGGATGCGGAGGCGGAAAGAAGGTGGGCAAAGTGATGGTCTGCCCAATGTGGAAGGCAGTAACAACCTTTGGCAAGAAGGACGGACGCGTCCTAAGAACAACCTTGTCTGGATGGACAGACAGAAAGGGAGGTTTACATGATAGAGCCTGGAGCTCACTCACCCGCCGAGCGGAGGTGATGGCCACCAGAAAGGCTGTCTTCAGAGTCAGAAGACGAAGAGGACAGTTATGTAGAGGCTCAAAGGGAGCGCACATAAGAAAGGTAAGAACCAAGTTCAAGTCCCACTGAGGCATCACAAACGGAACAGGAGGGAAGAGGTGTGTAATGCCTTTTAGAAACCTGTTAACAACAGGGGACTTGAAAAGGGAGGGCTGATCAGGAAGCCTGAGGAAGGCCGAGATGGCACAAAGATAGCCCTTGATGGTACCCAGGGCAGAACCCTGTTGGGCCAGGGAAAGAAGGAACAGAAGAACCTCAGAAAGAGGGGCAGAAAGGGGATTCACAGTCTTTGCTGTGCACCATGCCACAAACTTGTTCCACCTGCAGGCGTATACCACCTTAGTGGAGGGACGCCTGGCTGCCAGAATCACATCCCAAACTTCGGGAGGCAAGTCGAAAGGAATCAACTGCCGCCGCTCAATCTCCACGTAAGCAGGTGGAGGCTGGACAGGTTCGGGTGGAGGACCATCCCCTGCTGCTGCGACAGAAGATCCTCCCGAAGAGGCAGACGGATCGGGGGATCTACGCTCATACTGAGTAGCTCGGGATACCAAACTCTTCGAGCCCAGTCCGGAGCCACAAGAATGACTTGGGCCCGGTCGTGCCGAATCTTCTTCAACACTCTGTGTAGAAGTGGTATAGGCGGAAAGTCGTACAACTGACCGCAACTCCACTCGCGACGAAAAGCGTCGCCGAGCGAGTGCCGCCTTGGAAATTCCAACGCGCAGAACTGATGACATTGCGCGTTCTCTTCGGTGGGGAATAGATCTAACCAAGGCTCTCCCCACTGTAGAAAGAGTCCTTGCGCCACTTCCGAGTGAAGACGCCATTCGAGATCCATCATGCACCTGCGGCTGAGTTCGTCCGCCCTGGCGTTCAGGGAACCTGCCAGGTGTTGAACCATCAGGAACATGTCCTGATGTTCCAGCCATGTCCAGAGGCGCAGAGCCTCCTGACAAAGGGTCCACGACCCCACCCCGCCTTGTTTGTTGCAATACCACATGGCGGTGGTGTTGTCTGTGAACACCTGCACTACCTTCCCTTTGACAGAGGGAAGGAATGCCTTGAGTGCAAGTCGGATTGCCCGGAGCTCCAGAAGGTTGATATGGAGCCGGGACTCCGCCGGAGACCAGAGGCCTCTGATCTCCGCCTCTCCCATGTGACCGCCCCATCCCAGAAGGGACGCGTCCGTCACAACTGTGTGCTCTGGCTGGGGAAGGGAGAGTGATCTACCCATGACCCATTGCCGGTTCGAGAGCCACCACTGCAACTGTTTTGCAGTCCCCTCCGAGATCTGGACGTGATCGGACAGGTTGCCCTGGTGCTGCGCCCACTGGAACTTCAGGTCCCACTGCAGAGCCCGCATATGCCATCTGGCATGAGTGACCAGCAGGATGCAGGAGGCCATGAGGCCCAGCAGCCTCAGGGTCATCCGTACCGAAACCCAGGATAAAGGCTGAAAGATCGGAATCATAGCCTGAATATCCCGGACTCGCCGTTCGGGAGGATAGGCCCGAAACTGCGTTGTGTCCAGAACTGCTCCGATGAAAAGGAGCTGTGGAGAAGGAATCAGATGCGACTTCGGCACATTGATGGAGAACCCCAGCGAGTGCAGGAGTTCTGCCGTAGTCTGGAGGTGGGAGACGACTGCCTGGGACGAGCCCGCCTTCAGCAGCCAGTCGTCGAGGTAGGGGAAGACTGGAACCCCTGCCCGGCGCAGATGAGCTGCGACCACCGCCATCACTTTCGTGAACACCCGAGGGGCACTTGTAAGGCCAAAGGGGAGCATGGTGAACTGAAAATGCTGGAGGCCTACCGTGAACCGCAGGTAACGCCGGTGGGCCGGCAGGACGGGGATGTGAAAATAAGCGTCCTGCAAGTCCAACGCTACCAACCAGTCTCCAGGGTCGAGGGCAGTCAAGACCTGAGCTAGGGTGAGCATCTTGAACTTCTCCTTCCGGAGGAAGCGATTGACGTTCCGGAGGTCCAAGATAGGACGCATGTCCTCCTTGTCCTTTTTGGGCACCAGGAAGTAGTGGGAGTAGCAACCACGTCCTACTTCTGGGGTCGGAACATGCTCGATGGCCCTCTTGGCCAAGAGGGCCGTGACTTCCTTCTGCAGAAGTACCAAGTGATCCCCTGACATGCGGTGGAATTGAGGTGGCATGGCTGGGGGGTGGTCTCGAAGGGGAGGGAGTAGCCCCTTCGGACAATGTCCAAGACCCACCTGTCCGAGGTGATGGGACGCCGGTGGTGAAGGTGATGGCGGACCCTGCCCCCTACTGGCGTGCTGTGCACCGGAAAGGAGGGACTAGGAGGGCTTGGAGGCCGCGGACGGGTTGGAGGTGGTGGCCTGACCCGCACGCTGGTTGCCCGAACCGCCACGGCGGTATCCACGTCCTCGGCCACGCGAAGACGCTTGCTGCGCGGGCCGGTGGCTGGGCAGCTGACGTGACTGGGCGCCCCTTCCGTGGCCACGAAAGGGGCGAAAAGCAGAGGTGAGCGGAGGGCGTACAACAGAAAGGCCCAGGGACTTGGCAGTAGCCCGTGAGTCCTTAAACCGCTCCAGCGCATGGTCTGCCTTTGAACCAAAAAGACCGACTCCATCAAAGGGCATGTCCATGAGTGTATTCTGGACATCACCCGAGAAACCAGTTGTTCTCAGCCAGGCGTGGCGACGTAGCGCCACCGTCGTCGCAAGCGATCTGCCCAGCGAGTCGGCGGTATCAAGGCCACAACGGATGGTGTATTCAGCCGCATCTCGCCCTTCCGCAATGGCGCGGGTAAGCAGTGTCTGGACCTCCTCAGAACACTGTGGCAAAACAGCCGCCACCGAATCCCACAGGGAGTGGGTATATCGGCCCAAAAGGCAAGCGGTGTTGACGGACCGCAAGCCAGCACTGGAGGAAGAAAAGGCCTTCTTCCCAAATTGGTCCAGGCGTTTGGATTCCCTATCCGGAGGGGCGGTAGGGAAGGCGGTTTGGGAGGCAGAGGCTTGGACAACCAAGCTCTCGGGGTGGGATGTTGGGAGAGAAACAAGGGGTCGCCCGGAGCAGGGCGATGGCGTCGGGCCACGTTCCTATCCACAGGAGCCCCTGTGGTGGGTTTGGACCAGGCACCCAAAAGAACATCAGTGAGTGCATCATTAAACGGCAGCACAATCTCCGAGGAGGAAGCCGCCGGCTGAAGCACTTCTGTCAGGAGGTTAGTCCTGACGGCCACAGTAGGCAACTGGAGATGTAAGGCTCCAGCTGCTCTACGCAACACCGTTGCAAAATTAGCTCCCTCCTCCGTAGCCACGGGAGGAGGCAGGATGCCAGTGTCAGGGGAGGTGTCTAGACCACTGGCATCCCCAAGTTCCTCAGCCCAGTCCGGATCATACTCACACTGTTGTGTGAGAGGGTCCTCAGACCCCTCCCAGCTCTCCTGGTCCTCCTCTTGTTCAAAATATGGAGGAGGAGGGACATTTGGGACCCAAGGTCTCATCGGCGCCGGAGCCGGCGTCGAGCGACGTCGGTCCGGCTCCATGTCCGGAGCCGGAGAGAACCGGGGAACAACGCCGTCCGGAGCCCCGGACGGCGTCAGGAACGGCACCGGGGACATCGGCGGAGGCGTGGTTAGGTCAACCGGCGTCGATGGGGGTTGCGGTACCACCGGAGCCGGGTTCGAGGACGGGGCCGGAGCCGAGGCCGGGATGAAGGCTGGTGGGACAGGCGGCGCCGGGACCGGAGTCGACGGCGGCGCCGGGGCAACCCCATCAGGGCCCGCGGGGCCCGAAGGCGCACCGGAGGGGCCTGAAGGCCCGAAGAGGCTGGCCATGGCCGACAGGAATTCCTGTAGCTTCGGCCGGAGTCGCCCCGAACCCGGAAAGGACGGGTAATGCGGGGGCGGCTCTACAGGCATGTCCGGGGCCGCGGGGACGGTGCCGACTGGGGCCTCAGCTGAGTCGCGAGACCGGCGAGGCGAAGTCTTAGAGCGATGACGCTTCTTAGACTTCTTGTGCTTTGACTTACCCGAGGAGCGCGAAGACTTGGACTCCGACAACCGGCGGGGACTCCGCGACCGGCCCCTCGACCTCTCCCGGGACCGGGGCTTGGTGCGGCGCGGAGCCGACTGCCGGACCTCGAGTAGCTTTCGAGACCACTCTCGCAAAGCCTTCGGATGAAGTTTCCGGCAGTCAGGGCACGACTTCGTGTCGTGGTCTCGGCCGAGACAGAAGAGACACTCGAGATGCGGGTCCGTGATCGACATCATGCGACCACAGGCTCCGCATGGCTTGAAGCCGGGCATCCCTACGACACCTAGGAGTCGTGAAGACTCGATGAAGAAACAGTGAAAAAATTCACAAAAAAGGGTTAGTCAAAAATTGACTAGGGCACTGCTCTTCCCGGATCTGCGCTTACTGGCGTGGAAAAAGAAGAACTGACGTCAGCACGCAGGGGCGGCGTCTAAGTACTGCCCGCGACGTCATCCCGGCGATCACGACGCCGACGACGGACGCGGAGCCGCACGACGCCGCCTACCGACGCGCAAGGGTACTGCTACGCAAAAACTTTCCGGATCCAGCCTGACGCCTGGGGATATTCTAAGGTAAGGAATCTGTCACTAACGTGTCTCTTTCAGATGCTTAGTCTTGAAGGAATGTTAAGCAGCTTGTTTTACCAGAATGCAACCTTATTGTATTTCTTAAATGAAAGAACCACACAGTAGTTATAAAAATATGTATTTATTATTATAACACACTCTAAATACCTCACAGTATCTGCTACACGCAGATAAACACAAAGTACACAATACTGTAGCACAGAAACAATCGTAAGTAGCACTAATACACAGTGGGCTCCAGGGGGAGGCCAAACCATATACTAAAATAGAGGTATAAGAACTACGACTCGAGTCAAGACAGTGTCTAGAGGTTGTAGAATCGCTGGGACCCCAAGGAGCCACCCAAGTTGAGTAAGTAGGGACCCCTTGGAGGACGGGTGCAGTGTGGAAACATGACCGCGGGCGCCGTACAATTCTACGGGAGATTCGTGGTTGCAGTTTTAAAGTTTAAGGACCCTTCCCAGTGGATTACGAGGAAGCCCTTTGGATCATAGGAGGTTGAAGAGCCACCCCACACGTGGATACCGTAGTACCAGAGTTACCTATCCCAGGGAAGCCGGGTGCACAGGGCTGAAGTGGTGTCGGAAACTGTCGTCGATCTCAATGGAGGACTTCAAGGAAGAGCCACTGCTGTGAAGAAGAAAAGTGCCCGTTGGAATCCAAAGGTGAATTCTTGATGAATAGTACCTGAAAGCAGAGGGGACAGAGTCTGGGTCACTCAGAAGTGACCAGGGGCTCAGTAGACGAATGCCCACCGATGTCGGGTGCTTCAGATGCGAAGAAGGGGTTCTTGACTCTGCAGCCACCGGGACCAGGAGACGTCGAGGACGACCAGGAGCCGGATACGAGCTGTCCCACGAAGGATGTCGAGTGCTGAGGGGTCGGTGTCCGGCTGGAGCACCAACAAGCCTTGGCAGCGGGCAAACACAGTGGGTGCCGCAGCTGCGCCGAAGGCACCTGGAGCGCTCCCAGCACCACAGGCCCCAGTCCTAGGACCATCGCCTGCTACGGCGCCAGCACCCTCCACGCCCTCAACACCGGTCACCACACCGCCTGCCACCGGGCATCACGAATGACACCCAGGGTCCCTTCTCCTGCAGACACTGCCGCTGCACCTTTGCCTGCCACCCCACAACAGCCCCAACCACTGCACGATCAACACATACCGGACCCGACTCACTCAGCTGTATCCTACTCAACACACGCTTCCTCCACAAACACACCATGGAGATCTGGGACCTACTCGACTCCGGCCACCCCGACATCGCCTTCCTCACGGAAACCTGGATGAACTCCACCTCTGCACCGGACATTGCCACAGCCATCCCGGACGGCTTCAAGATCATTCACAAAGACCGCATCAACAAACCGGGTGGAGGCATCGCCACTGTACACAAAAGTACCCTCCGCCTCACCACCCACTGAGACGACCACGCAAACAACATGGAGCACCTTCACTTCCAGGTCCAGACCAACCCGAACACCACCCTCCGTGGCACCCTCATCTACAGACCTCCCGGACCCTGTCCACCCTTCAGCAACTCTATCCTCGACTTCATCGCACCCCACGTTCTCACCTCCTCTGACTACATCCTCCTCGGCGACGTCAACTTTCATCTGGATAACCCAAATGACAAGAACACATCGTCCCTGCTGGAAAACCTCACCACCATCAGACTCAGACAACGGGTTACCTCTCCAACCCACTCAGCAGGACATACGCTAAACCCAGTCTTCTCCAGCAGCGATAATGTCTCCTTCAGCCACACCTCCGAGCTGCCTTGGACCGACCACTGATGCGTCCACTTCGCCTTCACCAAACCCACTGTATACCACCACACCAACCGCTAACCTCGCAGAAGCTGGAACAAAGTCACTGAAGAACAGCTCACCATCTCCCTCAGCAACACCCCACCTCCGACTTCTGCAGGCGCTAATACCTCAGCTCACAACCTCCACCAATGGATCTCCAACTGCGCCGAAGCACTGGCTCCTATCAAGAAAGTGGCAGGCAAACCACACTCCAAAAAAGCCAGTTAAGGTTCTCCCCTGCCCTGCATGAGTCCAGACCATCCTGTAGACTGCTCGAAAAGAGATGGAGGAGCAGCAAGACCGTGGAAGACCCCTCAGCCTTCAAAATTGCTGTCACCGCACACCATCTCATCAGAACAACAAAGAAAGAGGCCTTAAAAGAAAGGATCAACGCCAACGAGCACAACAGCGACAAACTCTTCACTGTGGTCAAAGATTTCGCCAAACCCAGCACAGGGACAGCAGACATCCCACCCTCCCAAGACCTCTGCAACAACCTCAGCACCTTCTTCCACCACAAGATTAAGGAGATCTATGACAGCTTCAGCAACCTCGATACCCAAGACCCTCTCACCCTACTCGCAATCATCACACCCAATGATACCAGACCCCAGCAGACCCTGATCAGTTGGACCTCCCTGACCACAGACGACACCCTAAAGATAATGAAGAACATCCACTCAGGCTCACCCTCAGACCCCTGCCAGCACCATGTCTTCAACAGAGCCTGCAACTGCATCGCCCCCGAAATCTGCCGCACCATCAACTGCTCCATCAACTCCGCCAAATTCCCGGAAGACTGGAAACACGCAGCAATCAACCCCTTGCTGAAGAAACCCTCTGCCGACCCGAAGGACCTCAAGAACTTCAGACCCATCTCTCTGCTCCCCTGTCCAGCTAAGGTCACCAAGAAGGCAATCAATGCCCAACTTTCCGAGTTCATCGAGGGGAACCAAATCCTGGACCACTTGCAATCCGGCTTCCGGAGCAATCACAGTCTGGAGACCGCCCTAATCACCGCCACAGATGGCGTCCGCACCCTCCTCGACCGAGGCGAAACTGCAGCCCTCATCCTCCTGGACCTCTCGGCCGCCTTTGACACCGTCTCCCATCGCACCCTATGCACAAGACTCCACGACGCCAGCATCCGCGAAAATGCCCTGGAATGGATCCGTTCCTTCCTCAACAGCCGAACACAGAGTCAGGCTACCACCGTTCCTCTCGGAACCCACAGAAATCAGCTGCGGAGTGCCTCAAGGCTCCTCCCTGAGCCCCACTCTCTTCAACATCTGCATGGTCCCGCTCGCAGCCATCGTCATGACACGGACTCAACATTGTCTCCTACGCCGACACCCAGCTGATCCTCTCCCTCACCAGTGAACCTACAGTCACCAAGAGAAACTTCCACGATGGGATGAAGGCTGTCGCAACCTGGATGAAGGACAGCTCCCTCAAGCTAAACTCAGAGAAGACCGAAGTCCTCATCTTGGGCTCCACCCTCTCCGTTTGGGATGACTCCTGGGGGCCTGCAAATCTTGGATCTCCGCCCACTCCCACAGACCACGCAAGAAATCTCAGCATCATCTTGGACTCCTCGCTCACCATGAACCGCCAGATCAACTCCGTCTCATCATCTTGCTTCCACATGCTACGCCTGCTCCGAAAGATCTTCAAGTGGATCCCCACCGAGTCCAGAAACAGGGTCAGCCACGCCCTCAACAGCAGCAGACTCGACTACGGCAACACACTATGTCGGCATCACCCAGAAACTTCTCAAGAAACTGCAAAGCATCCAGAACCCTCCGCCAGACTCATCCTCAATATCCCCTGCTGCAGCCTCATCACCAGCCACCTGAGAGACCTCCACTGGCTCCCAGTCAACAAAAGGATCAACTTCAAGCTCCTCACACACACCTACAAAGCCCGACACGACACGGGACCTGCATACCTCAACCACCGCCTCTCATTCCACGCACCCACCAGAGACCTCCGCTCCGCTGGCCCTAGCCGCCATCCCACGTATTCGCAAGACCACGGCCGGGGGAAGATCCTTCTCCTACCTCGCAGCAAAAACCTGGAACACCCTGCCTCCCTCCCTAAGGCAATCTCCGTCACTGCCCCAATTCAGGAAGGACCTCAAGACCTGGCTCTTCGACTGAACCACAGTGCCTTGCGACAGATCTGCAGCCATCCACCCCAACCAGCACCATGAGACCCTTACGGTTAAGTAGTCGCGCTTTACAAGCCACTTGATTGATTGATTTAGTATTGTTTTTATAAATCGGTCTCAGATTTATTCATTGAGTGTGTGTCTCATTTATTGCCACTGTGTGTACAACAAATCTTTGACACTGCCGTCTGATAAGCCTAACTGCTCACCTACACTATCACAAAAGAGAGCATTAGTATTATCTACTTTAGCCTCTGTAAAGCCTTTGGGGATCCACTGGACTCTGCACATTATACCTCATTTTGGTATAGTATATAGAAAGCCTGCTTCCTACACACCCACAGTTAGGGCACCATCATAATGGAAATAATGATCTGAAGATACATCTGTTAAAGAACACTACAACACAATGTAACACTATTTCCAACCTGAGAAGCCAGCTACCCCTCGATCCACCCTCTGACTGAAGTTTTGTCATTGACCCTGTACAGCGCTCTCCTGCCCAGATTTCCACTATACATATAAACCATACAAATAAAACATACATACATAAATTGTTATGCTGATGTACCTCCTTAACAACTAAATGGGCAACAGATCAGTCATCTTAAAACAATGGGAGCAGAAATGACAAGAAAAATATATTTACAGCAAAGCATTCAGCAAACAGGTTGAGAAGAACTTCCTGACAGAAAGTCGCATTTAATCTCAAAGAAACATCCAGTGAGTAGTGCTTGTATAAAGCATATGGCTTAGCCCACATTGCTGCCCTGCAAATGTGTAAGATAAGGACATCTTTATAAGGCCATTCTACATTTGATCTCATAGAATGAGCAAAACATCTCTAAAGAGCCTGCACTCCTCCAATGTCGTAACACTGAGATATACTACAACTACTTGTTTAGTGCCTTTTGTCAACTTGTTGCCTGGAGTGAGATCACCATAGTCCTTTCCATTTTAAATTTCAAATATACAGAACATGCAAAGTTGCTTCAGGTGAATAAGTATGGGGTTGAAAGTGAAAGACCAGCGTGACAATTTCTTGCTTAACCTGAAATTAAGTTAATACCTTTCAAATAAAATATGGGATCATCTGATGGACTGAAACTCTACAGAAGAGTCTTGTGATAATTAAAATTTAAGCTTCCAACTTAGTCAATCCATGTCACCGGTGGGCATAGGTATAAAGGTTTTTGCATTAGCATAACCCAAAAATAGAATCATGTCTCTTTGAAGGGTCGTCCTTCATAGGAGGATGAAGACAATGGACACAGTTGAAATGAGTGCACACCACATTCTTTGCTGAAGAAAACATTTCAGAAGGCAAAGTCAAATATGGTGTATTTTCTAGTTATCAACCTTAATTCCTGTCAAGATACAACATTCAAAACGTAATCAAAAGATTCTATAAGAGAATTTATATGTACGTTTACATTCCTGTTGCAAAACATCACCTATTTTGTTCTGCATCATTTCCTAATAGATTACGTTCTAGCGACATACATGATAGCTATGTTTTCTTATGCTAAGCTAAAATATGCATAGGATAGATTTTCTAATACCGAATTCTGTAGTTCAGGCATAGTGTGACACATAAATTATGCAAAAAAGAAGCAGAGAACTCTGGGTAGTTCTCAAGTTTAGGTGGAAAGCAGCTCCTGTATAGAGCACTCTCAACACCAGCGACACTCTAGATCTGCTTACCTCAAATGTCTGCTTTTGTATCAAAGTCTTTAAGCAAAAGGATTAGCACAGTGCCATATACGCCAAGATAGAAAGGGACAAAGTCTTTTGCCATTTCTACAGCAAAGTCTTTAAGCATAGAACTAGCACAGTGCTGTCCATGCAGAGCTGTAAAATGACAAAAGCCAATTACCACTCCAGACACAGTGTTACAGCTTTGAATTAACTGTGCTAATCCTATGCTTAAAGACTTTGATAGAAAAGCAGACATTTGAGGTGAGCAGATCTAGAGTGTCGCTGGTGTTGAGAGTGCTCTATACAGGATCTGCTTTCCACCTAAACTTGAGAACTACCCAGAGTTCTCTGCTTCTTTTTTGCATAATTTATGTGTCGCTCTATGCCTGAAAGGGTATTGCTTTGACTTGTACTGGGTGCTCCCTTGTGTCTGGACAAAGCTATACCTCTCTGAAGAGCTCTAAGTAGAGCGAAACACTGTGTCAGGGGTTGCTTTTACTCATTTCAGGTTGGCTTGGTGGGTATTTTACTAATTCAAAGCTGGAGATACGGAAAACATCGGGCCTTGGTGTGGATTGGCAGCGCATAACGAGACCCGCATCGGCTGATTGCTGCAGCAGAGCGGTGGTCGTAACTGCAATGCCGTGCGACAGTAACAAGGTAGGTGGAGTTTGAATATTATAGCACCAGGTGGGGAGGTGTGCCTCCACGGAGCCCTAGCGGTATTACTCAAGTGTCGAGGACTACCTGGGATGAAACAATAAAATAACTTTATTTAACTCACCATGTCTGCTTACACGCTGCAAGATCACGAAACAGCCGCAGATGAGATGTTTTCGGACTCTCCCCCCCCAGATGAGATGGAACAGAATAGAGGTGCAAATGGTGAAACAAGTGGAGGAATTAAAAGCATAAAGGAGAATTTTTGCGTCCTGGAGAAACTCATGAGGCAGGAACAATCCAAATGGTGGGAGTCTAAGTCACTCCAAAGGTACCTTGACATTGGTAGAATTCCCAGGGGCCTGAGGATAATGATAGCCCGAAGTTACGAGACACCGAATCCTCAGATGATGGCGGAATGGGCTGAGTGCAATTTAGAGTCATCACACAGGCTGGTGCAAATCCTGGTTAAATATGCGGAGAGCGATAGACGGGATTTGCAAACTAAAATAGATGCCTTCAATGAGGAAATTAAGGTGCTCGGGGACTCAACAAAAACAAAAATTGCATGATGAAATGAAGGTGAGACTGTACAAAGAGGAAGACAAAATCAAGATAAGGAAGACCTACAAATTTAAAAGAGACAAAGAGGACTATGAAAATGGGCAGATTTTTACGTTCTCACGTAAATACGACTCTCTGAGGAAAGCTAGGGCTAATAAACATATGCAAATGGCACACCAAACAGGGAAGGACCATCGCCAAGCAGAGATTACATCTGCATCTGATATGAGCTCAGCGCTGGAAAGCAAATCAGAATGTGAGGTAAGCACCAAGAGACCTAGCCAAAGCAATATCAAATTAACCTTAGGAGAGGAGTTAGATTTTTTTAAGACAAAGCAGAAGGGAGACATTGCGCCCAAGGAACAGCAGACCCGGAAAAAACGAAACAACAAGAGAAGAAGGGAAAGAAGAAAGGCCGGCCAAAAGCGGAGGCAACAAGAAGCCGGCACACGGGCGGGGACACTGGAAACGCAAGTAGGGGTGGGCCAACAGCTACCCGCAGCGAATACCGCAGCGAATACCGGTGCCAACACAATCATCAACCTAGCCCACATAGACCTAAATGCAGCTGAACATCAATTACTCACCTTAGGGTTATCTTACTGCCCAGAGAGCAACTTCAACTATATGCAAACTCGAACAGATATATATAAATTCATAAGAAAACTGAAGTTGAAGAAATACCATCAGCTCCAAACGCAATCAAAGAACATCGATAGTAATATATCAACGACGTACCTCTAGTGCATCCAACTTAACAGTTGCGGATTACGACTTACTTCGGGATCTTCATGATTTACAGAATGACAATGGGGTCTCAGAGAGTAGGGTACAGCAAATGAGATTGCAAGGTGTCGATTCACTACCTCAAGAAACTAGCGCTAAACCCGACACTCCGTTCAAAACTAGATCTAAATTTATCCCGGTAATGCCTCGAGACTCTTTGGATGTTTTTAATGAACAGGTGGTAGCGCAACTTAAAAAATTGAACATTGGTCTTAATAAAACAGAGAAATCTCACAAATCAGGAAAGGAAATATCATCAGTTGATTGAAAAATTGCAAAAAGAAAAACAAAAGTAGTGGTCAGAAACTCTGATAAGGGAGGGAACATCGTTCTGTGGCCACTCGACGCCTATATGGAAGAGGCATTCTCACAACTCAATAATCCAGAATGCTACAGGAAAAGCTCGGTTCAAAAATTCAAAAGTACCCAGGATGACTTTTTTGCCAAGCTTTTAGCATGGAAGAGTGTGGGCCTACTTAATCTGGAGGAATATAAATATTTGAAAAAAGAACATCCTACCATTCCGGTTATATATTTTATTCTGAAAGTCCACAAGGACATGCTAAAGCTGCCAGGGAGGCCAATTATAACAGCCTGTGATGGCCCTCTGGAAAATATGTCAAGGTACATTGACTATTTTTTGCAGGAACACGTGAAAAATCTGCGATCATATGTACAGGATACAAGTGACTTCTTGCGCAAAATTGAAAATATACAGTGGAACCCTGGGTATCTTTTAATAGCTCTTGATGTGACATCGCTCTATACGAGCATAAGAAACAATGATGGCATAAGGGCAGTGGAACACTTTCTAGGTTGTCGGCCACTCAAATATGCTCACCACAACAGAATGTTAATTAATATGCTCTTGTTCTGCCTTGAAAATAATTTGTTTATGTTTAAAAATCAGATGTACCAACAAATCCAGGGTGTGGCAATGGGGGCCAGCTTCTCCCCCAGCTATGCATGTTTGTTCATGGGCTGGTGGGAGGAGCTGGTCCTCAAGAAACAATTTGGCCACATATTTCGTGAAAAGGTAGTTACCTGGCTGAGGTTCATCGACGATTTATTTATTATTTGGTGTGGAACAGAGCAGAGTGCAATTGAGTTTATCCCACAGATCAATGTAAATAATGTCAATTTGAATTTTAACTCAACCATCAGTTCGGAAAAGGTGACCTTTTTAGATGTACAGGTTCATATTTTAAACAATAATATCACTACGTCTATGCACCGCAAACCAACAGCAGTTGCGACTAGTTTGCATCCTGCGCACCTAATACAAAGTATCCCGTATGGAGAAATGTTAAGGATAAGACGGATTTGCAGTGATGAGGCAGACTTAGCCGTGAAACAACAGAAAAGTAAGGAGCGTTTTTTAGCAAGAGGCTATAAAACTGTGACTATGGATGCCGCGATAACAAAGTCTAGGCAGCGAGCTAGGGCTGACCTCCTCCAATGTAATGCAAAACAAAAAGACATATACAAGAAAGACGTTAGTGATCGAGATGATGAACCGACTAGACTGATTTTATCTTATACTAGGCAAGAGAAACAGCTTAGAGGAATAATCAGGCGTAACTGGCCAATCGTATTAGTTGACCCAGTGATAGGTCACCTCTTACCCAAAACACCTGCCATCACTTATAGGAAGACTGCATCAATGGGGAATGCCTTGGTTAAGAGTAGCCCTGAGGATGTACAAACATGGATCTGGCTAATGGCAAGGAAAGGCTTTTAGAAGTGTTCAAGCTGCAAAGCCTGTGTATATGGCATTAATAAAACCTCTTATCAGACTGCATTCGGCAATAAAATGCAGGTGATCGATAAACATTTAACATGTAAAACAGATCACGTGGTTTATCTATTAGAATGCAGCTGCGGCCTCCGATATGTAGGCAGTACCAAACTAGCAGGACATAAGAGGATATTGCAGCATACGCAGGCCATTGTAAACAATGATCCCAGTTATCCAGTGGCAAGGCTTTTTTTTTATAGAATTCCATAATAGTAATCTTAAGTATCTGAAATATTTTATTAATCGATGCAGTACCAGCCCAGAAAAGAGGAGGAAACAGAGAGGCAGAACTCAGACGGTTGGAAACGAGATATATACTGGAGTTGGACACGAAGCACCCAGGAGGCCTGAATACTAGTGAAGATCTGCATACATACTTGTGATAATATGTTATAGGTTATCAGGCACTCTAGGGAACATGGCAGCGGGTGTGATATATATGTACATTTGTATATAAACATATATTTGTTTACATATATGGACGTGCATTTACTATTATGGGACATCAGTATATTGCAAGCTAATTAAGGTTTTAAAACTCCTAGGTTTTATGTGGCAATTTTATAACAACTCTTAGATGAATTGTATTTATCTATGACAATGCACTTTAACTAATTGGTAACCTTATTCAGGAGCAAACTTTCGATAACTCCAAGATGAATTTTTTTATGGATTGTGAATGATGCACTTTAATTTATCGGATACTTCATCCTGTTTCGCACCTTAAGCACTTTATTAACTGCTGCAGATAAGCCAATAATACATTAAGTTAAAATAGGTATCAGCTGCAACAGTAGGCATTTAGCACTTTTTCTTCTTATTATGCACTGTAGTTAAATCCTGGCTGGGAAGGATTTATGAGCACTTAGTCACTTTATTTAGTAATTGTTATTTGCTCATTAAGATGAATGCGTAATGAAATGAATAGTAAGGAAGAGGTGTATATATAAACAATGGTATTTATACAAGTATATTACCCTGTCTAGGCCAAAAGTGCAATTTGTATTTAAGATTGTATAATATGTAGAATAGGATCGTTCTGAGCACTAGTCACTTTATGTAAATGCTGAAAAATTATTGAAGTAATCAAAGAAGGATTTGATGGGGGAGTGTGTAGATTAGATATGTGGGCATAAATAGTTTAAAAAAAACATTAGTGTAAGGTGAAAGAAATCAACAGAAAAAAGGAAAAGGCATTGAGCCATGCAATATTTATTATGATTAATAAGGCATTAGCCAGTACAAAATGTGGAATTATAGGACGTGATCATACATTTTAATGTATTTTATTAGAAATGGTATTTATACTTTTATAATGGTACATTTCTACATAGAGGTAGTCTGTTGTCATTATCCATTAATGGTTTGTGGAGCACTGTCACTTTAAAAGAGCCGATCAGGTGAGCCAGCGTTGTCATGTGATCAAGGCCGGCAATGGCAATGGGCGAAACGCGTTATGGCAGACGGAGTTAAATAAAAAGAATATATTTGCACAGAATTGCGGTCCACGCTCGTTTTTCTCCACGAAGGAGTTGAAGTTGGCGAGAGTTTTGGATTTATATATATTTATCAAATTTTTTTACATTTTGCTGAACGGATAAATGTTCAGACATATAATTTATAGATGTGTGTACATACACCCTCCTTTCAAACCACAAAAAGGAACAAACTCCAATACCAAGCTTTCTCTCTTCCACCACACCTAACACAGATACAGCAACACAGCTACTCTCTTCTAACCGCCTCTCATCCATTGGACAATTTAGAAACTTACTACATGACCCACATGCTGCACCACCACCCCTGACTCATACACCTTCCGCCCTAAACACACGCAAACAATATAAGCAACGTGCCACACCTCACATCTTCGCTTCCCCATGTCTACTGCACAACAATGTTACACCACGAAAACACAGCACACCAACTCACTCTCAAACACCTTCTCCACCACATACACACGCAGACCCATCAAAATGCCTTCTTAGCATGCTGGATGAGGAACATGATACAAAACAGCTACACGATAACTATCCTAATACAGCTAATGCCAGCACTAAAAACACACCTGCTACAAACCCACACAATACTGATCACTCTTCTACAAAACAAAGTCTCACTATCACCAAAGCCCATTCTCTAAACTGTCTACTAATAAATGCTCGATCCCTCTCTAAAAACAAACATCACATCTACGACCTTCTCACAGATGCAAAATCAGACATTCTATTCGTAACTGAATCATGGTTGGGAGATGATATGGCTCCAGTACTGCATGAGGCCGTTCCTCTAGGCTATCAAACGATCACCCAAAATCATATAGGCAAAAAAGGAGGTGGTCTAGCTGTTGTGTTCAGGCAAACATTTCATATCACTAAAGTTGATGACATCACCATAAAGAATTGTGAGGCTCTTCTCACCAGATGCAATCCTACACCGTCTTCCTCCTGTAACTTCCTGCTCCTTTACAGACCTCCACCTAGCAAGACGACATTCGCAGACGCACTTCTAGACACAGTTTCAAACCTGATAACAATACACTCCACCCTATGCGTTCTGGGTGACCTGAACATTTGGTTTGACAAACCCAATATGACCCATCCAAAAACAATAATCACTGGCCTAGACGCACCGAACCTGCATCAGATTGTCCACAAACCCACACACATCGCTGGACATATCCTAGATGTAATTTTTGCTAATACTGAACTAGTTACCTTTCAAACTATAACTCCAGTCACATGGTCAGACCACCACTTGCTTGCTTTCCAACATAAAACAACACTAAGCGACTCCCCTAAAACTAACTTACATCCATCCACCTATCGGCCGTGGAACAAACTCAATTTGGAACCCTTAGAAACACAACTAACATCCAGTACAAATCTGGAAACAATAAATTCTGTTCAAAAACTATGAGTGGCTACAGGAAGCGTTTGATATCCTGATACCACTCAAAACCACACAACAGAACAAAAGAAAAAAAGCGCTTTGGAGAAACATAGAAATAAAAGACATAAAACAACAAATTAGAAAGCTGCAATGTACCTGGCTCAAAACAAACTCCAAACAAGACAAACTTCACCCACAGAAAATTAACAGATTATACATGTCAGCTATCAAAAAAGCTAAGAAAAGGTACTATTCAGACAGAATTCAAAATGCTAAATGTGCAAATAAAGAATTCTATAAAATACTCAATGAATTTTGCAAACCAAATTGCCTAGAAGGAACTCATCCTGTTACTCAGGATTTCACAGACAAACTGGCAAATCATTACATGGACAAAGCAGACACATTGGACTCATACTTCTGCCCTTCTGACCCGTGTCCACCACAAACTTTCAAGACAATTCTTTTAACAACCTCTGCTGCCACTCCAGTAAGAAGAATCATCAACGATTCCTTAACTACCAGAATATTTCCAGAAGAACTCAAAAATTCACATTTTCGCCCTTTACTGAAGAAAACAAACTTTGACCCGCTGAACCCTGAACACTACAGACCCATTACAAATGGACCTTTCCTGGGCAAACTGATAGAAAGAGCAGCGTTCACCCAGATGTCACAATTCATTGAAGAGAATGACATACTTTCAGACTTCCAAATAGGATTCCGTCCGGGAAGAGGCATTGAATCTGCCCTCCTTGCCATCCGGGATGACCTGAAGAATACAGTAGACTGCAACGGGGTTGATGCGCTACAACTCTTGGACCTCTCGGCTGCCTTTGACACGGTTGACCATGACACTCTGAAACAAAGACTCTATGAAGCCAGCATAGAGGGAACAGCTCTAGAATGGATCGCGTCCTACCTTCGAAACAGAACTAATGTCATCCATACCCCACCTTTCTCGTCCAAACCATACTCCACAAAAGCAGGGGTCCCTCAAGGCTCTATCATCTCGCCCATGCGTTTCAACATCTACATGAAGTCATTACCGGTACTGATCAATCAATTTCACCTCACATGCTATAACTATGCAGATGACACGCAAATACTCCTTCAACTGGAATGCCCCAAAGACATTGGAAAATCCCCAATTTTCAGTTGTCTCAAAGCCGTGGATCAATCAATCAATCAGTCAGGGGGTTTATAAAGCACGCTACTCACCCGCGAAGGTCTCAAGGCGCTGGATGACTTGGAGCCATCTCAAATTGAATGCTTACAAAACGGAAATACTCACGTGTGGCGATTGGAAACATTATGACCCGCTTGCTGCCTGGCCTGATGAACTGGGATCACCACCTAAAGTATCGAAGGAAGTAAGAAACCTCGGAATAACCATGGACTCCAAGCTATCGATGAATGCCCAAGTGGACAAACTAGCAAGATCAAGCTTTGTCACTATAAAAACCCTGCGACAAATTTTCCCTCATTTGGGATTTCCACACAAGGTCCAAGCTACCATCTCCCTTGTTCTGTCCAAACTTGATTATGCCAATAGCCTCTACCACGGATCACCTTTAACAACCATGAAAAGACTTCAATGGATTCAGAACTCGGCTGCCAGACCACTCTTGCATATCAAACCATGAGACAACATCTCACCTGCCTTGAAAGCCCTGCATTGGTTACCTGTTGCCAGAAGATCCACGTACAAGCTACTTTGTATCACCTACAAAGCAATACATGGAATGGGACCGCTCATCAGGAATAAAATCACCAAACACATTCAACTAAGGAACCTCCGCTCTAAAGGGGCATCTCGCCTCAAAATCCCAAGATACAAGAAAAAAACCATGGGTAGCACATCCTTCTCTGTTCAAGCAGCCAAACTATGAACTCTTTACCCCCCCCAACATAAGATCCACCGACAACCACCTTATCTTCAGAAAACTACTCTAGAATTGGCTCTTCCCCACATAAGCACCATACGCAAACAGAAATTTACAGCATATCCCTCTGTATATAAGCATTTATTTTCACTATAGATATGTACCTATCTTTGTGTATTGCTTTATATAAACATGTAGAATAATTATGTTGTTAAAAAAAAAAAAAAAACATCTTTGGTCTACATGTACTTGCTTCCATTGTGCATCTATGTACCTTCCATGTACTTGGATCTGTGCGTTTGTTACTTTTCTCCTAAAAAAGCATATCCAATGCACTACCCTGTTAGAAAAAGCAAAATGTGGCTGACCACGGTTCAGCACCTCAGTTCCTAGATAAATAAATGTAATCGTCTGTGCAACCACTTCCGGAGTTCACCGCACTTCCACTCCACTGGAAACCAGATACATAAGTTCATAAAGAAAAGGAAGGTGCACCAGAATGAAGTCAGTGAGCTTCAAATGTATTCCAAAATATATCCTTTATTGTAGTTTGTTTAAAATTGGACATCAGCCAACGCGTTTCGCTCCAAATGGCACTTTGTCAGGGCTCAAGTTTCTTGATCTTGGTTCAATTAGTTTGTACACAATAGTCAAGGATTCCAAAAATTAGTCCAAATAAGTAGAGGCCTGGGTTCGCAAATCGCAAATAGGTTTCAGAATCCCACAGTCTTTCAAACAGAGACAAATAATCCAAAGAACGTTGACCCAAGTCCTGGTCAATGTCGACGTTCTCAGTAGGAGTCCTCATCCGGACTTTCAAACAGGCGCGCCTGTTTGAAAGTCCGGATGAGGGACTCCTACTGAGAACGTCGACATTGACCAGGACTTGGGTCAACGTTCTTTGGATTATTTGTCTCTGTTTGAAAGACTGTGGGATTCTGAAACCTATTTGCGAACCCAGGCCTCTACTTATTTGGACTAATTTTTTGGAATCCTTTGACTATTGTGTACAAACTAATTGAACCAAGATCAAGAAACTTGAGCCCTGACGAAGTGCCATTTGGAACGAAACGCGTTGGCTGATGTCCAATTTTAAACTGAAACTACAATAAAGGATATATTTTGGAATACATTTGAAGCTCACTGACTTCATTCTGGTGCACCTTCCTTTTCTTAATGCACTACCCTATTTCTCATCCTGTACCTCTATCAATATCTTTAATCTACATATACTTACCTCCTTTATGCATCTATATACTTTCAATGTACTTATGGATCTATATATTTATCACTTTCTTCTAATTTAGCATTTCCAATGCTTCTCTCAATATATCTTCTAGCCCAACTTTTTGACTCATCTCAAACTTCTTTAAACTACTCTTTCCAATGCACTACCCTATCTCTCACCCATACATCTATCAATATATCCTCTACATCCACTCTCTCATTTATCCCAAAGCCCATACCACTACTATGACCCCCAAAATAACCCTTTCTAGACTCTCCCCTACTCTGCCCCTCCTTGCATCATCTGACACCTCTTTTTACTATACCGATCCCGCAAAACAAACCTTTCTAAACTCTTCCCTCTGACTCTTCCCCTCCAAAACCCCTTTTTACTCATCCAAAAGCCTCTTCCTACTGCTATAACCTCCAAAAAGAACAAAAAAACAAATCCTTCACTCTTCAATCCCTCCACTATCTTTTTCAATCAAAATAACAGACTAACATGTTCACTTCTCAAATTCCATATTCCACTATACTAATTCACCACTAATCCTTAATGGGTTCCAGAGTATCATGCTACTCGCCAATAAAGCGTTTCAACACCCCATCAGGGTTACAAGAGCTATATAAATGCAAACCTTTTTCCCTTTTCTACCCCTCCCCAACCCTTCTCAATCCAAATAACTGACTAGCATATCCACCATTCAAATTACTTTCATGTTTCACCATACTAATTCAACAGTAATCCTTATGGGTTCCAGAGTAGCGTGCTACTCACCAAAAAAGCGCTTCAAAACCCCATCAGGGGTAGCAAGCGCTATATAAATACAAACCTCTTTCCCTCTTCTATCCCGCCACCTACCCTTCGCTATCCAAATAACTGAATAACATATCCACCACTCAAATTACTTCATATTTCACTATACTAATTTTCAACACTAATCCTTTATGGGTTCCGGAGTAGCGTGCTACTCGCCAGAAAAGCGCTTCAACGCCCATCAGGGGTAACAAGCGCTATATAAATACAAACCTTTTTTCCTCTTCTATCCTTCTGCTATCCTTCCGAATCCAAATAACTGACTAACCTATCCACCACTTAAAATTACTTTCATGTTTCACTATACTAATTCAACACTAATCCTCTATGGGTCCCGGAGTAGCGTGCTACTCGCCAAAAAAGCGCTTTGATGCCTCGTCAGGGGTAGTAAGCGCTATATAAATGCAATTACTATATATATATATATATATATATATATATATATATACACACATTCAACACTGCTCCCAGCACTTCCTTTCGGCGAACTGCAAGTAAATGGACCACCAGGACAATTGAATGGCAATGTTCTTTATTTCTCACTCCTCAATCTCCATGACGCGTTTCGGGCATCCAGTGCACTTGATCACATAAGGAGACTGCAGTACGCCATGTTTTTTTATATATGCTTCGTGAACAAAACACCCACGTGATAGTAAACAGCAAAGAAACACTTTCGTTTTTTGTGTAAGCTCTTTCACATGCACAGGCTGATGTTTATACATTTCTCTCGTTTTTGACACATTTTGCGAGTAAAAGTTAACAGTGTATATTATATTAAAAATATACATGGAAACTCGCATTTATATTAATGTGCGTTCAATAAATATGTTAAATAAATTAATTATTTATTAAAATAAATAAATATGTATAAATAATTTTAAAATATACATATCACACACAAATAAATATAGATATAAATATCAAAAAAATGTGCAAAATCTTTCAACGCGGTAATCATATTTCTGCATTTACCAGCGTAATACATTGTTAAATTTTCATATGATTTTTGTGTTTTCTTACTACCAGCCTAAATGCGCTTATATTCTGACACATAATCAGAAATGGTTATTATTTGGTTTCAGTGCATATGTTCTTACTGAGCAATATTGTATATTAAAGTGCTTCCTAAATATCTGTGCAAAACTTTTTATTATTTATATATTAAAGTGTCTAGTGCATACTATATAAATAAATAACCCAATAGATAAAAAATATAGTGATATTCCCATAAAAATAATTTGATTGGATGTTTAAAAAGAGAGGCATTCAGTAAATTCTATTTACATTTCTGTTAGCAGCGGGTGAAGTTTGTCTATACAATTGCTAATTGCACATGAGGCTTGATGGTCATGTTTGATTTTTAAAGAATTCATAAAGTCAAGACATCATAATTTTACAAGTTAATTCTATGGATTAAGATCTGTGATTTAGACATCCCAGGAAAACAATACTGTTAATCTGTCAGAAATCTAAAAATCACATATAGATAATCCGTATAAAAAAGCCCGGTTTATAAAAAGGTGTGCATGTCTTCAGTATTATTCAATCCATTCGGTATATTGCTATCAAGCTCTAAAATAAATTTTGTTTCACGCTGTCTCAAAAGTTTTTCCCGATTTCCCCCTCTCCGTGGGACTGGGATTGCATCAATAACAAAATACGTTAGGCATTTGACATCATTATTGTGGGCTTCCTTAAAATGCCGGGCGACCGGATAAGCCGGATCACTGTTGATGATTGCTCGTAGGTGTTGAAGTATTCTCACGTGCACTTGTAGCCTAGTACTTCCCACGTATCTAAGCCCACAAGTGCACGTGAGAACATATACTGCGTGATCGGTCCGGCAGTTGTAATTGCCCTTAATGGCAACCTCACCCTCTCTAAATGGAGTCATATAGGTTGTAGTATTGACTCCAAATTTACAGGCTCGGCATGACGAGCATTTAAAGAAGCCTTGCCTTGGTTTTAACCAAGTTTCACTAGTGCCTAGTTCTGGGCTATTTCTTGACAGTCTAGATCCCATTGATTGTGTTTTTCTAAATGTGATGACTGGATTATTTGGGAGTCTAGTGCTAAGAACATTATCGGTAAGGACAATAGGCCAATTCTTTTTAATTATGGACCTTATTTTCCTTTCTTGGAGACTATATGATGTAATTAGTCTAGGTGTACTTTCTGTTGTGTCAGCAGGATTATCACCCCTCTCGTCTTTTTGTGGAAGCAGTGATATTCTTGTTCGATTGTCAGCTTTACTCACTGCCTCAGCAAGTGTCTTATCACTGTATCCTCTATTTTTCAATCTCATGAGGGCCTCCTGTTTGCAGCTTTCAAAGTCATTTAGTGAGCTGCATATACGTTTTAGTCTCAGGATTTCCCCATACGGGATACTGCTGTTGAGGTGCTAAGGGTGTGCACTAGTTGCATGTAATGTTGCATTCCCTGCTGTTGGTTTCCTATATACGGTAGTAGCCAATTTTCCTTCATTGATATACACACTAACATCTAAAAATTCAATCCTGGAATGACTGATATGTGATGTGAAATGCAAATTCATACAGTTGACATTAATTGTTTCCACGAACTGTCTAGCACTTTCAATATCGTCATTCCATATAATAAAATCATCATCGATGTAGCGTAACCAATGAACAATTTTGTGTCTAAAGATCTCAAGGTGCTGCCTCATGAGGACCTGCTCCTCCCAATAGCCCACGTGCAAACACGCGCAGCTAGGGGAGAAGCAGGCCCCCATAGCAACACCCTGTATCTGTTTGTAGACATCTTTACCAAACAGAAAGTAATTATTATTTAAACACCATGAAATAAGGGCAATTAACATCTTATTATGTTGATGGTATTCACATGGCCTGGAGTCTAGGAAGTGCTTAACAGCAGTCATACCCGTTGTATGTTCAATACTGGTATACAGTGACTCAATGTCTAATGCAATTAAAATCAAATTATCTGTCCATACAATGTCATTGAGTTTGTTTAAGAAGTCACCTGTATCTTTCACATATGAGGGCAGCGACTTCACCAGATCTTGCAAAAAATAGTCCACATATTCCCCCACATGCTCAGCCATACTGTTGATAGCCGAGATTATGGGGCGACCCGGAATTGGAATAACATTCTTGTGGACCTTTGGTAAAAGATATAAAAACGGAAGAACAGGGTATTCATTGAACATATATTGATACTCCCCTGTAGTAATCAGTCCTTCACGTTTCCAGTGTTGCAACTCCTTTTTTATGATATCCTTCGCTTTGTTGTATTCCCTCATTGTGGTTTTTTCATAACATTGCTCATTATTTAGCTGTTGCATAGCTTCCTGTACATAGTCTTTTCTAGGTCACAGTACTATATTGCCGCCTTTGTCCGATTTTTTGATGACAATTTCTATATCTTTGTCCAGTTTGTTCATCAAATTTTGATATTGTATTCTGTTATGTTTCATCTTCCATTTTTTATAATTAACTTGGCGATGCAGTTTTTTGATATCCTCCGTCAGCCATTCATGGAAGATATCAACTGCGTCTTTAGGCATGATTGGCAGGAATGTAGATTTAGGTTTGTAGGGGCTTTCCCCTGCTCCTTGCTGAAGTAAATTTATTTTTTGTAATCTCTGTTGAGTGGAACTTACAGATTCTTGTTCTTGGCTGTTTTCATTTGACTCAATGCTTAGATCATGCATGGTTAGCAGTGTCTGTACTTCTGATACTTGTAATCTTGGTGGATCGTTGGTTTCAGTCGACCGTGTAGTTTTAACTTTTTCAAGTCCTGCTTTTATTGAATTTTTTTTTTTTAGTTTTAGTTTACGTATAAAACAAAACACATCGACTCTTGTATTCGCATAATCAAAGTTGCTCTCTGGACAGAAATTCAATCCTAAGGCAAGCAATTGTTCTTCAGCCTTGGTTAGTGTGGTGGATGACAGATTAATTATAGTTTTATCATCAGAAGTTATTTCTTGCGCCATTGATTCCTTTTCTTTTCTTTCGCTTCACGTTGCCGCCTACGGCGCCGTGCTCTTCTGATTGTGTTCCGCCTTTTTCTATTGGCTTCTTTTCGTTTCTTGGTCTCAGAGTCTGTCTGCGTTCCTCCACAAAAAAATCAATCTCTTCTCCAAGGCTGAGGATTGTTTTATTCGTTATACTTTCCACGTTTCGCCCTTCCATACTGGAACCACTGGTTACTGATTCTGTATCAGTGCTTGAAACGTTTACATCATTATTGGTTACTTGCGCGCTACCCACAAAGTTTGGTTTTGCCTTGCCACTGAATTTTAATTTCTTGGCATTCTCGTATTTCCGGGCAAATATGTAAATTTGGCCTAGCTCGTAGTCAGCCTGTTCGCGCGGAAATTTGTGTACTTTTCTCACCTTTATTCTATCTTCATGCTTCTTTAATCGTTCGATTATTTCATTTCTTTTTGCCGCAATGAAGTCTTTTTTGTCAGATTTGCTCAGTTCTTTGTTGATAGTCTCAATTTCAGTTAGTAACGTTTGACGATCTATTTCAGCATACTTAATTAGAATATGTACTAAATTAATCGAAGCCACTAAGTTACTTTCACCCCATTCTCTAAGCATATGAGGATTGGGGTTATCAAAGCTTGGAGCAAGAAGTATTCTTAGTCCCCGCGGTACTCTACCAACCTCCACATACTTTGTCAGAGACTTATGCTCCCACCACTTTGTTATTTCATTTTTCATTTTCTTTTCCAGGTCTTTTAAGAGTAATTTGATGTCATTATCAGAGTTCATGTCAGTTGCTCTTATACTCTGTGCATTTGCGTTCACTTTAGGCAGATTGTTAAAAAGCTCATCCGCTGCTGCCTCCCGTTCGCGTACTGCGTCTACGGACATTTTTGAGGATTTCTACGGGAGTCTTAAGCTCCGCGGTCTGCGGGCTTAATGATTACTATGTCGATTGTCCTTTCTCCCCACCTATGTGTATGAAGTATCACTCACCAGCTTTGATGACATTCCTTCGTGAGTCCTCCGACCCGACCGACGGCGTCCTCTCGCTGATATAAGCACTCCCTGCTTGTAGGGGGTCGCAGCCAGTATTCCTTTCCGGATTCCAAGCAACGTTAGGTTGTGGGCTGCTACCAACTTCCAGGGAGTGGTCCGTTTTATATACATACACACACCGTGCCTGGAGCAATGTTTAGAGAAATGGAAATAACGGTTTATACTCGGTGCTCAGTGATCACATAGTGAAGGACAAAAATGAAGTGGAAAAATAAAATCAAGGTGTGTATTTGGTACATAGAAGACCATGTAAAGCATAGAGTTTTGTAGCTGTATAAGGTCCTATTAGCATGGGCACATCCCCTAGCTTGTTTTCAGATAAATAACTTGATAATTAAGAGACCATTTGCCTAATTGGTGTCAATGGCATTTCAACACGTTGTAATGAATGGGTCGTCATCAGAACAGTGACAATTGGAGAGCAGAACAGTGTTTCCGAAATGAGAAATTGAATATGAAAAATTGTGTCAGTACAAATGAGCCAAATTAAAAGTCAAGGCCCATGTCTAAGAAGGGGAAGAGTTTTACTCGCTGATGTGCCAATGAATGAATGAATGATTTGATTTATAAAGCGCACAGCTACTCAAAGAGTGTCTCAGCTCTGCGGCAGAAACCAGACTGTGAGCAGACCTATTGTCTGAACAGATGGGTCTTCAGGGCTTTCGGGAAATTTGCTTAATCTATAAGGGTTCTTAGCTGCAGTAGAAGTTGGTTCCACAGCTGCGCTACTAGTACCACGAAGGAGGCACCTCCCCCCGCCGATCCTTCTAAAACAAAGGACAGCAATAAGCTGTGCATTCCTGAAGCGCAGTGCTCTATCCGGACAATATTCAGTGATCCTCTCATTCAGATATCTGGGTCCAGTATTATAAAAAGCGCAAAGCACCATTGTTAAGGCTTTGAACGCCACTATCTTTCGGACCGACAGCCAGTGCAGTTGTTGCCTAAATTAGGAAACAGAAGACCGTTTAGGCAATTTGAACAGCAATCGAAATGCCCTATTTTGCACCATCTGCAAGACGTCTAAAAGATAATCCGGAATCCCCCTGTAAAGCATGTTGACGTATTACAAGCTAGACAAAATCAATGCTCTAACCACGGTTATCCGTGCCTCCCTTGGAAGGAGGCCCAGGAATATCTTCAGCATTCGTAGGATCCAGAGATACGCTTTCACTCCTGTTGCTACCTGGGGTTTAAAAGACAGCTGATTATCAAACATAACACCCAGGTTCCTAGCAACCTCTGTGGGTGGGGGAAGTTTTAAAACTCCAATGCTTGGTCCGGCACCTGTCCATCCCAAAATAGGATCAGGGCCAAACAGCAGTATTTGTTTTTTGTGGGGGTCGCACTGAAGGAGAGTGGATCTTAGCCTGTCCATCACTGCTACAAGACACAATGCAAAAGTTTGTTTAGCAGAGGACGAGTCGCCCTCGTAGGACAACAACAGTTGTGTATCGTCCGCATATGAGACAGTTTTGATGCCGAACGACTACTAGAAATGCCAGTGGCGCCATATAGATATTAAAAAGGCTAGGGCTCAATAAAGAGCCCAGTGGTAACCCACATTTCAATGCTTTCTCCTCTAAGTGGAAGGGCCTCATCCACACCGCTTATCCTCGCTGCTCTGCAAAGGAGCCCAGCCATTTTAATGCCATTCCTCCCATACCAACTGTCTCTAGCCTGTGCAGCAAGATCTTATGTGAAACAGTATCAAATGCCGACGATAAATCCAGGAGAACCAAGGCAACGTTAGTCCCAGATCTAAGCCTGACTTGATGGGATTCTGTAATTTTCAATAATACTGTTTCGGTGCTATGTCGGGCTCGGAAGGCGGACTTGTAGCACAACAGATATTCTAATGAATAGCACAACCTGTAAAACAAAAATAATAAAAACCAGTGTGTCTGGAGTTGGGTGCACCCAAAATACCATCATCATCCTTGAGATTTTGGTACAAGAATTGCAAGGCTCTAAATCATACGAGTGATTAATATAAAATTGGTGAAAACATGAGCAAAATATAGTTTGTAGTAAACATTTACCACAAAATGGCCATGAGTGGTATAAGAATGGCATGCAGGTCCAGAGGAATTTAGAGTATTGAAGACCTGTGTAGATGATCCGTAGGATAAGACTTGCAAAAACTAACAATTGCTTGCATCAAGAGAATATTAGAGGAATCATACTTCAAAACAATGGGGTTGGCAAGAAAGTGGCAGAGTGAAATTACAAATGATACAATACATATGAAAGTCTGAGGTAGAAGCGGTGGTGGAAGCATCCAGGTGGTATACAATGTTGCCAATTGATGGAGAACTGAAGTACCTAAACAAGTGTCACAACGACTGCTGCGTGCGCAGGAAAGGAAAAGCTACTAAGAGGCAAATACTCCCAGTGGCGGTAGAAGCATACACGTAAGACACAAATTAGGCACGAGTGTTAGAATGAAACTCCACGGCCAGCATCAAAACATGCAGTGGCTAAACTGGAAAGGAATCAGAGAGGAAGTCTCTCCAGGCTATGTTCAGGAGAACAACTTTCATTGCACTGCACAAGGCATCCATATTTCGTCAGAGTTAATGGCTAATGGAGATGAGTGCAAATGTATTCATCCCCGTATGTCCAAAATGGCAGACCGCAGCTTCAAAACAATGGACGTGGGAAAATCCTAGACCCATGTGCGGCTCAAAAAACTTCATCCATATCCTATATGTGACAAAAGGTGTTAGAATACAGCACATAGTATAATTATTACTCACAAATATTGCACATATCGTAAACATTACAATAATGGGGAATAGTTCAACGATAATAGAAATCTAGAAATAAATTTCACACAATTAACATTCTAAAAAATTAATAAATGGTCTACCAGACACAAGGTAATGAACCTTTGAAACAATGATTAAACATTTAAAAAAGGGATTATTGTGTATGGATACAAAACCGCAATGATGGTAACAATCAAATTACATTATGTGTATGAATAAATCACATAAGCTATATATGAATGTTAATGAAGACAATCAGGACAATGTCTGCAATAAGGCATGGAAAGCATACACATAACAATAACTGATAATAGTGGACACCTAATTTAAAGACATTGAACAAGAGGATGACCATGATTCCAAGCGGTCCTTAAAAGTGAGAGAACTCAGTCAGAAATGATAGTTACATATCTCCATTTTGTTTAATCTATTGGAGATTCTATCACAGTTTAGTATCCATCTACATTAAGTAGTAATTGTAAACCACCATAATGTGAAAACAACGGGGCAGCTAAGACTTTAGATTTGATTCTGCTGCAATGTTGTCACAGTCATGTTTTTACCTTTTTTATGTTGTCTCCTCAACATAACTTAGTCTGCATGGACATCAAATGCTGTAGATTACACTACTTGAATTGCAATTAGAATACTGCTTAAGCGTGTATATTATGGTGCCAAGTTTGAATTGTTTTACAATTGGAGATGACGTTACGCATTACACAATTCCCACACTGGAAATGACCAATTACTTTGTTGAAGCCCCAAAGCGCTGTGATGTCCCTATATTTTGGTATGTACTTGTGAGCATGTACAAGATGATCCTTTAAGTTCTTACCTCTTGTGAAGGAGGAGATTGATGGATCAGTGGTCAGAACAATAGATTGTATCAAGTGCTAATATTTGAGATTTTTTTGACACAGAGTTGCTTTGAGTACAAAACATAGTCACACAGACTATAATGTTGGTTTTCTTCATGTTTTCAGAAGTTAGTAGCTCCAAACACTACTAGGGGACTCATTAGGGCACTTTTAACTAGTTTATGTAGGTAACCTCTATTGACTAGTTTTGTGTTCAATTTCTGCTTCCTTGAAATAAACTTGCATCCATTTACAATTCCTTTGAATACGCTGGATCTAATCATATGGCAGTACATTTTGTAGTGCCTTGGGTTTATAGGGGGAATACTGTAGCAAGGCATTCCATTCTGTTGATTTATGAAACACAATGGCTCCTAAATGGCCTCTGTGGGTATAATGGTCAGGTCCAAGAAGTCTACAGAACATCTGCTATAATTGCACATAAAATTTAGGTCGGAGACTTGGTGCAGACCCAAGTAAGGAATTCACACCGAGTTTCTTTTATCACATATACAATATGGAGGACGTTTTTGAAGCCACACATGGGCCCAGAATTGTTTCCATAGACATTGTTCAGTACCTGCAGTGGTTCATTTTGGACATTTGCAAATTCATGCTTATCCCCAGTATCCAATAACCTGGATGGGATGCAGATTCCTATCACACCGCAGTGCAATGAACGCTGTTCTCCTGCACATAATGTGGAGAGGCTTCCATCAGGATCCTTTGAGTTTCATTATACAATCCTTGCCTGATTCTTACCTTACACGGATGCTTCTGTCGCTGCTGAAAGTATTGCCCGTAGTAGCTTATCCTTCCCCGCGAACGCAAGAGTCACTGAGAAGCCTGTTTACAGAGTTCCCTTCTCCATTAATTGAAAACATTGTATTCCATGTAGATTCTCCCGCCGCTGCTTCTACCTCAGCCTTTCTTGTACGCTGTGTAGCATGTAATTTTACAATGCCACTTTGTTGCCAACCACATCATTTTAAGGTATGATTCCTCTAATACTCTCTATTGTTGCAAGCAATTGTTAGTTCCCGCAAGTCTAATTCTGAAGAATATCAACACAGGTCTTCAATACACCAAATTCTTTAGGACCTGCATGCCATGCTTAAACTGTCCATTAGGCAAATTAACTATAAATATTTGAGTTATTTAGCTGCATAAAACACTAGGGATGGGGCGTGGCCTAACTGAGCATAGCATAGGACGTATCCTGCCTTAGCTCCGGACTCAGCGGCCTTTTCACCGCCATCATTTGCATCAAGGCTAGCATAGAATACCATGCTGGACAGCCTTGTCACCCACTACCATCTACGTAATTCCGGATCGCTGTGGAAGCCCCGAAGTCTCACCTGGGTTCCCCTGACTGTGCTCTCACTTGGACAACTAGTGTGAGGGCGCCGGCGCCGCCGTATTGACTGCAGATCCTGGGAGCGGTGGTGTTTCTTTGAGAGGTGCTGGCCTGTCCTTGCTGGCCCGCTAGCACTGCCCGGGAGAATTTATCTGCCTGGTGTTTGGACACCCAGATACAGGATAACCCCCCTCCTGCCCCAGAGATGCTGACCCGTGGGGCGGGGTAGAGGACGCACCTTGTTTTGATCCTGGTGCATGGTAAGGAGTGGTCACCCTGAGCGGTTGTTCTAGAGCTCCACTTCGCTCACGGCGGTGAGTGCACCGGTGGGCCCTTGATCGACCCGGCCTCACCCTTTGCCGCTTGCAGTTGCAACAGAAGTCAAGGGGTGGATTTGTGGCATTTGCAGCCCTGAAAACCTCATTGACGCCGGATTGCGATGCTTGGAGCCCTACGCACCGGAGGCTGCCCCCGCGCTCCCTGGTGGGGGGGGGGGAGAGGACTCCTGAATATACACTGCACCCTCTGGCTGGCTGCTACTCTGTATCCGGATGGGCATGAGGAATTTACAGCTAGGCACCAAGGTTTTTCTCCTTGGACGTGGCCCAGTGGGGGCACTGGTGACCCCGGTGGATTGGGAGAGAGATGAGGAGTGATCAGAGGTGGAGGATTTTGGCCCTGGCTTGCGAGCCTTTGCACCTTCTTTTTCCTGCTGCATGATCTGCTTCAACATTTTGACTGCCTGATAGAACTGCCATAGTTGTAGTGGTCTACGCCCCTAGAAGATGATCTCCACCCTTAATGACAAAGGCTTCCTGCTGCTGTTCGTTGCAGCAGGGTCTACGGACCTTACTGCTCTAGCCTCTTCCACAGTGGGTACGGTGGCCTTGGGAGAAGTGTGTGACCCCCCTCCTCCCCCCTGGGGAAGCCTAACATACAAGTTGAGGATGTCTGCTGTACCTCCTCTGTAGAATTTGTTCCTTAGCGCTTGGGGGCTTCCACCGCTGGACTCGCTAGCAAGTACCCCCAACTACATATCTGGGAGACCTACGTTAGCACTTAGATCCGAACAGGGAGCAGCTTTTGTTCTACAACATGCCTTAGCATAATTTTTTCCTCCTTGATATCACACCTGCATATTTGAACTGCGGTGACAAACACTTTGCCATATCCTTACCCCCCCTGCCGTGCCCCGTGGCAGATCAAACAGGGCCACATCTGGTACTGTAGCTAAAGACATATCAGTTGCCTCCCTCTGGAGTAAAGCGACCACATCGTCAATGGAGTCATCTACAGCGGAAGCAGAGCTCTCTTCTGAGACAACACTGTCTGTACCTATTACTCAAGCCTATATGGATAAATTTCTCCAGGAACTGGATTGGCTCCCTCAAGTCTGAATTCAAGACGTGCATACATGTGAGCCGGAGGTATGTGGAGGGGCTTGGCGAATGGGTCAACGACATGGAACAAACTCTGGACTCTCACACAGATCTCGAGGCCCTGTGGCGTTGAATGGCAACACTGGAAGACCAGCAAATAGGCCTTCAGCTAAGGCAAGAAGATACTGAAAACTGCAGTCGGCGAAATAACATTCGTATCAGGGGCATTCCGAAGGGCATGGAGGGCTCGAATATCGTGGCCTTTGCAGCAGATCTTCTCCATGCCATCTGGGAGGACTGAGAGACCCCCTCCTCCCCCCGGTATTAGACAGGGCACATCGAGCAGCAGCGACACCCGGTCGACCGGACTTTCTTCCTGACATTCTCACGCGAGTGCACTACTTTGCAGAGAAGGAAGCAATTCTACAGGCCTCTAGAAAGAAGTAGGACCTGATATACAAAGGGCATACCATCCAGCTGTTCCAGGATCTGGCAACCACCACCCTGCGACGGCATTGGGAATTCCGCCAGTCAACAGCAAGCTTCGAGTCCTTGGCATTCGTTACCAATGGGGACATCCCTTTGCCATTATCTTCGAGTGGGAAGGCAAACGCAGGACTAAACGATCACTGAGCGAAGCCTCGCACCTTCTGAACATATCGCCGACCTCAGAGGGGACCACACCATCCTCTCCCGGCTCCCCTACTCAGCCGGCACTGTGCCCCACATGGACTACTGTGGCTCCTAAGAATGCTTCCAAGTGCAACAGGGATCTAATGTCTTGTGAAGCCAAGAGGGACATTATTCAGCACCTTCACAACATGAGAAGTCCACGGCCCTTCCTTCTTCGACTTTGGAGTCAAACTGAAATGCTTTGCTCGCTGTGTCCACTAGAGATGACTATCCCTTCATTGACAGACTTCGTGCTTATGGGACATGTCCCCGAAGGGCAGCCTCATGCTTTCCCAAGTTCCCGGGTGGGTGGAGGGGGTGTGTGTGGCTGGGTCCTGCCTGGACAATGTCTTGCATGGCCTGAACTGCTCTTCCTTACCTCCCTTACAGCTCCACTTTTGGTGCTGCTCCACCGTGGGTGATACAATGGCATATTGCTGGCTCTGACACACATAGGTCATGGGGTATGGAGGTTCTTGGGCATGCAGCTGCCACCGACCCATCCCACAGATCCAGATTTTCAGGAAGTGACACCCCCTGTGTGGCTAGCATTGTTTGGCATAGGCTCTATCCAATTCTGGGTCAATTGTTAGGGCCCCCTTGGCCTTTGACTTTTGTTCACTTTCACACGCATATTTTCTCTCCTAGGTTATCGATCATACCTGGGGGCCACTCTCTCGACTTTTTGTTGTACCTATAGCAGCACACACATGATACACTGTAGATGGCCTAGCCCTCCATTGTAGCTGATTTGCCCCCCCCCCCTCCTCCTCTGCACTCATTGTCTCTTCCCTCCTTGGGAACACTTCACATATCTGTTTTATGGGCATACGTCTCAATTCATACCTATGACCACTGATCACGGGGTCAAAATCCTCACCTTCACGGTACGAGGGCTTAACACACCAAAAAAAAGAAAACAAGTCTGGCGATATCTACTTCAGCAGAATGCTGATGTTATTTTCCTCCTAGAGACCCACCTTCTGCGACAAGGTACTCCACGCCCGACACACCCTGCATACCCCTTCCGCTATTGGGCATGTGCCTCAACCAAGACAGCTGGTGTTGCGATCCTTTGCAAGGCCACTTTTTGTTCTGAGGCTTCACTGATGGTTCGGGATGGGGAGGGTCGCTTTTTAAAATTAACTGTACAATGCGGTCCAAGCACCCTCACTCTTAAATGTCTATGCGCTTAATCAGCCTCAAGATGCTTACCTCAGGGACTTGCAGTTGTCACAGGAGGGGGAGGGGGGGGGGGAAACGTGGTTTTTGGGGGAGACCTTAACTTGGTCTGGGAACCTGGCCACGATCGTAGCGCTGCTTCTTTACAGGGAACGTGTGCTATTTCTGCAGCTCTTAAACAGTACATCATTGACATGGGCTTGGTCGATGCATGACGACACCACCATCCAGACGTCCGGGATTTTTCCTTTTTTTTCACACGTTCATCAGTCCTATTAACGCATTGATTTTCTCTTTCTCACTTCCTTACTGCTCAATCTTGACCGTGCCCTGATATAGAATATTTCAATATCCGACCACGCACATTTAGAACTTGTTTGGTCTCAATTGGGGAGAAAGACCCAGTCCTGCCTGTGGTGGCGCCTACCTTTGCTGTTATTGCGTGATCCAGTGGATGTAGAGGACATCCGACAAGATATAGCAAACTATTTTGAACTTAACTCACACCCTGATATCTGGTGCATACCCTTTGGGACAGATTCAAGGCTACCATTCACAGAGTCATTATCACTATATCTATTGCTGGGACAAGAGAGGCCAGGCTGGTCGAGACCGGCCTTGCAGCTGATATTAAGGCGCTGGAACGCCTTGATCGTCCTGCCCCATCCAGCTGCAATAAAACGGCGTCTAGCGTTGTTGAGGGGCCAGTTACAGGCACATCGTACTTACAAGGCAGAACGCCACTTATTGGCACTCAAACAAAGATACTAAGGTGGGTGGGGGGAATAAGGTGGGAGCCCTCCTGGCAAGAAAGGTTCGGCAACAGCAATCCTGCACCCATATCCCTGGGATTCGGACTGCAGATGGCAAATGGGCAACCTCAGAAGTGGGCAAACAGCAGGCATTCCACAACTTTTACCACAACCATTATAATGGCGAGGATGCCCCTGAGGGGACCATCGACAACTACCTTGCGGGATGCAGGAGGGACGCTTTGGGTCAGGTACACTCGGAGACACTTGGAGGCTCCTATCTCTTCAGAGGAGCTTCAACTAACTCTGAAGGCCCTTCCCTTTGGCAAGAAAACTCTGCGCCCGATGGTTTACCACTAGTTTTTTATCATACATTTTTACCTCAATTGCAGGAGCATTTACTTGCTCTGTTTAACACTTTCACAGCTGTTTTGGGCCTTACCCACACTATGTCGGAAGCGGAGATCACGTTGATTCCGAAATCAGGAAAGGACCTCTCCTCTTGTGCCTCCTATCGCCCCATAGAACTTTTAAATACCGATGCCAAGCTTTACACTAAAAGTTTAGCAAATAGACTGGAACCCAATCTTCCGGGTCTTAGCTAACCAGATCAGGTTGGCTTTATTTGTAATAGACAGGGGACGGACAATGTCTGCCGACTGGCGCACCTGGTGGGAAAAAAAATTGCACCGCCGTGCAGGTCTGGGCGTAGTTTGCGGAGTTTTGCTACTCGGAACTCCGCGAAGTTACAAAAAAACTCCGCGAAGTTCCGCAAGTGGCGGAGTGTAGTGCAAACTGCTGTGCGCGCTGGTCTTCCTGCCGTTCGGGTCGAAATTCGACCCGAGCGGCAGCTCGCGCTCATGAACTTACGGTTCGCGAGCGGAGAAAAAAACTCCACTGCACTACGCGAAGCGAAGTTTTCTGCACTCCGCGAGCTCCACGGAGCGCAGAGTGCAGAAAACTCCACAAACTCCGCGAATGGAGCGGAGTTCACCGCCCAGGCCTACCACCGTACTATCCCATCTTGCCTTCTCTCTCTTGATGCACAGAAGGTTTTCAACAGGGTTAGTCAGCCATTTCCAAAGTCAGTCCTCGGCATATTGACACTCGACCAGCCTAAGTCCTCCCTCCTGGCATTAATACAGGCTTTGACCAACTCTGAAAGGGTTTCAGAATTCAAAATCAACATGGCTAAATCCGGGGCGTGGCCGGCAGCCGAGGAAGATGGCCGCCGCCTTGTAGACCTCCGGGGGCTACAAACGCTAATCCGCCACATTAATCCGCGACCTGTCCAGTAAAAATCGCCGGCGGAAGTGCCGGAACTCTATCTGCATCCGACGTGCCATCCGATCCACCTGTGGCGGCTTCCCCGGTGCGTGTGGAGATGCTGGCCTGTTTGCGGCCTCTGCGCACGCTGAGACCGGGGACTGGAGTAGGCGCCGCGGCCGGAGCCAGGCCCGGCGGCGCTGTGCAGAGAAGTCCGGCGGCGCAGTGCAGAGAAGTGTGCCCGGGGCAGCTGTGCGGACGCGCAGACCCGCCGCGAACGGCAGAGATAACTTCGGCCGTGCAACGGGACCCCCGTGAAGCTGCAGGAGGGGGGTCCCACCGGCCTACTGCGTCTGGGCTGAAGAAACGGGACTGACGTCAGTGCCCATGCCGAGGCGGCTGGGCAGTGGTGAGCAACAGCGGTGACTCCCGGGGCGCCTGAAATAAATAAACCACATGCTGTGATATGCTGGGGGGTGCCTCATGTGCGCTGGGGGGCCGCTGCAACCATTGACTGGGTGATCGGGTGCCACTCCTGGTGCGTGGCCCCGCCGAAGATCAACTCTACATAAAACCATAGCGGGGCCCGGGGACAGAGGTGGGACCCCCTGGGACTGACTCTGGGGCCTGCTTCTACAAGGGCCAGGACAAGTGACTGTCGCGGGGCCTGGCAGGCATTACCCCCGACTGCTGGAGACTACGAATAGCCAACTCTGGACCCTTGATGTGCTAGGACCGCAGAGCACCCTGAGGACACGCTATTGCGGGCCCGTCCCGGCCTCATCCCACGCCTCAATGGCGCATTAAAAACCCGCAAGGAAACACTCCAGAGCGTAGGAAACCAGACAGGCCGCGTGTGCCATCTGGTAGCACAGGCAGGCGGAGGTGAGTACTGCTATCGGGTGATCAGTGACGGCGAGAGGCAGCCGCGGGGTGGGACAGGATGGGGGGCCGGGGTCAACAAGTGACCCAGCAAAATAAATTGGACAAATATGCCTACGCGAAGCTGGATAAAGACACGAGCGACCGCATTGAGATAGAGGCAGTATCAAATAAAGAGACTACACCCGGGCAGGAGATCACACTACAGGACATTATGACCACCCTTAACAAGGTGCATACCTCGCTGGAGTCCCGCATTGACACAGTGACCACTGAACTCTCACTTATTCGGGCCGACTTCAGGAACCTAAGCTCCCGCGTGACGGAAGTTGAATCAAGAACGGCCACCGTCAGTGCCGATACGGCAGCACTGAAGAAACAAGTGCAAAGGTTAGAAATGGACAACAAGACCATGGCAGCGAAGCTGGACAACTACGAAGGCCGGTCCCGCCGCAATAACGTACGCATAGTGGAAGTGCCGGAGGAAACGGGAGGCCCTGCTTTGGACCTTTTTGTGGAAGACCTGATCAAGAATCACCTGCATCCCAGGGGGCTCTCCAATTACTTTTCGGTCGAACGTGCACATCGGGTCTCCGGGGGCAGACCCCGGCCGGGGGCAGACCCCGGCCCGGGGCACCCCCATATATTTAACTTTCGCGACCGTGACCTCATCCTTCAGACGGCGAGAGCGGCCCCACAGATCCGATTCCAACACAGTACGATATCTTTCTTCCCCGACTACACCGCGGCGGTGGCCAAACAGCGACGGAGTTTTATAGTGGTGAAGCAAGAACTCAGAAACCGTGATCTCAAATACTCAATGTTATTTCCAGCAAAACTGAGAGTAGAGGCAGATGGAAAAGCGTGGTTCTTTACCAAACTGGAGGACGCACAAGATTGGCTAGAGGGATGGCGTCAGGTTCAGCATCGCGGAAAATCTGGCCGAAACACCACCCGAGATACGCCACAGTCCTTGGATCGGATGGCAGACTCGTCGGAGGTGGAGACTCGACCGAAGGAGGATTGAATCAGATAAACTAGACACCTCCTGTAAGAAACACTACATACAAACATTGAGTCTATAAACTGGAATGGCGACAGTAGATGAAGATACAAGACGCCGGGACATCAACGCAGCTGGGAGGGGAGCTACAGGCCCCCCGGACGGCTCCGAGGAAGTAGGAAGCTATCGAGGGGCAGATGGCCGACGATCCTTCGAAGGACTCTATGTAGATGTGGGGTTCCTGGCATTTCATTAGACGTAATTTCATAATAGATGGAATGATAACTGGACATATGAATGAGCCCCCGAGGGGTAAAGCGAGAGCTCTATCCCCCCCACGCAGGTACAGGGTAATGGGTATAAGGCACTCTGCAAAGTTGGGGTGGCGGGAAGTTCAAACACCGTCTTGCAGGGAGGCGGGGAGGGATATGAGATTTTATGGGTACGTTTATATTGCTTGATTGAATTCATTGTTATTTGTTATTTGGCACACGATAGGTCCACTCACACCATTCATGCTTTGTCGCACAGCAACCTGAATGGCATCAAGCACATGACACTCAGCCAATATGCCGCTGTCACCTGAGCCCAAAAGACCTACGACACCCCACATGCAGCACCTACCAATTATATCTTGTCATGTTAACGGTCTACAAGATAAGCTGAAAAGAGGACTAGTTTTACAATACCTGAAGTGCAAGGCGCCAGCAATCACCCTACTGCAGGAGACCCACCTGACGGGGACAGTATGCAAAGCCCAAGATAGATGGGGTTTCAGGCTTGCGGTACACTCGGAATTTACATCAGGTTCGAGAGGGGTGGGAATCCTCTTGAAGAAACAATACCCGATTGTCGTTAAGCACACATACACAGATGATCAGGGTCGCTTTGTGGCGCTTTCATGCCAATGGGAAGGACGCATAGTCAACATTGTATGTTTACATTCCACCCGCGCTCCACTCCTCAGCTTTCCCGGCGCTCAGCGAATTCCTTCTCCGACTCCCACAGGGGTATTTAGTAATAGGAGGCGATTTCAACGCCACCTTAGATGACACTTTAGACCGCACACCCCCGCAGCAGCAACATTGATCACACTCCGCCCTCACCGACTTCCCAGACGCCATGGGCATGGCGGACACTTGGCGCTCCCGCTTTCCTCGAACACAGCAATATACATACTACTCGAGTGCGCACAATAGCCTCTCCCGAATTGACTACCTACTGGCGCCCGCAGCAGAACTCGGAAACTTTTTAACGGTAACACATTTACCGAGGGGCATTTCTGATCACTCCCCAGTTAGTACTCTCTACACCTGGCACTCGACAGCGCAGAACCGCATATTCCCCGTATATCCCGGATATCTCAAGGCTCCTGAGATAGGGAAGGGATTGATCGACACCACCAAATACTATTTTACTGAAAATGCACCCTCCGTCTCCTCCCCAATCGTCCTCTGGGAGGCGTATAAAACAGTGCTCCGTGGGCAGGCGGTCTCCTTAATCACCCATCATAAAAGAGAGAAAGTCAGAACTGTAGAGACGCTAGCACAGGAGGTGGAGGACTTAGAAAGAGCCCATGGTCAGGACCCATCAGACGCAAATGCTCATCTACTGCGACTTAAGAAGCAGGAGTATAGGGAATTTCTGTGGGAAGAGGCGAGAGCGCGACTCTCCAAGACCCAACACACTATCTACGAAGGCGGGGACAAAGCCGGCAAGCTTCTGGCCTGGCTTGACAAGAGGGAAAGGGCAGATAGATGGATCGCAGAACTTCAACTCCCCACGGGCGACACCACCCGGGATCCCCAACATATAGTAGACCTACTGGCGCACCATTATGAACACATTTACACCTCCACACTCACAGTCGAGCAGACAGACGCGGAGGAGTTCCTCCGAGATATTAAACTCCCTAGATAGGAAGAGACAGAGTCCCAATCTTTAGAGGCAGAACTCACTGCGGAAGAAATTGCGAAGGCAATCGGCAAACTGCAGTCCGGAAAAGCGTTGGGACCGAACGGTATCCCTATTGAATGGTATAAGCGTAACGCGACCATACTTACGCTGCACATGGCAGCGATGTATGAGGCCAGCCTGGAAAGAGGGGAACTACCGCTTGACCAGAGGACGGCGACGATAGTGGCCATCCATAAACCCGGCAAACCCGCGCAGGAGTGTTCATCCTACAGGCCCATATCTCTCATCAACGCTGAGGCCAAGATACTAGCCAAGGCCCTAGCCAAGAGACTCACGCCGCATCTTGCGACGCTGATACACCCGGATCAGTCCAGGTTTATGCCCGGGAGAAATACAGCTCTAAATCTCCGGCGCCTCCACAACGTGCTGGGCCGTAGCCATACTATTCAGGAGGAGGCTGTCGTGCTGTCCTTGGATGCGCGTATGGCCTTCGACACAGTCGAGTGGCCCTTCCTCTTTGCTGTTCTTCAGAAATTAGGATTTGGGCCGAAATTTTGCTCCTGGATCTGGCTACTCTACACTGCTCCAGTGGCCCATGTAGTGGCCAGCGGACATAGATCGAGGGACTTTCCATTACAGCGCGGCACGAGACAGTGCTGCCCGCTGTCGCCCCTTCTTTTTGCTCTGGTGCTGGAGTCTCTGGCGGCCTGGGTGCGACAAGACCCGGTTATCCGAGGACTCCGATGGACTGAGGAATGCAAGGATCGCATATCCTTATATGCGGACGATATCCTCTTATATATGGCCTCTCCCAGACGTTCACTGTCCCGTCTGTTAGATATCTGTGGTTCCTATGGACGACATTCTGGATATACGATAAATTGGGCGAAGTCGGTGCTCTACGTCCTCAGGGGTCCCCCCACTCCTCCCGGCGGGCTGCGAGGTAGCGATAGTGGAAGGCTCGTTTAAATACTTAGGGATTCACATAACCCATGACCCGGAGGTGTTTATGGCCTTAAATCTCCAAGCCCCTTTGAAACGGTTGCAAAGAGATACCAAACACTGGCAGTCACTGCCTTTGTTGCTCCTGGGGAAGGCGGCACTTTTCAAAATGATGGCGCTCCCCCGGTTTCTCTACGCCCTTCAAAACGCACCCTTTCCAGTTCCTCAGACCTACTTCCGTGCCATTGAGGCAGAAGTCACTAAATTGCTGTGGAACAACAAGCCGGCTCGTATAGCCATGGTGAAATTGTACAGCTCCTGGTATGATGGGGGCATTGCACTCCCTAACAGTCTTATTACTGGGCCGCTCAGCTGACAGTAATAAATCAATGGATTCATGTCCCCCAGACAGACCCAGCCTATACCCTTGATAGGTTACAACTAGGGGTGACGGGGCCACACCGGGCACTCTATAACAAGACCAGATCCATGATGGGACCAACAAACCACACAATCCAGATCTGGAAATCAGTGGGTAAAAAGCTGGGATGGCACAACACACTTACACAAGCAACACCCCTATGGGTTACGGACAGGCTGGGAAGGTTGGAAAAAAGCGAAGGTTTCCACAATTGGGACAGTATTGGAATATCTAAGGTGGGCGACCTATGGACACAGGGTAAAATGATTACATTCACACAACTCCAAACACGGTATGAATTGGCAGCAACGGAGTACTTCCGATACAGACAGATCAAACACGCTCTTGAAGCGGTGATCCCTCCCGACACCACCCTGCCTGAGGCCTCCCCACTAGAGGACAGACTACTGACGGACCATATGGAAAAAAAAGCAATATCCCTGACGTATCGTAAAATCATCAATAATATGCCAGATCCACTTAAGAAAATCAAGGACAAATGGCAGTCAGACCTAGGTGAGTTGGAGGATACGGACTGGCAGGAGGCGCTGGCGTCCCCCAGAGAGGTAGCGATCACGTCTAAACTACATCTTGTACAACTCAAAATTTTCCACAGAATCTATTACACTAGAGCGACCCTCTATAAGATTGGAAAAATAGACAACCCGCTCTGTATGCGACAACGTGGGGAGGTAGGCATGTTCTTCCACACCATATGAACATGCCCTGTGATAACGTCGTATTGGGAGTCAGTTATGTCCCTCGTCACGAGGGTGAGTGGGAACCCCATCCCAGCGGATCCCAAGTGTTGCCTATTAAACATCTGGGATGCAACAGATTTAACCTCAACATTACAGGCCTGGGCCACGCTGGGTATCATGATAGCTAAGAGAAATATCGCCAGTCATTGGGGTGGGGCAACCGCCCCCACGTTAGCAGAGTGGTATAAGGACATGGACACTGTCATGGTGGCGGAAAAGACAGTGTATGTTCACAGGGGTTGTCCCAAAAAATGGATAAAAAAATGGGGGAGTTGGAATACGTATAGAGGAGATATTTGCGAACTGCCCTCAATAATTCAAGAAAGTGAATAAATAAATGTGACCTACATTGAATGCAATGATGCTGTGTTAGTTACAGGTTAAACATAACTTTTTTATGTAAATGTCCATATAGAAGGACCTACTATGTACGACAAGTGGACTATACCATTCAGTTGTAACATGTAAAAAAGTCATAATGACTGTGCCGTTATTGCCAAATAAAAAATGTTAAAAAAAAAAAAAGCATGGCTAAATCCCAAGCCTTGAATCTAACCATCTCCCCCCCCGCAGCCTTATTAGCGATACAATCCCTTACACCTTACCAGTGGGCCCCTCGTGCTATCAGATACTTGGGCCTCAACCTGACGCCCTACCTAGCTACATGGACAGTTAATTGGCCTGAATGTCGGAAAACCATTTTGGAAGACCTTCACCGTTGGAAGCTACTTCAGGTTTCTTGGTGCTGTGCCTAAACGCAGTAAAGATGGTCCTTCTCCCCAAGATCCTTACCTCTTCCAGACTCTACCTACTCCGATCCCTCAAGATGACATCATGCGCCTCCAGCGCGATATATGTTCCTTCATCTGGGGGGTAGGTGTCCTCGTTTTTCTAACTCGATATTGATGCTACCCCGGGACAAGGGGGTCTGGGATGCCCTAACCTTCTAGAGTATTATTGGGAAGCTCATGATTTAATTCTGAGTGGGTTGTGAGGGAAAGCAACAAGCACTGGTTACACATGGACCGTGCCGTGGCTGGTCGACCCCTTTGGGATCTGGCATGGCTTCCTAAACATGCGAGGCCACGGAGTGCTTATATAGCTGTCCCTACGCAAATTGTCTTAGAAATATGGGATAGGGCGGCTTTGAAACGAGGTCTTACCACCTTCCCCTCACCCAATACTCCTCTGGTGTGGAACCCGGAATTTGCCCTAGCCTTACAACCACACTCTTTTCATCATTGGAGGGAAGGGGACTGTCGCACTCTTAGATCTGTTCAACAGCTGGCAGGAATTTCACCTTTCTATAGCCACTAAGTTACAGTATATTCAACTCCACCATTGGGCTCTCTCTCTGCCCAACGCACTGGAAGCCATGCGCCAGTTCACTGCCTTTGAGACCTTGGTCCAGTCGTTTGATGGAACTCATGGGCTGATCTCTCGCACATACCAGGTTCTCCAGCACTCCTCCCCTCCCAACCCACATCCTTATCAAACACAATGTCATGGAGAGGTTGGTGAGGCTATAACCACGAAACAATGGGAACAACTTTGGCGATATCCCTCGAACACACAAATGCATATTACTATGCGAGTCGGCATACGAGGTAATGACACACTGGTATCTCACACCCAAGCGCCTATACTCTATTTTCCATGCTTCCTCACCACTCTGCTGGTGTTGTGCGGCAGTTTCGGGGGACTTTGTGCACATATGGTGGACCTGTCCCATTATCACAATTTGGGACAGGTCTTAGTCATGTAAAGGATGTAAAGAGATTCTTAGTCATGTAAAGGAGACAGTGGGGTTCCCTCTCCCTGAGTCTTATTAGATTATTATTCTAGGAATCCGGCTCCCGCACTTGCAAGCTATGACCCATGCAGAATGGTACTTAATTAGTCACATGCTAGTGAATGCCAAGCAACTAATAGCCCTGCACTGGAAAAAAACTGCATGCTCCCCCGATGGCTCATTGGTTTACACTCATGTGGCAGGTCCTCGCAATGGAAATTCTGTCTCATAGGTTCACCCATACGGAAAAGAAATTCACCCACATTTGGCTGCCCCTCATATTGCATTTCTCGAGATGGGAACACTCATGTTTCACACCTCCTAGGCTCAAGGCTCTCCAGCTTTTTGATTGAACCTTTATGCTTTGTCTGAAAGGCTTGCCCATTGCCCCCCTGCCTTACATCCTACCCTTATAGGTCCCCAGGGTATAACCCCTCGCAACAGATAACTGTCATTAAACTACATGCTACCTCTCCCTTTCCATGCGGGTTTTTATTTTTATTTTATGTTGTATTGTTGAATGTTCTCTTTTTCATTATTTCTGATCATATTAGCTTGATTGTTCACAACGTGTTTGAGGCCCTTGGCGACTCCGACATAATAATGGGGATGTAACACAGCTAAGTTGTGATGGGTGGCTTTAGTGGAGCATTACAATGGGAGATTGCAACCTTGATGTAACAAAAGATCAATGTTTATTAATCGTGGTACTTGTATACGAAAACTGTTAATAAAGAGATATAAATAAAAAAACACTAGGGATGTTTCTGGGGTAACAGGGTCATATACAGCTACGAAAATCTATGTTTTCCATTGCCATTTACGTACCAAATACACTTTGATTTGTTTTTTTCCACTTTGATTTTGTCCTGCACTACTTAAGCACTGAGCACAGATTATGGACAGTTTTTTCTGTTTCCATACACTCTTTTCCAACCAATTGTCTGTTTTTGATTTATTCCTTCCATGCTAGTTATGATTTAAGAAAAGTACCTTGTTTTTTCTGATATTTTCCATTGGAAACCATTGTTACAATTTATATGTTTTTCCCCTTGTTTAGAAGGGCAGACCCTGTTGTTTATATCAACTGAACGTCTTGCACCTAGGAATTGTAATAAAGAATATTACACTGAGCCCTGCAACAAAGATTGTATTACAACTCACCCTCACAGCTCTAGGCTTAGAATTGGTTATGCCTAGTTTTTCTCTAAAATGACCAAAAGACTGCAGGCAGTGCTCTACAAAATTCTCAATGAGATAAAGTTATTCTTCAAGAGGAGAAGTACTGTCAACTATATTTGGCAAGACAAAAAGAACAAGTTACTTACCTTCGGTGACGATGTATCTGTTAGAGACATATGTTAGTTATAGATTCCTTACCTTAGAATTACCCCCAGGCGCCGGACTGGATCTGGAGAATTTTTTCTTAGCAGTACTCCTGCGCGTCGGTAGGTGCCGTTGGTCAACTCTGCCTCCGTTGTCAGCGTCATGGTCGCTGGGATGATGTTGCAGTGCCTACTTAGACTCCGGTCCTGCATGCTGACATCAGTTCTGACACGACTTTCCACGCCAGAAGCGCAGAGCCATGAAAGACACTGAACACTGGTGCGCCACAACTAAGGCCCTGTAAGGGAGACCCTATCTCTAAAAATCAGTTCGCAGAGCAGGGAGGATTGGTGGGGCGGTAAGGAATCTATAACTAACATGTCTCTTACAGATACATCGTTACCGAAGGTAAGTAACTAGAATAGATACCACAGCAATACCATCCCCAGTGGAGGGTCTGCGAACTAAGCTCACACCAGAAAGTCCTGGAGAACCGAACGGGCAAAATAGCCGTCCCTCCGGACTTGGCTGTCCAGACAGTAATGTCTGGTGAACGTGTGCAAGGATGCCCACGTGGCCGTCTGGCATATGTTGAGAAGTGGGACTCCATGTGCCAATGCAGTGGTTGCTGCTGTAGCCCTAGTGGAATGAGCATGCAGCCCCACTGGAGTTTCCTTTTTCGCTAATAGACTTTAATACAAAGGACAACCCATCGAGAGATGGTACGCTTTTGAACAGCCCGACCTTTCTTGGCACCTACATAGTCAACAAAATCTTTTGTGCGGGCAATGTAGAAGGACAGCGCACGCTTAGGGTCCAGACGGTGGAGTCTCTTCTCCTCCTCCTTGGAAGGGTGTGGAGGTGGGAAAAAGGTGGGCAAGTGATCAGGAGGCCGCTCCTTCTTCCTCGCGGCCAGAGCCTGGAACGCCCTTCCGCTCCACCTCAGACAGACAACATCGCTCCCCATCTTCGCAAGAAACCTCAAAACCTGGCTCTTCGACAGACCCCCCCCTTGATGGACTGGAACCTGCTAACCCCCAGCGCCTTGAGACCCTTACGGGTGAGTAGTCGCGCTTAACAAACACCTGATTGATTGATTGATCATTTGCCCTATGTGAAATGGTGTAACCACTTTAGGAAGGAACGAGGGCCTCGTCCTAAGCACCACTTTGTCCGGATGCACAAAGAAGATAGGGGGCTTGGAAGATAGAGCCTGAAGATCACTCACCCTTCGAGCAGAGGTGATGACAACAAGGAAGGCAGTTTTCAAAGTGAGGAGCCTGAGAGGACAGTGGTGAAGAGACTCAAAGGGAGCACACATTAGATAGGTTAAAACAAGATTCAAGTCCCACTGGGTCATTATGAAAGGAGATAGAGGAAAGAGGTGAGTAATGCCCTTAAAAAATCTATTTACGATAGGGGACTTGAATAAAGAGGGTTGATCTGGCAGTCGAAGGAAAGCAGAGATAGCTGCAAGATAACCTTTAAGAGTGCCCAAAGCAGATCCCTGCTGGGCCAAACACAGTATATACAAGAGAACCTCTGAAAGAGGGTCAGAAAGGTGATCCACAGCCTTTGCTGGGCACCATGCCACAAACTTGTTCCATCTACAGGCGTATACCGTTTTTGTGGAAAGAAGCTTGGCTGCCAAGATGACATTACAGACTTCGGGTGGAAGGTCAAAAGCGGTCAACTGTTGCCGCTCAATCCCCATGCAAGGAGGTGGATGCACAACAGGTTCGGGTGAAGAACTCTCCCCTGCTGCTGCAACAGAAGATCCTCCCGAAGGGGCAGTCTCATTGGAGGATCGATGGCCATGCTCAGGAGCTCGGGGTACCATACTCTTCGTGCCCAGCCCGGAGCCACAAAAATAACTTGGGCACGGTCGCGTGTGATCTTCAGCACTCTGGGCAGAAGTGGTACAGGCGGAAAGGTGTACAGGAGGCCGCGAATCCACTCGCGACGAAAAGCGTCGCCAAGCGAGTGCCGCCTTGGAAACTTCAAGGCGCAGATCTGCTGACATTGCGTGTTCTCTTCGGTGGCTAACAGATATAACCAAGGCTTTCCCCACCGCTGAACGAGACGTTGCACCACCTCCGAGTGAAGACACCATTTGTGATCTACCAGGCACCGACGGCTGAGTTCGTTCGCCCTGGCGTTCAGAGAACGTGTCAGGTGTTGACCCACCAGGGTCATGCCCTGATGTTCCAGCCATGTCCAGAGGTGAAGAGCCTCCTGCCACAGGGTCCACGACCCCACCCCGCCCTGTTTTTGCAGTACCACATGGCGGTGGTGTTGTCGGTGAACACCTGCACCACTTTCCCTTTGAGAGAGGGAAGGAATGCAGGTTGATTTGAAGCCCGGACTCTGCCGGAGACCATACGCCTCTGATCTCCGCCTCTCCCAGATGGCCACCCCATCCCTGAGTGATGCATCTGTCACCACTGCTTCCTCTGGTTGGGGAACAGAGAGGGATCTACCTCTGACCCAAGCTTGGTTTGTTAGCCACCACTGCAGTTGTTGTGCAGTTCCCTCCGAGATCTGGACGTAGTCAGAAAGATTACCCTGATGCTGCACCCACTGGAACTTCAGGTCCCACTGCAGAGCCGGCATATGCCATCTGGCATGATCCACCAGCAGGATGCAGGAGGCCAGAATGCCCAGCAGCCTCAGAGTCACTCTCACCGAAATCTGGGATAGAGGCTTAAACATCAGTATCATAGCCTGAATATCCCAGACTCGCTGCTCGGGAGGATAGGCCCGAAACTGCACCGTGTCCAGAACAGCTTAGATGAAAGGGAGCGCCTGAGAGGGAGTCAGGTGCGACTTCGGCACGTTGATAGTGAACCCCAGCGAGTGCAGGAGGTCCACCGTAGTCTGGAGGTGGGAGATGACAGCCTGGGGCGAGCCCGCCTTCAACAGCCAGTCGTCGAGATAGGGGAAGACTAGAACCCCTGATCTGCGCAGATGAGCTGCACCACTGCCATCACTTTCGTGAACACCCGAGGGGCACTGGTAAGGCCAAAGGGGAGCACAGTTTACTGAAAATGCGTGTGGCCTACCGTGAACTGTAGGTAGCGTCTGTGGGCTAGCAGGAAAGAATATGAAAATAGGCATCCTGCAAGTACAGGGCCACCATCCAGTCTCCAGGGTCGAGGGCAGGCAGGACCTGAGCCAACATGAGCATTTTGAACTTCTCCTTCCGGAGGAAGGGGTTGAAGGCCCGGAGGTCTAGAATAGGACGCAGGCCTTTGTCCTTTTTGGGCACCAGAAAGTAGTGGGAATAGTAACCACAACGTACTTCTGGTGCAGGGACCCTCTCGATTGCTCCCTTGGCCAGGAGAGCTGAGACTTTCTGGCAGAGAAGCACCAAATGATCCTCTGACATGCGATCGAAAGACGGTGGCATGGAGCAAGGGGTAGTCTCAAAGGGGAGGGAGTAGCCCCTTCGGACTATTTGCAAAACCCTCCTGTCCAACGTGATGGATTGCCAGTAGGGGAGGTGATGGCGAATCCTGCAACCCACTGGCCATTGATGGGCCTGAAATATCGGATTAGGAGGGTTTAGAGGCTGTAGCAGGGGGAGGGTGGACTGGCCCGCCCGCTGGCTCCAAGACCCGCAAGGTCGCTGGGTCCCACGTTCATGCAGAGGCTGGCCAGCTTGCGTGAACCGTGGCTAGGCTGGGCCGGACGTGGCTGGGCGCTCCTTTCGTAGCCGCAAAAGGGACGAAAAGCAGACTGGAGTGCTCGGGAAGGCGCAGCAAGGCCCAAAGATCTGGCCGTAGCTCAAGAATCTTTAAAGCGCTCCAACGCCGAGTCTGCTTTGTCACCAAGAAGGCAACAGAAATCAAAGTGCATGTCCAGCAAAGTTGACTGGACATCCCCTGAAAAGCCAGATGTCCTCAACCAGGCGTAGTGCGCCTAAGGGCTACCGACGTGGCAATCGCTCCACCCAGTGAGTCGGTGGTATCCAGCCAACATCTGATTGTGAATTTGGCTGCATCTCTCCCATCCGCCACTGCATGGGAGAGAATGGCCCGGGCCTCCTCCGGGCACTGTGGCAGCACCTGCGCAACCGTATCCCATATGGTGTGGGAATATCGGCCCAAGAGGCACGCAGTATTCACGGACCACAGTGCCAAGCTGGAGGAAGAGAACATGTGCTTCCCAAGGCGATCCAGCTTCTTGGAGTCCCTATCTGGAGGAGCAGAAGGCAATGCGCCCTTTGAAGAAGAGGCTTGGACCACCAAGCTCTCGGGTGTTGGGTGAGGAAGACTGGGTCGCACGGGGACGGGCGATGGGCAATCGTCCTTTCCACAGAAGCCCGTGTGCTGGGCTTGGACGATGTGCCCAGGAGGAAGTCAGTGAGGCCTTCGTTGAAGGGCAGAAGGGGTTCAGAGGAGGATGCAGCAGGGTGAAGCACCTCTGTCAGGAGGTTAGTCCTGACTGCCACTGAAGGGAGCCCACGGCCCAAGACCTCAGCCGCCCTTCACACCACCACAGCGTAGGACGCTCCCCCCTCCGTAGCCACGGTAGGGGGAGAAAGCATGCCAAGGTCTGGAGAAGTGTCCAGACCACTGGCGTCACCCAGGTCCTCCCTCCAGTCCTTCCAGCTGGTCTGCTAAAGGGTCCAGCAACCCCTCCTAGTCCTCATCACCACCTTCTGGGCGGTACAGAACACCAGGGATGCACAGGGGAACTAAAGTACCCTCCGGCGTTGGATCAGACGTCGGTCCAGCTCCATCTCGGGGGTGAGAATGGGACCGGCGCCGGCCGGGGCGTCATCGCCGGGATCAGCGCATGGGAAGGTCGAGTGAGATCGACCAGCATCGATCCGGATCCAGGTCTAGATTCACGGGGGGCCCTCTGGCGCCGGGGCCGCAGGCATCTAAGGCCGAGGGCCCCCCAACCAGCTCCACAGGGCCCGAAAGGCACACCAGCGGAGTCGGGCTGCCCAAAGACGAGGTGGAGGGCCTTGTAGAACTTGCGGAGTTGGCCAGAGGACGCTCCGGAAGCGGGGAGGGGGCGAGGAGTCATCCCTGATGTAGGCACCGGAGACGGAGCCGCAGAGCGACGACGCTCCGAATCCCATGTCGCGTCAGCCGACCGACGGGGAGAAGGCGAAGAGCACCGGTGCTTCTTCGCCTTCTTCTTCGTGGACTTACCCGAAGACCTGGAGTGCGACGAGGTGTGGGGGCTCCGCGAGCGGCCTCGAGACCTTCCTCTCGAACTAGACTGGGAACAACGCGGAGCCGACCTCCGGGCCTCTAATAACTTTTGGGACTGCTCCAGCAGACTTTGGATTCATGGCCCGGCAGTCGGAGCATGACTTTGGGTTGTGGTTGCGCTCCAGACACCAAAGGCACACGAGGTGCAGATCCGTCAGAGATATCGGCTTGTGACAGGAGTCGCAAGGCTTGAACCCGGTTCGGCGGTGGGACATCGAAAAAGAAGTCAACAAAATGTCGAAAAAAGCTAGTAAAAAGATTACTAAGGGGTTGCTCTCTCCGGATCTGCGCTAAGCTGGCGCAGAAAAAGAAACAACTGACGTCAGTGCGCTGGGGCGGCGTCTAAGTAGGCACAGCGACGTCATTCGGGCGACCCCGACGGACGCGCAGTAAGTCTAAGGTAAGAAATCTATAACTGTCTCTTTCAGATTATGGCTTTTTCAATTAACCTGCAGGAACATCTAAACTTCAGAGAGCAAGTCTAAGAAGTTTACCTCCACATTTCCCTTAGCAAAAAGAGGGGACGGTCGCAGCAGAATAATGTTGTCTACATATCAGTCAAACAGAGAGCCCTTATGCACCTAAAACACTGCAGTAACATTGTCTGTGATATCTTGAAAACTTTCCTCTCGAAAGAGAGGAAAAATTTCATGCCCAGAAAAAAACAATGAATTCTAGAAGGTTCAAACTCAGATTGTCCCTTGGAGGCATGAGTCAGATGGTCTAATGAGCCACAAGCTATTTTAAGATAAATATGTGGTCAGTAGGGATGGAGTTCTGAAAAGTAGTGCCCTTTCAGATTCTAAAAAACACTACTAAACAGTGTCCAGCCGGAAATCGAAATTTCCTTGGAATTAGTATTGTGAGAATTAGTCCAGTTTTGGGCCAGATGATGTGAAGGAATTCAAAGCAGAGCTAAGAGAGCCAAATGGGTGAAAAAGCCAGTACTCATCTGCGAGATGCAAAAATTTCACAATTGCTGATCTGCATGGCCGCCAGGGTCTGGGCCAGAATTACTAAGGGCAATAAGGAGAAGAAGGAGAAGCAAGCTCAGGTCATAAAGATCAAATAAGGGCCTGAAGCCCAGAGTCAAGTTGGGGACATTAAATAACTAGGAGTAAAGCTGTGACGAGTGAAATATTTATATATATATATATTTATATATATGTGTAGGTATGCCTAATGCCCAACCAACTCCAAGACGATGACCTTTGAATCTTTAGGGAACATGAAGGAGGGACAGAAAGAAAGTTTAAGGTCATAAACTTCCTTGATGATTTGGAGGACCAACTTACTTGTGGTCAATAATTAAGAAAATGACATGGTTAGTGCTACACAGGACGCATGCTCTATTAAGTAAACTAGAGTTTTCTGCAAAGCAGTGAAAAAGTATTTTGAATGTTCCATCGAAACAGCAGAGGAGGATACTCCGATTTTATCTTCGTCTGTTGCATTCCTTCCATTAAGTGCTTGGTACAAAAAGCTTTAAGTCCTGAGATGACGCATGCTTACAGGTATAGAAATCAACGCACTGCAAGAACCAGCTGTCATCATCCCAGTATGGACTTTTCCAGCACCTCCTCAAGTAATGGAGAAAACTAAAATATACCAAGAAATGATAAATCTATGAACTTTTCCTGGACATCTTGATAAGGAAGATATTGGACCAAAAGCAAGTCATCAGATGTAGACTATTTAATTGACGGCTCTAGTTGTTATAATGAACATATCTTGGCTTATTCAGAAGTAACTGCAATAATAAGTCTGCAATAATAAGTCTTCACCATCTGCAAGCCAGACCAAAAATGGCATCCTGAGGAAGAATGTCTACCATTACTGCATTGATTAAGCAAAGCTAAAGGTATGGCATTAGATAATAGTTTTTAATTTAGAATTCCCAGGCTTCAGCCCGTTTTGTCTGAAACGGAAGCCAGGGGAGTAGTTTGACATTTTACCTTTACAAAATCAACTGATTGGTAAGATTTCTATAATCACAAATAGTTTATCATTGGGAGTACTATATTTTGCTAGCAATTTTGATGTAGAAGGTTCAGGGAAAAAAAGCTTCTCCACAAACCAAGGGACTTAGCCATTACACAATTCTCCATATTATGTGGAGACTGACTAGTAGGAGGAGATGCTAATCTGCAAAACACTGGAGGAAAAAAGGAACGAGACAAAACACTTAAAGTGTACGTAGCTTTTACAATCACAACATTAAACTGCTCAATATCCCCTTCCTGGTTTTAGGTGGAAAAATGCCTGGGTGGTTTATTACCCCATGCTAAATATTAGGACCAGCTCACGGGTGGTACTGAAACAGTGCTCGTAAACAGTGTATGGAATATTACTTTGAAAAGATAAAGGGCCTCAGCAGCAGACAGAGACCTTAGTCTGTCTATAGCTGTATTATGAATCATATAGTGGGCAGCAAAAGAAATATAGTTCTTTTTGGTACACATTACAAACTATGGCTGTAGGCAGAAGAACATGACCAAAAGATAAAAGTGAAATAAACAGAGGGATCTGATCAGAAAAAGAAAGGAAACTAAATGAGGCAAACCAAACTAATGAGGCAATAAAGTATAATAGATTTGAGTGGTAGACATGCAGATTCTTATACAACACATACAGGGTGTCCTGGCTTCAGCGGTCAAAATAGAAGCAGAGAACAGATTCTAATAAAGGTACAAGGGTTTCAGGAGAGGTAACAAATAGCTATGCTTTAGTTTCTTGTGGAACAAAAAGTTATTATCAATAGACATGTCAGAAGGTGACAAAGAATATCATGGTACTGCTATTAAAACAGAAAATTCGCTGCACAGGAGCAACAATGAGAGACCACAAGGAAGTTGGTTGAACAGCAAAATGTTACTTTGTGAAGCGTTGCTAAGCCGGTGTAATAAAGCCAAATCTGTGGAGATGCTGGCCCACCTACTAAAACCTAAGATAAGGCCTCCTAGCAGCATTTTACACCACATGGAGCTGGGATACAAGGTATTTTGGGAAGCACAAGAAGAGAGTATTGCAAGTCCAAACGGAAGTTAATTAAAACCTTAATGATGGTTTAGCTGTAGAAGTAGGGAGAAGAGGTAACAATTTTCTTAGGGCCTGTAGAAGGAGAAAGCAAGTAAAGGGAATCTTGTTGATTTGGCTTTTCAGTCAAATCAAAAATGTGCACAACTTATTGTGTGTGATAGGGGCTTTAAAGAGGGTAATGTACAAACAACAAAGGGTAAAGAGAAAGTGCATGGATATGTTATTACTTGTGAGATTTATTTTTGATTTTTATTTATTAGAATTCTCAAATTATTGATTAAGTGCATCTCAACCCTACCAAAGGGCCAGCTCTCTTTAAATACCAGATATAAACAACAAATGAAGTCAATAAATATCTCTATGTAACTCCGCTCACACCCCGAGGGCTATCAAAGCATTATACAAGATAGGAGACAGAGTGCAAAGTTGGAACAAAGAGACAACACAAAATTTCAGGTATATACACATAAAAAGGTGAGATAAGTACGGCAAGCTTTGTAATATCACTGAGTATATGCAACAGTCAATCTACTATACAAATGTGGATAAGGAGGGATCTCCTACATGTGCAATACTTTCCAGAGTATAAGGTATATACATATTAACAAGTCACAAAGAACGAATTTGGCTAAACAGGATCTTGCTGAAGGTGTGGCAGACAAATCCAAAGGTAGTCTCAGGTGGGGTTGTGGTTGAGTTCACAAGCATTGTCTGAGAAGGAGCATTTGAAGAACAAGAGAAATATGCACTTTTTCCTTAATGTAAAATAAATAGAGGCTATAAGAACCGATTTTTGCTCACAAGAAGTATTTTGGAGAATTATGGTGTAAGGCTCTTTAGGTGACTGTGATGCAGGATGTCTTGGAGGTTGACTGAAATTGTCCTGGGCGGGAAGGAAAAGGTGGAATGAGAGATAGCGGGAGGCAAAGTTAGGCATGCAAGAACAGGAGACATTTTGTCACATTCTTTTGGAATTCATATCCTCCTTGTGTGAAGAATGCAAAACTGCTTAGCTGTAACTTTGGAAGCCACTGAGTAGGGCATTCCAATAGCAGATTCTCGAAAGAAACTAGAGCTAATTAAAACCTGGTTTAGGAGAAAAGGGTATAATGTATTTTACCATATTCTGAAGACGAATACAAGAAGAAAGCAAACAGGAGTGTGCCCCCTTTTTTAGGTCCGGCTTCAGAGCGCAGCTGTCCCTAGACCTTATGTGATAAACAGAAAAAGAACTTTAAGACACTACTGAGAGGGTCTTTGGCTCTGCCTACATGTTGATTTCCTTAAGCAGAGTGTTTGGTTGGACAGAAGTGGTTTGCTACCACTGAAATTGGGTCCTTATATAGCACTTTTTGCCTTTTGGGAAAGTTTATGCTCAATACAGCACCAATACGTTAGTTATGCAGCTCCCAGACTGCTCATTTCATCTGTAGTGCACATCATCCCGCACACCTAGTGCTTCTGAACTGGATGGCGATCATGAAATGGTATTGTCAATAGTTTCTCATTGTTCTACTGTGTCAGGTTTCACCTGTGTTTCCGCAGGAACGTCATGGACATGAAGAAAGGTCCGCAACTTCGCCAAATCACCTATTGCACCCAACAAGGTCAAAGTGACAATGGTAACCTGGGGAAGAAGGGAAACAAAACAAGGAGAGATAAGGGTCTCACGTCGAACCCCAGGCTGCAACAGGACCAGGCAAGGACAAGGCACAACAACTGTAGACAAGAGAAAAGAACAAAAACTGATAAGTATGTAGTAGTGTATCCCCATCTCTAATTCTCTCTAATGGGTTGTTTCATTCCTTAATGGGTTGTTTCATACCTTAAGGTTTCCCTTCTTCTTAGTAAATCAAATAGCTAGGGTTGTCAGGCATGTGTCTGGTAGGAAAAAATAGAGCACTGCTAGTTAGAGGGAGATAAATAAAAAGGAATGAAATGAAATAAAAAGGCCCTAGGCAAGAACCCACCTTAATCACCAGACTTCTGTATGAGTAATATTCCTCATCAAAAATAAATGTCTAATTACAAAATAAAATTAGCCTTAATATTCAGGTAATAAATCTAATGTCTTTTCTTTCCTCTTGTACAGGTTACTAAATCCCAGAGAGAGAAGGAACGGATGCCCACAGCGTCAGGAACACCGGATCAGATAAGTATATGCAGGGGCGAGAATAATAGAAATTAATGGCAGCGCAAAGCGCTGTTACCGTCATAGGCCAGTAATGCAGCTTTCTGTTTTTTGTTTTCTTTTCTTTCAGGGCAGCGTGTAATTGAAGAGGACGGATTTCCGTAGGCAGAGGCAGCTTGCAGAAAACATGAACGCCGAGAGAGAGAGATATCCAGGAAGAAGAACAACACCCTACGGAAGCAGGACACGGTGGAGACTCCCGACGCCTTGGAAGCACTGAGAAAGCCCGGAAGGTAAGGCCCAACTCCAGAGACTGGAACGCGAAGCGTTGCCGCTCGGGGATGGCTGCGCTTTGACCTGTCTGGTCTGCTGCTGCGCATGCGTGTCCCCGTGCGGCGGCCATTTTAGTAGTTCACGCGACTCCCAGTCCGGCAACCGTGACAGTACACCCCCCCCACGGACTCCCCTACCGGTTTGGGTTTATCAGGATGACGCCTGTGAAACGAACCCACTAACCGAGGAGCGTGTACCTGACTAGCTGGCTCCCAGGTACGTTCCTCAACACCATATCCCTTCCAATGTATCAAATACTGGAGCCTGCGTCTCACTCTACGTGAATCGATGATAGCCCCTACCTCATATTCTGGTTTGTTATCCACCATCATAGGGGCTGGGATTGTAGGGAGACGCATACCAGGTGCTACCGGTTTCAGAAGGGAAACGTGAAATACCGGGTGTATCTTCAAGGAAGCCGGAAGGTCTAGTTTCATAGCGACAGGGTTCACCACTTTCAATATCCTGTATGGACCTATATACCGGGGTTTGAATTTGCAAAACCCTCTCAGTGCAAGATTCTTTGTGGATAGCCACACCTCGTCCCCTTGGCTATATCCAGGCTCTGTGCGTCTGTGGAGATCCGCTCCTTCTTTAGCTTTGTCTAGATTCACCTGTGCTGTCCTGTGTATGTTTTGTATCTCTTTTAAAAAGTCTATGGCTGCAAGGATAGAACTAGGGGAAGGAAGCAGAGATAACATGATTTGTGGGTGAAACCGTAAGTACAATAAAAAGGGGGATAAGCAGTGGAAGAGTGATAACTGTTATATGAAAACTCAGCTATCCATGCCATCTCATCCCAATCAGAAAGAGAGTGTAAGACTTGGCACCTGATATACTGTTCAAAACACTGGTTCACTCTCTTAGTTTGGCTGTCTGTCTGAGGGTGGTGGCTTGAGGACAACCGAACGTCTATCTGCAATAGGGCTCCCAACCCCCTCCAAAATCTAGAAATAAATTGAGCCCCCCTGTCAGACACCAATACGGAAGGAATGCTATGTAAGCGTACAACATGTTGAACAAACACAGAAGCTAACACTCTGGACGTGGGGAGTGCCTTCAACGGAATAAAATGGGCCATCTTGGTTAATAAGTCTGCTACAACTAGGGGAGTAGTGTTCCCTTGGGCCGTTTTCGGTAAATCTACTATGAAGTCTAAGGATACTGTATGCCAGGGACTAGGCGGAGTCGGTAATGGCTGTAACAGTCCCACGGGAGTTTGGTGAGAGGCTTTCCCTTGGGTACACACATGACATGTCTGAATATAATGTTTTGTGTCCCTCCCCATGCTAGGCCACCAAAAGTGTCTCTGTAGTAAATCCAGTGTTTTCTTGTACCCTGGGTGTCCAGCAAGAGGATGAGTGTGGCACCACTCTAAAGCCTGTAACCTCAGATCGTGAGTGGGAAGTACTAAACCCCCTTGGACGTAGAACAGGTCTTGTGTTTTAGTGACTTCTTGGGTACCTACTGTCTCTTTCGTAGCTGCAGATGCTTGTGCCTCCTTAAGTGTCTTTAGGAAGTCATCTTCAGAATACAGAGCGCCAATTATTCGTTCTCTAGCTATTATAGGGGGAGGCTCACCTTGTGGTTCTATGGGTTCGTAACCTAAGCGGGATAAAGCATCTGCTTTCCCGTTTTTTTTCCCTGCTTGGAACTGTATAATGAAATCATAATCACTAAAAAACTGAGTCCAACGTAGTTGTCGCATGGATAAAGCCCTTGCGGATTTCAAGAATTGCAGATTACGGTGATCCGTGAGGACTGTTATCCTGTGATTAGCCCCTAACAGATACTGCCTCCACTCCTCAAAAACCCTCTTTATGGCCAATAGTTCTTGGTCTCCTATAGAGTAATTCATTTCACCCAGAGCCAATTTCCGTGAATAATAAGCTACGGGATGAAGACGTCCTGTGCCAGGATCTGCCTGAGAAAGGACCCCTCCAACTGCCACTTGAGATGCGTCAGCCTCAACCACAAAGGGTCGTGAAGGATCTGGATGCCTTAGTATGGGCGCTTGTGTGAAGGCTTCCTTTAGTTCAATAAAGGACGCATCTGCCTCGGGAGTCCATTGAAACTTAATCCCTTTTTTCAAGAGCCTAGTTATAGGGGAGGCTAAGTCGGAAAAATTGCTAATAAAGCGTCTATAGAAATTGGCGAAGCCAAGGAAACTCTGGATCTCTTTAACAGTTTGTGGTGCTTGCCAACGAGTGATGGCTTCTACCTTCTGAGGGTCCATACTAATTCCCTGTGGGGACACCATGAATCCAAAGAAGCTTACTAATTGCGTATGGAAATGGCACTTCTCTAACTTACAGTACAGATGGTTGTCTCGCAAACGTTCGAGGACCCTCCTAACATGAACTTCGTGTTCTTGCATGGATGGAGAATAAATCAGGAGGTCATCAATGTAAGCAATGACAAACAGGTCCAACATGTCCTTTAAGACTTCACTGATAAAAAACTGGAAAGCCGAAGGGGCATTACACAGTCCGAATGGCATCACTAGATATTCATATAACCCATACTTGGTACAGAAAGCCGTTTTCCACTCATCTCCCTCCTTGATTCTCACAAGATGGTAGGCCCCTCGCAAATCTAACTTGGTGAACACTTGAGCGTCTTTTATCTGATCAAGGAGGGAGGATATCAGTGGTAGGGGATACCTATTCTTGATGGTGATGGCATTTAATGCCCTATAGTCTATACAGCATCTAAGACCCCCTTCTCTTTTCGCTAAAAAAAAAGAGAGATGATGATGCCGGTGACCTGGAGGGACGGATAAACCCAATCCTCAACATTTCGTCCAGATATTCTCGCAAATACATGTTCTCCTTTTCTGTTAAGGAGTAAACCCTGCAACAGGGTATGCGAGCTCCAGGCAGCAGATCGATCAGACAGTCATAGGCCCTGTGGGGTAAAAGGCTAGTGGCCTTTTCCACATCAAAAATTTCCTTGAGGTCCTGATAAATGGAAGGTAATGCAGATTCGTCTGTACTGGTGAGTGCGATGACTTTCTCTGGATTGCTCGTGTCATGAACAATATGTTCCATACAATAGTCGTGGTTAAAAGTTACCGTCATCGTCTTCCAATCAATAACTGGACTATGTTGACATAACAAGGGCAGCCCTACAATAGCTGGAAACTGAGGGGACTGTATGAGATCAAATGCAATGAGTTCATGATGTCTCTCCTCAATGATTAAAGTTAAATCGACAGTAGCATGTGTAATGGGACCAGACTTCAAGTTGCTACCATCAATGGTTGTGACTTCCTCCCAAGAGGGTTTAGACACCCAAGGAATTTTTTGCTCTGTGCCCACTGTGAATCCATAAAGTTACCCGAAGCACCAGAATCCACCATTATTTGCACTTCTACCACCTGGTGCCCCATATCAAACGCGAGGAGAGAAAGAAGTGACGTGGCAAAGATGCCGGTACCTCCGTTTGCGAGACAATCAGTCCTGAATTACCCGAAGTCCTTGTCTCCTGAGACTCCGGGCTCACTAGTTTTCCGAACGCCTTGTCGGTTTAGGCTTTACGGGACAGTCTCTAAGGAAATGGCCCTGCTTTCCACAGTACAAGCACAATTTCTTGTCTCGCCTTCTCTGCCTCTCTTCTTCGCTAAGGGGCCCTCTTATACTCCCTATTTGCATTGGTTCTGGTTCTTCAACTGTTCTTTCGGGGTCAGGCTTTCTGTCTCTATAAGAAAAAACTCGCCCGTCTGACCTGCCTCTTTCTCTCTTCCTCTCACTGATTCTATGGTCTAATTTGACCACCAGGTCAATAAGGGCAGTGCAGGACTCAGGAGGGTCAACTTGTGCTAACAAATCTTTTAAATCTTCTCTCAAACCCCTGTAAAACAAGGTGCTACGCTTTTCCTCGGGCCACCCCGCTTCTCCTACCAATCTATTTAAAGTGGAAATGTATGTGGTTAAATCTTTAGTTCCCCGTTTTAAATTCAAAAGCTCAGTGTCTACCGACTGCGTGAAGGTATGTCTGTCGAATAACTTCCTGAGTTCTCTTTTGAAGGCCTTATAGTCCTCTAGCTGTGGATCGTTTCTTTCTATTAGAGGTATGGTCCAATTGGCAGCAGACCCCCCTAGATAGGATATAACAAACACCACTTTCGCTTGGTCTGTTGGAAAGCAAGCGGCCTTACACATGAAGTGAAGCTGACACTGACTGATAAAGGCTGCGAACTTAGCAGGATCCCCCAAAAAACGCTCAGGGGGGCCAAAGGAATGGACGGTGGTGCGGTGACTTGTATTACCGGGAAGCTAGTACCTGTTTCCGCAGGAACGTCATGGACATGAAGAAAGGTCCGCAACTTCGCCAAATCACCTATTGCACCCAACAAGGTTAAAGTGACAATGGTAACCTGGGGAAGAAGGGAAACAAAACAAGGAGAGATAAGGGTCTCACGTCGAACCCCAGGCTGCAACAGGACCAGGCAAGGACAAGGCACAACAACTGTAGACAAGAGAAAAGAACAACAAGCATTAAAAATGCAATAGGTCTCGCCTTTCATTGAGTTAAAGCCATTTGCTTTGCTATACTGTTCCATTAGCAAAGCAAATGGCTTTAACTTAATCAAAGGCGAGACCTATTGCATTTTCAATGCTTTTTTTTTTGGGTGGGAGCTATACAAGTGGTCATTATTAGTGTAAACACTTGTGCAAACAGAACATGGAAAAGTAAATGCGTTCGATCTCTTGCTTGCTGTCTCTTCTCGCATTTGTGAAGGGAGCAGTCCGAGTGTAGCTTTGTTTCTCCTGATGGACAGACAGCTAAGTGTAGTATCTAGGAGTGATAGTGTTAACCTGGGCAGCCTTTGACCTCGACTCTCGCACACAACTCGGGCAATAGGCAATCCTTTAAATATGGTCATTTGAAGCAGAGCCCACAGTCTCCAATGAAACTGCTCGTTACCCCCAGCTTCTGTGTCCCAGACCGCCAGCACTGATTTGGGGTGATTAACAGGAATCTACCGGAATTGCTCCCTCCATTAAAAGTATCTGACAGGCCTGGGCTACTCCGGATCCCTCCATGACAGTCATGACATTACCTTCTTAATATAGAGCTGGGAATCTGCTGCAAGCCATACGTTTTGCCTCCCATGAAACTTTACAGACACTCGTTCACAGTCAAATGATGTCATCGTTTAAGATGCACCAAAGTTTTTAGACCAGTCCTGGGCCATTGGGATCAGATATTGTATTGTAATTGCATTTATCCAGCGCTTACTACCGTACTAGAAGGCCAGCCTAAGAATAGTGCAACTGCTGTTCTGTGATTATTTCCCTCTTTAGCCAATCCCGGGTGTACTTACCCACTCTTTTTACTGCCTCGGAATGTTAAAAGGATGTTTGTACCGCACTGCGGTTTGCTTTGGGTGAATGTAGACCTAAATGTACAAGTGTAAAAGTTCCACCAGGTTGGTGGAATGTCCATAGTCACAAATCCTGTCTTCTATGAATCTTGTGATTTCCCTTCGTAAATGCATCCGTTTGCTTGCCTTTATTAAACTTCATGTGTGTAACAGAATCTTTGTGGTTCAGGCCCAGAAGGCGAGATATGTCGCGCATCGAGAGCACGAAATTGAACTAGTAACAGTAATTGGCGGTCGACCTCAAATCTGGGGGACCGGGTTCGAATTCCGGCAAGGACGCGCAACATCCTGTGATTCTGGGCAAATCACTTAATCTCCCCGTGCCTAACAAAAACAAGGTGCCGGACCATGTGCGTTATGAAGTATACTGTAGTTTACCACACATACTAGCCGAGGCCGTTGTGCAGTATGCTGTAATTTAACCCACTTACCGGGTGCTGTGGCGGTGTGCGTTATTCAGAATGCTGCAGTTTAAACCACTTACCGGGTGCTGTGGCGGTGTGCGTTATAGGCGATACGATGTTTTAACAATCTTACCAGGTGCTGTGTGACTGTAAAGTTTGAGGTGGTTTGAAGCACTTACCAGGTACTGGTGATCAGTGCGTTATCTGCAGGGCCAGTGGAACTATGTGGCAATGGATGACCAAATTATGCGGCAGAGTTTACTTAATTATTGCCATATCTACATACATTAATACTGTCTGGGCAAAGCTTATGTTTCATTAGTACCAATTTAACGCACAGCAATCTTTGTAGGGGGTCTGCCACTCCGTAGTTTCAAGTGTGGCAATTTTTTTAAATAACGTTTTTGATCTCTTTTGAGCTAAAACCCATTTTTGATGAACTCTTCAAATTTTGCAGCAGGTGGTTGATTATGTACAAAGTGTGGAAAATTCAGGATTATTCGGAACATTTTGCGGCAGTTGACTCTTGATTCCAATGCCGTTCCCTGGTGACAGGGAATACAGTTATTTAATTAACTTGCCCGGAGTTGTAGCTTTATGTGCTAGGAGGCTGTTTTATTGTAGCGCTGTCATGGCACCTCATCCATAGGGCGGCCTCGAAGCACTTCCACGGGAAGCGCAGGAAGTTGTACAGTGACGTGCATGATGACGACACGACTGGACGGAGAGAACATCTATGATTTTGCCTGTGAGCATAAAGAATACATAATTCATCCTCGAACACGTAAATCCGTCTGACAGATGTTGACTGTGAGCCCGTTCTGCACATAGATCTGCAGCTGATAGACGCTTCATTCAAGCATTAAGCCACTTCGTGCCTGTCGCCCATCACTCCTGGGCCTGGCACAGCAGATGCCTGCGTGTTTATTTTTGCATCTCGCTTTCACTTTAAAGTGAAAGCGCGATGCAAAAATAAACAGCGGATGCCTGGCGAGCGTTTGTTGTACAGGTCCTCGGGTTTTCTGAGAGCGGCTTAAATTGGGTACTCGTCGGAGTCAAAATCACTGCTCAGATCTGCAACAGTAGCAAGTTACTTAATGTGAACACACACAGTGGTCCATCTAATCAGATGAATATATATTGAAAAGTGTGTTTTGATATAGCCAACATTCTCAAATCGCCATAAAATGGCTGCACGTGATTTGTTAAAAGACGTGCTTTCGACGCTAAAATGTGAGCTGTTTTTGTTTCGCGTCTACTGATAGAAAACAGTTAATAACATCAGAAAACAATAAACGTGCATCTCCGATCCTCACTCATTCATTGCGTTTTTTCTCTGTGGAAGGAGTAATTGGGACTATTATTAAGAGAATGTCCGCCAAGGAGAGTTCTGTATAGCGCTTCATGACCAAGTTATGACGTCTCTATGGTATTACCCAATTTATTTTAACAACTTCAGAATATTTGAAATGCGCAGTTATCTTTGACCGGATTAACAAGTGGGCACGCCTCGCACGGCAGCAGGGGGAGGGGAGAGAGGAGGGGGCCTGCGCGATTCCCTTGCGGGAGCGAGCAGCAAGGCGCGATAATTGATAACATATGGCGCCAGCTGCTCGCTCACGCAAGTGAATCGCCAAACGTGCACGCGTTGCCATTGAAGGCAATGGAACGCGTGCACCTTTTTGGCTGAAAAGCCGAAGCGATTGCTAAAGGTCTTTTTGCCTACGCAACGCATGCGCGCTGCGTAGGCGATACCTAAAAACTGGTAAGTATGTAGTAGGGTATCTCTATTTATAATTCTCTCTAAGGGGTGGTTTCATTCCTTAATGGGTTGCTTCATACCTTAAGGTTTCCCTTCTTCTTAGTAAATCAAATAGCTAGGGTTGTCAGGCACGTGTCTGGTTCTGGTAGGAAAAAATAGAGCACTGCTAGTTAGAGGGAGATAAATAAAAAGGAATGAAATGAAATAAAAAGGCCCTAGGCAAGAACCCACCTTAATCACCAGACTTCTGTATGAGTAATATTCCTCATCAAAAATAAATGTGTCTAATTACAAAATAAAATTAGGCTTAATATTCAGGTAATAAATCTAATGTCTTTTCTTTCTTCTTGTACAGGTTACTAAATCCCAGAGAGAGAAGGAACGGATGCCCACAGCATCAGGAACACCGGATCAGATAAGTATATGCAGGGGCGAGAATAATAGAAATTAATGGCAGCGTAAAGCGCTGTTACCGTCATATGCCAGTAATGCAGCTTTCTGTTTTTTGTTTTCTTTTCTTTCAGGGCAGCGTGTAATTGAAGAGGACGGATTTCCGTAGGCAGAGGCAGCTCGCCGAAAACATGAACGCCGAGAGAGAGAGATATCCAGGAAGAAGAACAACACCCCACGGAAGCAGGACGCGGTGGACACTCCCGACGCCTCGGAAGCCGTGAGAAAACCTGGAAGGTATGGCCCAACTCCAGAGACTGGAACGCGAAGCGTTGCCGCTCGGGGATGGCTGCGCTTTGACCTGTCTGGTCTGCTGCTGCGCATGCGTGTTCACGTGCGGCGGCCATTTTAGTAGTTCAAGCGTCTCCCAGTCCGGCAACCGTGACATACTGCTCCAAGATTGCAAACACATTGCTTCTGTGAAGAGAGGCGATCCTTGAACTTTAAAACAAAAATGGACTATGCACAATACCAAGAAGGGCATCTGCTGCCATGTTTAATTTTATTTGTTTAGTGCTTAAAGTCAACAGTGACTCAAAGAGCCACTTAAGCTGTAATCTAGCCACTTAAGCTGTAGCCTAGATCTACTGGCCAGGCCAGTGCTTTTTTCTTTGAGCAAAAAGAAAACAAAAAAAAGCACAGAGGGGATTGGTCATTGGTTGTTTACGTTAGCCCCTTTCAGGCACTGCTTGAATAAAATGACATTCCCATTTTGGATATGCCCATAGGTGCATTTCTTACTGACCAGCATTTTCTTAATGGCTGTATGAGTTTGCCTATGAAGTGTTTCCATTTTCCGGTGCACAATAGAGTGTGCAATTTTGTTACATTGCGCTAGGGAAGCACATGCTCTGTACTAGTGACCTACTGAAAGAAAAGTTAACGTTGACAATAAAAAGGCAGTTTTGGGCTTTCACAGTAGATGAACATACCATAAATAGAGAAGGAAAGGAGGCTTTGGTCAACCTTTGATTGGAGAGAACGTGAGTAGCTGTCCAGCAATATTTCCGTGGTGAGGGCTGGTGTAAATAATTTTACTACCATTAATAAACAAGCCTTTTGCTACCCCTAGACAGGATCACCATAGCACAACTTAGGACACTCTGGCAGAGGAAGTATCATTAATAAACACTACCAAAGTAAATGTTGATTTCTTTTGAAATAAGTTGTAAATATAGCAAACACAGAATGTATAGTAACCATGTGCCATTTAATGTTGTGTATACATGTGTGAAGGTACACAGATCTGTCTGTAGTGGTGTTGTTCTGTCCATGCACTAAAATAATTGAAAAACCAGCCATTCTATTTACGTACATTAAATATAATTGAATTCCCCTTGCTGACATTCTTAATAAATGGCAGACAAGGTGCACAAATATTGATGGGGGAAAGGAGGGTTACTTTAAACTTAGAGGTCAAGCGCTCCTATAAACACAAAAAAGGAGTGGAGCAGAGAAGGAAAGCAGACCAATATGAGTTGTTTGAGGAAACTACAGACGTAAGAAGGTTAATGAAGAACACATAAATGGAGAAGGTGGAATTCAACAGAATTCTGGGGCTGAAGTGGTTCAGTTCAAACATGTGTGCCCAGTTCAAAAATAAAAGTAAAATCTGTACCCATTCAAATTCCCCAATGGGCTTGTGTACACTTACAATTTGAGGCAATTCACAAAACTTCCCCTAAGTACGTCTGTAAAGCGGGACTAATAGCAGCTTTCCAGGCCTACTCCTGCGACTTATTTACATGATGGTATTCCCACAATGCAGAAATGCACACACAGTACAACTCAGCACTGTGGAAACCAGCGCCTTTGTGTAATTTCACATTTAATTATTATTTTTCTACTTTTGTTTTTTCCACAAGGAAAATGATCTTTCCCCTACAGAAAATATCTTTCCTTCCTTAAAACCCCTTGTAGTTTGGGGATGTTCCATTCTCTTTGCCACCCTGGAATGGGATTTACTATAGCTCTTAGCAGGAGTAAAACTCCAAACATTGCAACGTGGGAGAGGATCAGCAGAAAGTTTAATACTCACAAAAATCAAGGCATAACAAGCCTAGAAAAAAAACTGCAATACATACAGAGATCAAACAACTTTTCATAGCTATTTTTCATCAGTAGAGCATTGTAGTTAATTTACTCCACACCCCTCTAAACGCATCCCCCTTTGTTTTACACTTATCTTCAACAGTTTGCATTAAAGTGACAAGCCTAGAACTATTAATGGTTTCAGTTCCCATCAGAAACATGCACCACCTCCCACTAGCTGACTTACAAAATGGGCATTAGGCTTTGGGCAGGCAGTAAAAAATGCTACCTTCTGACAGAGCCTAATAATCATTGTGTAGCTTACACAAAGGGCATTAGGCTCTGACAGACAGCCCATATGCTCCAAATTAGTTCATTTTGTAAGAGTGAATTAGCTTCATCAAGGTCTTTTGGGCAGAAGACTATACTCAATCAAATTGAAATCAATTAAAAGTTAAAACGATGTTTCTCAACATTATCCTTCAATTTGCTCTGTCAAAATACAAAGCAACATAAATCCTTAGCTTGTTAGTTGCAACCACATTTTATTCTTTTGCAAACACGATAAAATATGTATGGCTGTTAAAGCATCTTTCATACTTTATTTCAAAAATACAGTTGTAAGAACATTGTAAGATAGGATATTTGTACAGAACAAGCAGAATTTGAAGTCAGTTTTACAAGGTGATAAAGAAGAATTCTGATCTCAATACCCATATGTACACTGCAATTTTTATTTGCATTATTCAAGTTCATAGTAGATGCTGCATTTTCCCTTTTTTTAAACTATAAATACATAAGACAAAACACGTATTTTACAGTCATTCAACATAATTATTTTTTGTGCGCATGTGAACAGCAGCTAATTGCACACAGAAATATACATATAATATTTCTAGAGTAGTTATCCTTTCGGAACTGTCATTTAAGAGATACAATGAGGGGCGAGAACAAGATGTGTAGAAACTTCGTCCTGGAAGTCATCAACATTAAGGTAATGCTAAACAAAACAATTTCCATGTCTAAAACATTTGGATAAAGTGCATGTGATATGCTTACCAATATTACTCTCCTGCAAAATAAGTTTTACAAATCTTTTGTAAAGTGAGATGATCTGAAAGGCTCATATCAATAACTTAAAACAATGGTTAACTATGATTTAATGGACTGCTTTCGAGGAAGTAGCCAAGGGTCCAAAATGGAAGAGTGCACAAGTCCAAATATTTCAAAAAAATACACAGGGATTTGAAAATGTGGACACTAAGAAGGGCACCTGCCTAATAACTTTGAAGATAAATGTAACGTCGCTCATCTGAAGAGAACACCTAAATCACTAACCCACTACAATAACTATTGTACTAAAGGAATGGGCACAGTAACCTTTTTTCAGTACAAGCCCAGGCAATTTACCATTTACAGTGGCCAAAGATAGACAGTATCTATGACATATAACTACTCTGATTTTGAATGCATTTTTTGAAGGACCCGTTTAAACAACACTTTCTAAAACAAAATTTACACCGAAACCAAGAAACAGAAATACATTTTATGGCTTTTAATTACAAATATTTGGAGATGCAGGTCTATTAAATTCTAAAGTCATTTCCAATGAAACTACCCAAAATACGACAAATATTGGATGATCCCTGAAAACTACCAAGAGATAAAGGAAGTCTTTTGAAACTTCTCAATATATATGCTGGATAAATACAATAGAATAATATTAATGAATACAATCAGCTCAGCTTTAGTAGGCAATATCACTTGAGGGCACCTTTGCAACAAGAAAACCTCATGCATTGTTAAATAGAATCTTTATGAAAAGGGTGATGCAGATACAAGAGGGCAACATTTTGTTAATAAAAAAAACCTGAATGCTTCTGAATCTCAAAATCAATATATGGGAACTAAAAAGAAGTTCAAATGAGGTATGGATAAGGCCAGAAATGAGGAAATATCATGGTTTGCTTTATGCATGTTTCTAATGTATATTGAGCACAGCACAAACTAAAGTAGGTCACAGAGCCTTTTTCTAAATAAAAGGTTTAAATGTTGGGAACACTGCCTTTTTAAAAGGTTTCCTTGGTACAACCATGGCAATTCCTACCAACTTCAAACAAGCAAAGTGGTTGTAACTGTAATCTGCTGCAATGGATTCCATTTCCTAACCCTGTTATCCTGAATACTATATTATGCTGGCATTCCCATGCTGTGAGCAGGACCAAAATGGAAATAAAAATCAACCCTGGCAAAAAAGTTCATCCAACATCACACTCCTGGAGGATTCACTAGAATGAGGCCTTGCTGAAAGGGGGTTTAATGGCTGGATCAAGGGAGAGGATTCAGCTCTGAGCAAATGCTATCTGGCCCATCCGCCCCTAACCGTCAGTAATTATAGAACAACAAAAGTTTTCAGCATAGCGAGAGCACAGTACAGAAGACAGGAAGCAGAGTGGAAAACACTCCTAAATCTACTACAAAATTGAACTAATTGATATATTGCCTCTACGACTATCAACCAAGCACCAGATTCACCACTTTTTCTTTGAATGATTAGTTCCAGAAATAACTAAACAGAATAAATACCACCCAGTTTGACAGCAAACTCCAACACTAAAATATTGCAATTACAATATATATATATATATATATCTCAGACAACATCCACGAAATATTTACACTCCAAATTGTACATTTTCGAACTCTTGAACAAAAAATACACAATCATAACAAAGTATTCTTCTATAGCAAAACACTATACCGTGTGGGAGCGTTGCAACTTTACAAAGTTCAAAATTATAATGTTTTGGATAATAACAAGCAAGGTTTATCAATCTAATCTGAAGAATTTAACTTTAATCCAACCATAAATTAAATATAACGGCCTTAAGCTGATTTCCAAAAGAATTATAGTTTAAAAACTGTACATACTAAAGCATTACATAACTTGGCCCTAAAAAGTAACACTCTAGCCAAGTTGACATTTTGCACTTGTTAGTTGTAATATGCTACAAAGTATGGGAACTACAACATGATTTCAGGTAGGTACAATATCAGTCAATGATAAGGAAATGCCTAAGTTAATGGTGGCTGTAAAATGGCAAGAGTTCCAGGCTCAAATCATTTTAAAAAGGAAAACATTTGATACTCCATTTCATAACTATGAAGTTGAAAATAAAACAATATTACGATTACAGGTAATTTGCTACATGTTTTCTAGTAGATACAGTAACAGTCAGTGATCAAGAGACAGAGGTAATGTTCTATGGAACTCGTGTATAAATAATACATCCTATTGAATAAGGAGTGAAATCTGGTTTAGTAATGTATGTCTTCCTATATGCCTTTTGATCACAAATACATCTATACTTTGCATTATTCAACAATAATTAAAATCATTTTGTTTAGACCAAGAAAGATTAAATAATTAGTTCACACAGCAAATTAAAGTACACCAACATAAATGGGAAATTAATATGCCTTAACATGGTAGCAATTTATAATAGATGTCACAGGGTTTTCTACTATGTAAAATATCAAAGTCTAAGAAACTATTTGAAGTATTAAACAATTTTCAATACAGAGAAAAGATAGCGACAACTTCAGCCAGGTTTACAAATAATATAAAATTAGCAACTTAATTATATCTTTAAATGTACAAAATATACAGATTTTCAAAAGCAGCACAGTACATATCAGTTTAAACTAATTTTCAGAACGATTTTCATTTTTACAAAATACGTGCCAAGATACCTGAAAGGGAACTTATTTGCGGATTGAAAAACCTAATAATAAAATATTCTACAATTTGTTTAGACAGATACTGTGCAAGCGTGACCAAAATTATCTTGAAGTGCACTTTCTATTCAACCTACAGCACCACTCTCTACCTCCAAGTCAAAGCTATCCTAATGGAGAGATCTTTTACCAATGCACTATAAATGGAATGAGTGATCAGTACTACAAAGATCTAAATGGCTCATACATTTTCATAGCATCTACGGCGGACAATATAAATTAAAATAGATTACCACTCGGATGTATATTAAATTTAGGATGAGTTAATGCAGCTCTCAAATGAAAAAGAATGGTGTGCTAAATAGGACTTCAAACTGTATTGCAACAAGCGCCACTCCATACATAGATAATGCAGTAAACCGCATAACAGTAATACATAATCTAATATCACACATCATCTCACTGTTTCAGCCTAATTTAATGGTGGTTAATGTATCAACCTCAGAAGGCTGGGAGGCAGATTTGGCCTTATTGTGATTCAAACTCATGACCTGCTGGACGCAGTAGATGTCAGAAGTTATGGTTTAACTCATTCAGCAATCTTGCCACCTTTCCAAGAACACAGGGAATACCTGCGAAGATTTATGGAGTAGAAAGCTGAATGTGAAAAGCCTATGTCAATTAAGTCGAATTAATATAAGCATGCATTTAATAAGTAGATGACTATGATCAGTAACTAATGACTGCATTATATCACTTAAATATGGCTTGTGGGTATTTGTGGACAATGAAGTAGCCAAGTGGTGACCAAGTGAAACACTAAAAGTGAAAGAAATATTAGTTTTTATCAAATCATGTAAAAGTAGTAATTCCATTTTCTAGGCCCAATGGACTTGAGTAATACATGTTGGACTTGATAAGTTCAAAAACATTAGTTGACCAAAAGGGCAATTGTTAATGCACCACTTCAAATAACATGCACACTTTCATACGAGAAAGGACAATTGCCAAACAAAGATAATTTAGAGAATGGTTTCTCATTGGTATCACTATTTGGTCATTATTGAGTATTAGCACTATTAGCCATCACACTGCTTCATGGCCATATTCCTATGCACTTATAAAGTGGGATTTTTGAAGTTCCTAAGTTTGGAGGAACGGAGGGCATGTTTAAATAATGGCCTTGGCACAAGTGGGGACCGGGGGGGGAGGGTCGTGGTAGTTTGTGTTCGCACACATACACACACAAATACAAAGCAGAGAAAATGGTAAACTTACGAATGCTAATTCAATGGAAATGATTTAATACGAGAAACAATTCAGGTTTGAACTGAAATAGTTTTAAATGAACACAAAGTTAACAACTCTAACATCCTCTTATGTGAGGAAGTTGGACGAACTTTCATATAAGACTTCAAATATGTATTGATATCCAGAAGAACAGATAGCAGAAAAACATTAGAAAGCAGAGGCATCTCTAAAAATATTGCAAACCTTCCTTCTTTTAACTGTAGGATCTATGATGGATCAGCTCCATGCAATGCTCTAGACATAAAAGAAAACAAGACTTCACTGGAACAGAGCTCATAGGATAGAATTTCATACCAATGTATGTGGGCCATAGATGAGGATAATCCTACGATAAGGAATCTGTGGCTAGAAGTCACTATCAGATATGTCCACCATACTGGCACACTTCTCTATCGTGTGCGCAATCTACAATTGTCATATTGAACAATTATGCGGCAAAGGGGTTATCAGGTCTAGCTGGTCCACCTAACTTACTACTTTCAGTACAGCCTTTAGCTCAAATAAGCACGAGCTCGCCATGATATGATCTCAGGCAGGATGAAAGAATGACATACGTCTGGATTATTGAAAGTCACGTTTACTTCCAGCTAACCACCCGTTTAGAAAAGAGCAAGTTACTGGATGACGTCCAGTCTGGTTTCAGACCATCTCAAGGCACAGAGACAGCCCTTCTTGTTGTAGCCAAGGACATCAGAATTATTTTGGATCAGGGTGGTTCTGCTTCCTTGATCCTATTGGATCTCTCTGCAGATTTTGATACAGTACTTCACCTTATGCTTTAAGAAAGGTTAAGGAACATCAGGGTCTAAGGTCTGGACTCGGATTGAATCTAGCCCTTTTCTTTCTGACATATCTAACTGTGGTTTTCTTTCCCGATTTGTCTCAGATAGAGCATTCTCTGGGTTCTTTGAGCCCCACATTATATAACATATATGGCTCTTCTAGAGGCTCTGGTAAGACACTATGGTTTCTCTTACATGACGTACGTGGACGACACTCAGATAATATTTTCCATCTCTGATAATCTGGAGGCAACTCAGAGCCGCTTCTCAGCTTGCATGTTAGCAATCTTTGAATGAATGTTTTTCTGATACTCAATGCAAAGAAAACCAAGATTTACTATTTGGAACAAACAATGCTAAGTGGTGCTCCAAATGGAGGCTGGAAGCACTTGGCCCCTTACCATCTCCACTCACTGCACTAGAAACCTAGGTCTACTATTCGATTCCAACCTTTCCTTTGTCACTCAAATCTCCAGTGTGTAGCTTCCAAGTGGTTTGTGAATCTATAGACCTTATTTACCCATTTCTGCTTGTACAACAATCATCCAGACACAGATTTCCTTGTGTTTTGGACTAGGCTAATACCCTCTATTTAGGTTTGCCATCATATGTTTTGGATTGCCTCCTAATTGTACAGAATGTGGTAGCACATGTAATTCTTAAGCTCTATTGCAGGACCTCAGTTACATCTGTGCTTCTTAAGCTTCCTAATCTTCACTGGCTACCTATCCGCCAGAGATGTGCTTTCAAGGCTCTATACCTGGCTTTTAAAGCCATTTCTTGAACCGGCCTCACTTACTTCACCAGGAAGATCTGTGCATATTCACCTGTGACACCCTTTGTTCAGCATGAACCAGGCTTCTGCAGGTCCCCAAATTCAGATGTTGCCACAAGAGAAGGTGCTATTTCTTCCATCATACCACTAAGATGTGGACCTCCTTGACTGCCTCCTTAAGGCTGGCATCTGATAAGCCCTCTTTTCGAAAATCCCTCAAAATGTGGCTATTTCAACAGTTGTAACATGCCCTTCAGGAAGCTTACATGTCAGGACTCCACTTTCTGGGGTAACCGTGCGCTCTATAAATAACATTCATTCATGTCATACATACAAATGGGAAGAAACCAGAGCTCGGTGGGTGATAAGAAGATGCCTTAGAACGTGAAGGCAGATAAATATCAAATAACAAGGACGAGAGAAGGGTAACCTACCAATGCTGGTTTTGTAAGTTTAGTAAGAAAGGGGCCTAAATTTTCACTTTTGGTACAGGTTAATAAAAAAAGAAAAGAAAAGTAGAAACAAGGACAATAACTTTAAAGTGTGCTCCCCTGTAGAGAAGACTGGGCAAATACAGATGGTAATCTTAAAACAGCAACTTCCAAAAGACTGAATTACCAATAGAAATGCTACTTATCCGCTTTGGTCTTGTTAAAAAATGACGGAAAAAGCTGAAGGTGTTAATAGATGCCAAATTAATTTGGAGTTGTTGGACTACTTAGGTTTTCAGGATCTAATGAACTAGCTTTGGCCTGATTATTGCAGTACATCCAGGAAAGATTTCTAAACTACCACTGAAACGTGCGCATTTAAAAAAAATTAAAAAAACAAGTATATGACTCAACTTGAAAGGAATTGACAAGTTGAGCAGTACATAAGAGAAATATTAGATGTTAAATCATTTAGCATGGGGTAAGTATAATATTGATAAGAGTGGTGAAACTGTTAATAATGCCCAAAGTAAAGTGTTTAATGGGTGTGGAACTGAAGATTTGTGGGAAGGTGATAAACATCGATTATGGGTATATAGTGTGGAGGTTTTCAGGAATGTTGTGCACTTTTTCAAGACGTCTTCTGTATAAACTATGGTTCAATTAGTCAGTAAAGATTTTGTAGTTTTAGCGGTCTACACGAGCACCACTCTTCAGCATGCTTGTATAATAGGAGTGATAGCACAACACATTTGGCCAGAAACATACTAATTGGGGGAGTGATACACCAAACTTGCAAAAACGTGCTAATTATTGAAAGACGAGGAAAGATGTGAACTCAATCAAGTAAATATAATTTAGGGTTTAAACCGTGACCCGTATGCCAATGCATCTCAGTGTACTCTCTTCTTTTCATGTATTATTATTTGTTGACTAACACCACCGGTGCAGGAGTTAACAAGTTGGGATAAAATATTCCATACATGAGTTGAAAGAAATGGAACGCACATCTGAGACTGGAGTGGCTAGATTTATAGCCTGTAATAAGGCTAGGAATACAGAACATATGCCATTTTCAAACATTTATTGTCCTGTTAATTACCCAGCTTAAAGATCTTATTGTTGAGAATTTATAACTTTTATTATACAGATTCTGAAGTGGCCCTAAAAGGTCCCCAGAGAGTAACACCACTTTGAGGATTTGAGTTTTGATGGTTTGTGCAGTTTCGCGCCATTCTTGATGTTGAAGTAGGTGGTGTGCATATTTTCATACAGGATAATCTGTAGTCAGTATGACAAATTTCATGCAGTGCTGTACCAGCCATGGCGCTGACATTGCTGCAGCTATACTGATTCATGCAATTTGTATCTGTTCTTGGCAAAATTGGGATCCCTGTTCAACAAATCCTCCCTTCCTTCATATTGACTCTAACAGGTTAAAGCTCTCCCAATATACGTCGTCATACCAAATCATGCTTTCTGCAGGAAGACTGCGCAGATAATGTTTCAGTGGCACTACAATCACACCATGCAAAAGTGTAATTGTCCTGTGTGCAAGGGGTTATGAGCGATGCAATTTCATTTATCTAAATACCTTAGCGACGCAATTAAAAATGGTGTGGGGATTGATGGTGCAGTAGAGTCAATTATGCGTGGAGCATATGAAGGCTGTTAAAAACAACTTTAAAAACTGCATGTGAACAAACATACATTCATATGCTCACTTAAAAACAAAACATACTACATTCATTTAAAAATAAAATTATAGAGTACATTTTTATATGCCACTAGTAATTTCATCATGGCAATATGTGCAATTTAAAAAGAATTACAAAAAGCCAGCAGGTGAAAATCTAAACTAACAAGGATACAATTGCATCATTAACAGCATCTATGTCCAAAATAACAGACAGGACACGGATGGGATGTCAAGCTTTCAAGATTCTGTTCGTCCTGGAGTTGGAGATTGATGCTTTGTCTCACATTATTGGGTGCCCGAAAGTGAGACAAAGGAATCACAGGTATTCATACGAGTTTGTTCCCTGGGGAGAAGAGTGGGACACAAGTATGTAAGAGTGCTTACTCACGATGGACTACTTCTTGGACATGCAGCTAGCTTGAGTCAGGTGTGGACACACAGCTGAAATGACTAACATTAGGTTCTATTAGAAACTATCAGCTGGGTTCAATTAGAAACTATCAGCTTTGCTGAATATATTTGTAGATAGTATAAGAATGGCAGTGTCATTTTCTGGGAGCTCACATTGGATAAGAACAATGAATCTTTTATACAAAAATTAGCAAATAAATTAAAAAAAAATATTTTTGATTATACTCACAAGCAAGCATGTCCCATTGGAGGCTACAAAGCAAAGATAGCAGAAAAACGCTCAAGTATGTATGTTAGTTGCAACATTGGAGGAAACAGATTTAATTTTAATGTAAGAAGTAAAATCCCACTGGAGAGCGGGATTCATTGCATCATATCCTATTAGAAGAATTAAGCAGATCTAAAATAGGCAACGGTTTGTTTTTGTCAACATTAGGAGTTATTGGAAGGCTACTAGCAAGTGTACTAAGAAACATAAATAACCAGAAGGGGCTCGGATGTGCAATGCTTTATTAAACTTATTCGTTCTGGATTGTTAATGTTTATTCATTTTGCTTTACCAAAATTATAGTGGAGCGAGCTAAAGCATAGTTATGTCAAAATTTACTTACGGGTATAGCTAGCTTGTAAATTAAAGATTTCGGCCGCATGTCTGGCGGCCGAAACGCGTCATTTGGACATTTGATGCTCGAATAAATCATCATTTAACTTTCTAACTTTGCCTTTGGAGTCTGTTTCCTGGTGTTGCGCCTTTCTTTGGATGGTGGTACCCCTGGGATCCTGCTGTGGAATATATATATATATATATATATATATATATATATATATATATAAAATTTATTTTTAAATTAAACTCCAATATTATTTCCTAACAATAGGACAGGTGTAACTATAAATAGGAACAGTGTTTTCCTTGACCGTTCCTCTACTGTCAGCTAATCATTCATTTATTGCCTCCAAGAACTCTTCTACAGACTTGATGTGTCTTCAGAAAATTAACTGTGTGCTTTTGGCAAAAAAAATAATTCAGGTGCCGTGAATGGTGCATGACTTCAAGCTGTCTTTCATATGAGATTAGATTTATTTGTTTCTGGTATTCCATCTAGAAATCCTTATGACACAATTGGAAACATGTATTTATGTTTCCGAAGAGTAAGAGGGCTGAGAAATTCATGTAGAATCAGCCAGGTTTTGTGGAAAGCAAATTTTCAAAGAATTCAAAATGTTATGTAAAATAGTGCTTATAATCTCTGCCAATTACATTTGAGAGGTAGAGGTTTTCCATTATAAGATACTATGAGTGGAGCTAACAATTAAAGAGTACAGGCCGAAATAAAGAGAAAATGGAGTAAGCTCTACACAGGTGAAAGCTTCTTTTTGTAACGGTTAAAATAAACTTCACAACTTATGACTCCTATCAGTTTACAGCAGCCTTTTTTCTAAGTCTTTCCATGGCTACACTTGCAGAGACAATGTTCAGGCAATACTAAGCCAACAATCCTGTCTGTGATGAAACTGTAGTGAAAGCTTTTATTTCAGAAATGCACAAAGAGAATAGTGGCACCTAGCAGGCACTTGATTTTTTTGGAGTGATCCTGTAGATCCAAAAAAGAATACAGAAATTGAAAGAAGTAGTCTGTTTGTGAACAGTCTAATGTCGAAAATGAGACAAGAGACAATGTTTCTATCTTACATTATTAGGGTCAAGTGGGACAATTTTAATTTAAGCCAGATGCAAAAACAACCCTTTACAATGGAAGGAAAGTACCCTGTATTACACCTTAATATCGACTCCACAATGTCATGCTCTCGGAATATTGTGGCCAAAATATCAAGGACCAAATATTGTGAACATACAATCAAGTACCCATAAAAACACAAGACCAAGTATGCCTAGGAAACAAACTGGAGTAAGAAAAGTTTCTACTGGAGTGTCAAATTCAGGAATATCGTATAAAACAAGCAAATTAGGAGGGTATTACCTATTTCCTAATATAGTACCAATAAGATATCACATGTTCATTTGGAATATTTTCATGCTTAAGACTTTGCAGAGGTCTTACCTTTTACACAATCCATGAAACTTACAAGAGTTTTGTTAAAAGATTAACACACAAAACTATTTGAAACCAATGCTAAACCAATGTCGTGCTCTGAAACCAATATACTTCAACGGAGACCATTATATCAGGCCAGAGCAATAAAATGGTTTCAACAAATATTGGTGTTTGGTTAAAGATGAGGCACCTCAAATTTATAAACGGTTAACTGCAAGTACGACAATTTTCAATTGATTGAAAAGCAACGCTTACTGTTCCGATTTTAGGGTATTTTGGTGTTAATGAAAGCTATATTTTTTATATTTTATAAAGACGAAAATAGATGATAGTCTCTTGAATTTTGCCTCAAGAAACATGTTCAAACGTCATGCAAGCATAGAATGGAAGAAAAGGAGAAACTTCATACAGCATTAACCTTTGTAACATGTGTTCTACACTTGTATTTGGAGCTCTCAAGATTACCATCCAAATACAGATCACTAACGTGCAAGCTTTTATATATGTATTTTTCTTATATTATTTTTTGTTTTTGAAAAAGCATAATTATGCCCAGTTTTAAAAAAATAACATTTTGTTTCCACCAACCTCAGAAAATAAAATAGTACTTAAAAAACAGGACTTCCATTTGAAATAGGACACAGCCCTGTTGATAAAAAATGTATAATTAACAATAAAAAATTAGTTAAACATTTGAGTCCCAGTTATTGGAGGAACAAATACAGGAACAAAATAAAGCTGTTTGGGCCTTTGTGATATAAATTCTTAATCTTTCATGGTGGAGAAAACAATGAAAGATGCTTTGAAACAAGGAAACCTTGAAATGCATCTTTGATTAGTGAGCACATACAGAAAAATGTACATCTAAGAGCTGATGAAGTTTCCCCTTTGTTCAAATGAGTGCATATGTGGTTGGGAATACAAAACACAGCAAAACAGGTTCAGGAGTGGCAAAACATACCAACAATGGCTGGGATGGCCAGCCTGGGTAAAATATGGATTTTGGCTGGTCGGTCCTCCATTGCAGGCAGGCAAGCAAAGATTCTGAAGTGGTGTGTGAATAACAATTTTAAAACCAGTCTGTGGATGAACCAAAAAAAGATGCAGAATTTGCGTCTTTTTTTATCAACCTGCTCAATAAAAGAAAGGTGATCATGTAGGGAAGTGATTAGGAAGTCAAAGCTTGGAAGTAAAGAAGCAGGTGGTGTATGGCTAGCCACTGACTTGCATTGGTGGACGATCTGCCCCATCTGGAGCCTCCCGGAAGCGGAGAGACCCTATGGGATTAAGAGGCCGACTTCCAACACTGTAATTTCGTGGCCGTTTTACGGTGTCCGGACTGGCCAAAGGTGTGAAGCTGTTTCTTCTCATCCGGGTGGGAGTTTGGTTCTTTTGAAGATTGCTCTGATTAAAAATGAGGATATTAAGAAAGGAATGAAACTGGAACCAAAATAAAATATGAGGAAAAGAGAGAGAGAGAGAAACAATTGACCCATTTCTGACCCTACAAAACAATCATTACACTGCACATCATACTTTTCAACCAAGGTATCTATTACACTGAACGTTTTGAAAATGTTAAAAGCCCACACACATTTAGAAGTCCTCCAGTACATATGGTGACCAGCAACTATAAAATCAAGTTAACAATATTTTTATTGCAGCTAATGCTTCTTTTCGAAGCACCACACACATCTAAGAAATACACAAACATCAAAAAATATTAAGAGGATCTTTTCCAACTTTGATATTCACCACAAAAAATATATTCATAATTCATGTATTTAAAAGGTCTAATAAGCAATGGTATTATCATAAGTGGTTGCAAGAAATTGGCCTCAGTACCTTTTCATCATTTGGACAAATTAAGCACTGGCAAGATGCTTTGAATGAAGCTTAAAACCAAAATACAATAGGGAACATGGGATAACTTTTCCATCAGTATACAATGAATTTGTATCTGCAAATGAAAGCTTTCCAAATATTACTTTTTGGAGTGTTCCCAGAACATGCAGAGTGCCTACAAGTTAAGAGTAGAGGGACTAATGCAAACTTTTCTAAAGTATTCTGCCACTTCTCCACCTCAATAGAGTGCAAAAGTACACAGACAAGGATACAAAAGGTGCGCAAACATATAATCTCCAATCAACAGAATTTAATATTGTGTTACTTTACAAAGTTGAGGAAGCACAGGGGCTCAAAAACATTTACAGTAATGACTTTTTATAAGTAAAATGACCCTTCACTTATCTGTGGGAACACATTACTGCACCCATTCGCAGATTGTTAATGCCCAATTGTTCTTAATAATGAATGCTAAGCACAATCAAACTGTAAAATATCATCAGAACAATATGATTTACCTTAGCACATATAGTCTCCTAAAAATACAAATTCAATTGATACATCAGCATTTTTTAATTGCTTCTTGCCCTTTACCAAAAAATATCTCCAATTGACTTTAATGTAACATGTTACACTCCCACTGCTTTTATTCACATTCCCACAGGTTATTTGTGAATTGGTGGAAGAACAGAAATGTGCACTTCATAACACAAACTAATTGAACTGGTTAAGGTGTCATATTCAATTTGCTATCCTTTCTGATTTGGTATTTTATGTTCTTATTCGACGATTCCAGATTGTGCACACTATTTAGGATTATAATTGTAGAAGTCAAGTTAATTCACTGGCATATACAAAACGTTTTAGGGATTCTAAAGATACCATAAATGTTCAACGTAAATGTGACCATCTATTTTAACAGTTAATAACATTCTACCTAACTCTGCATCTTGTGGCAATATGGCACCTTGCACCAAACTTGCAAGTGCACAAGCTGCTGAATTCTTCTAGATGCATCCTAATATTTTATTTGTAAGACCTGGAAACATGCAAAGTATAAATATATCAAAACCTGTTAATGATAGCATCAAGACATTTTAAATCTCAGAGGTTGGGTTGCAACTAAAAAGTGCTGATGGTTTCCAGGTAAGACTTCATCTACATATACAATTCTACATTATACTGCATTGAAATGAAATTACCGACATAGAAAAATACATTTCAGGAGCCAAATTAATCCTAGACCTTTCTTCTACAAAAAAAGTAAGAAGGCATTACTTACATGTCACAACTGATCCCTGAAGTATCTTTTATAGATGCACATGCACAAGATATTAGATTGTGAGGAGAGGATACTGGGACACTGGCCATATTTCAGTCTTTAGATAGCAATGGTTTTCAGGTAAATACTGAAAAGTTTATAAATGGATCCACCATTGATCTTTTGAAGCTAAATGAGACTGCACTGAATCTGTTGGGACTGAAAGTCCCTTGCATGGTAATAGGTGTGAGCCAAAGCAGAGTGGCCCAGCTGTGACAATATCTGGATCCTTGGTTACAATTTTGGTCATGGGCGAACGTGGATCATGCATGTGTGCCATGACATATGCCAGTCTCCCGGAACGCGATCGGGATAGACCGAGATGGGCGCTCAATGAGATACCCTCATAATTGTTAGGAGCTACTGCCCTTACCAAACGCTAAGCAGCACGGTGGTAGCAGCCAACCTTTTTTGTAATAAGTAATCAGTAATATGACCAGGTATTTTTACCAGTGTCATAGAAGTGGGGACTGATGGGCCACTCAAGTAAAGTTCCATTGTTGTGTGCTTAGCTTACCCATTGGCCTATGTCAGGATGGATGTAGGGCTGGCAGCACTTGCATGCATAGTACTGAAATGTATGTGTGCCTCTGACTGCAGTACATGTAAGCTTGCACATGAGTTTGTATACAGCAAGCTGGTATGTATGTATGTGTTTTGGTGCAGAACATGGAGGCCTGTGAGCATACTGTGCACAGTGCACTGGTATGTATGTGTGCCTGTGACTGTTGCAGTACATGGAAGGCTACATGCATGTTTGTGAGCAGCGATTAAGGATGCATGTATGCCCTTCAGTGGTACAGTGGATGAAGGCCTGTAGGTTCCATATTGAGAAACTCAGGGCGGGCCTGCTGGATAAGACATGTGAAGGTAGAGGAGCACCCCAGACATATTTGTGAATTGCTACATTTCTGAGAGCTGGGTGGGACACACACTAAAGGAAGGAAGAACCAGGCACTTTGTTCACTTCAAAGGGGCTCTTTGATTTTAGAGGCAGTCACTGCTCAAAGCGGCCAGGATACATCTCAGCAAGGATATAGGGCTGATAAGTGAATCAAAGTGTAGAGCCCTTTGGCAGCCTTTTGTTGAGCCTATATCAGAGAGGCTGACATCCGGGTGTGAACTTCTCATGCCTGTGTTTTGGGGCTATCAAACGTGGAGTCGCTCCTACTGTGTGATACACTGTTTCATGGACAGGGAGGGGCACTTCAAAAGGAGCAACACCCATAACACGAATTTCAAAGACACAGACACTGAATCACTTTTGTGTCTGGAAAGGGATTATAAAAAGCAGAGCTTAAGGCTTACAAATGGCCAAACTAAGGCTGTACATAAGCATGGAGAAGTTTGGCATGGATTTCTGCCTGTTGTGACCAAGACTGGAGACTGAGGGTCTCCCATTCTCCATGATGAGTGAGGGGAATTCACCCAGGACAATCAAGGACACTCACCCTGGAGCACCATCTTCTGCCTGACTTAAGACCAGAGGACCCCGTGAGGAGAAAGAGATCACCTGGAAGGGTGTCCATTGGAGAGCCTGTTGAATGAATCCGGGAAACGGAGTGTTGACTGAAGGCCAACGCCCTGGCGCAACACTTCAACAAGAGGAGGGCCATCGTCCTATGCAGCACTTGACCTGAAGGGGCTGTCGCCCTGTGTGCTGCAGATTACGCCCCTGTCTGCCAAGAGGGGGCCGTGGTGAAGTGAAAGGGAAGTCGCCCTGGAACAGCGTGCAGCTGTAAAGAAGCATGTTGTGACCCACAGAGGAAGAGCACTGAGATCTGCAACTAGTTTCCATGTGACCGGAAGAGAGCAACATTCAGACTTCTGCATCGCTGAACTGCAGATGCACAAGCGGGCTCTCTGTACCGCCACTCCTGCAAGAGCAAGTTAGACTAAAGACAGAATACCAGGCTGCCGGGCCTCTGGGGGGAGTTGCTCTGGCTAATGTGCTACAGTGCAGCGACATTGACTTTTTCAAAGCACTCATGGAACTTCTAAGACTTAAACTCACTAGCAGGGCCTAGCTTGCATGTCTCCTCACGTGAATGTGGAATAACCACAATCCTTACACAGAAAAGTGGGAGTCGAGAGCCGACTCGGGTAATGCTAGTGTGCCTGCCTTAAGAAGATTGTGTATATTGTTTGTGGTGGGCCGTATTATATGTTGTATTCATATATAAATACTACCTTTTATAAAAAAAGCAGGTATTTTTCTGGACAATCTGTTATTGTGATTGGTGGATGTATTTTTAGTTGTGAGCCTGTGTTCACCAGGCACCTGTCTTCTCCCCCAGAAGCTTTGGTCTTCTCGATCCGTGCTACCACTCAGAGTTGGGTTGAAGGGGTACTTGGCCCAGTTGTTCAGAGCCCATAGTAGGCCGGGCTCCATGACATCAGGAATAAAAGGTGTCAACCATCATGATTGGACCCATTAGCTCCTGCTTGCCAAGTTGCCCTGTGAACGGAGTTCTGACAGAATCTCATTTCAAAAATGGAGTTTGGGAATGTTTTATGTAAATCTTTCAAAGAGGGCCTTGGCTGGAGGCCTATCACCATCTTGAACTGCTTATTTATATATTGGGAACTCTAATCTACTCCCTGTTGGAAAGTTCAATGGAGAAGTAAACATTTATTAAATTGGGCACAGGATCAAACCCTAGGATGCCCTACAATGCACTCGTAAGGCAATGAAGTGGTCACATCTGGAGCTCTTCAACAGTATGCAATTCAGACTGGAAAATCCTAATTAAAAAGTTGTAAGAGAGAGAGAGAGAGAAAGGGCCTGATTTAGAGTTTAGCAGACAGGTTACTTAGTCACAAACCTGACCGATTTCCCACCCGACTTATTACAAGTGCCATAGGATATAATGCACTTGCAATAAGTCAGACAGGTTAGTCGTCACGTTTGTGATTGAATATTCCGTCTGCCAAACTCCTAATCAGGCCCCAAAATGCTGCACATATTTTCAAATCTTAAGTATAATTTTTTTTTTTTTTAACTTTTTTCCCAAAACAATTTTAAAAGCTATGCACTTCCAAGGCCCTTGTATTTCATATTGTGCTCAGTTTATAAATCTAACCAGATTGGCGGCCAGTTTCTCTTGGCTCTCCCCCCGGCCCTAAAACCCTTGTTAAAAATCTGGGCATTCACCTTGATCACACCCTGTCTTGGAAGGAGCATGCGGCTCGCACTGCCGGGTCCTGCTTCTATATGCTGGGCCTGTTACGCAGAGTTTTTCCCTTCCTTCCGGATTCCACTCGTAAAACCCTTGTTCAGGCTATGGTCACGAGTCGGCTGGACTACTGCAACGCTCTTCTAGTCTCAGCCAATGAGTCCTCACTTAGGAGATTACAGGTGGTCCAGAACACTGCAGCACGCCTGGTCACGAATGCCCCTCCAAGAACTGCCTCCCTCCCCCTTCTCCAACGTCTCCACTGGCTTCCTATACGCAAACATGTGATTTTCAAAGTTTGCTGTATCGTTCATAAGGCCTTGCATAACAACGGCCCTCTCTAAATCTCTTCGAAACTCCAACCTTACACTCCTTCCAGGACCCTTAGATCAGGAAACAAAGCGCTCCTTTGCGTACCACCTCGCCCCTTTTCACTGGAACCAACTCCCCATTCACCTTAGACAATGCTCCGACTATGTGCGCTTCAGGAAACTCCTTAAGACCGCTCTATTTTAACATCTGCCGACAGCCTGTCTAGCAGTAGAGTCCAAAGAGCTGAGATACCCCTTCGGGGGTGATTCAAGCGCTATATAAAACCAAAAATAAATAATAAAAAAACGTAGATAATTATCACTAATATTTTACGCTTTTAAAAAGGTCTAAATGTGTTCTGTCCAATCTCACTCAAACGCCCGCCAACCAATTAGCTCTTTCCACTGTAGCACTACTCTAATAATGACAGTGACTACCTCTTTCATGAATTATGCCATATTTTTTCAAGACCTTCTTTCTCACCTGACACAAACTGATTATCAGACACCACACCAGTTACTTAGGGGGACCTTTAATGGCAAATATTTGTCTAACAAATTCACCACAAATTAAGTATTTGCCTCAGAAACAAAATGTACATCGATCCATTTTTGAAAAATGACAACCAGTGTAGACTTATTCCTCCCCAAACCTGAGAAAGGATCCAAGTTAATTCCCAACTTTTCCCAGTGCCGATCTGGCACTTTCACACTTGCCATCAACAGCCTTCTACAAGTCTATCTTTTCCTACTGCTTCGTATTTCAGACACTATCATTTTCCATTCAACATCTCTACCCAAACCAGGCCCCCAAAGACGTTCTCTCAACTTGTGTTTATATGTCATGACTAAATGAACCCTTTAATAGGCCTGGGCGGTAAATTCCGTTCCGCTCGCGGAATTTGGGTAATTTCGTGTTCCGCGGAGAACGTGAAATTGCCAAAAATTCCGCGATCCGCGGCTTCGCGGAGTTTTTTGCTTGTTCGCGCTTTTAAAATGCGTGTTCGCAAGATATTTCTCCCCGAGCACGCAAACAGCGTTCGCGAACAGGAAATAAGCATCGCGAACGGGCGGAACAAGCAATTCCGCGTGTTCGCTGAACTTTTGCGTGCTCGCGGAGATTTTTTACCGTTTCGCGGAACTTTGCGTAGCGCGACTACGCAAATTACGCCCACCCCTACCCTTTAAGCTAGATCCATCAACTCCCCTCAGATGGTATAAGGAAGTACCAATTTATCCGCCCTCAACAACAAGCACCTCTCTAATTATAATAATTCCAGTCCCATCTTAGAAAACACCTGCAATTTACCAGTCACTGTTCTTTTCTCTGGCCTACTGCACAAAGTGCATTGCATAACATTGTTCAGGATGAAATTATTCATCAACTCATTTATCCACTTCTCCTCGGTAACACAATTTCCGCAACACTCTGAAATATTTGTCACAAATATATATTTTACCTCCTTCTCCATACCCATGTTTCCTTCTAAACCTCTATCAACTGGAAGTCTAGACATGCAATCCACTGTTTTATTACTCCACTTCGAAATAATATTCCAGAAGCTTACTACTCAATCTCTGAATGCCCGCTGTAGATTTGGACAAATGAAGATTTGGCCTACTCAAACTATACTTACATGGCAACTATAGGTCTCAGTGTAAATGTCTCCACTAGACATAGCTCTCAAACCTGTTGTCTGCCCATACACATACAAGACTTCTTTTTCTATGAATGGATAAGCTTTCTATACATCCTTCAATGTTTAGGATGCAAACACAAAAGTTGCTACACCACTATCACCTGATAAGTCACCAACGCCCCCAAACTCTTGTCTCTCACATCCACAGTGACATGTACATTTTTGGTAGGAATGAAAACTGCTTAAAACGAAGTATCCAAAAATGTGACAGATAGAATGCTTAAATTAATACAAGACATTGGTAATTACTTGGGCTGCATCCCAGTCCATCGTTTTTTTGCAGACCAGGCAAAATAAGTTTGGATCCAGCCATATGCAAATCAGTCTCGACTCTACTTCGAATGGAGCAGTCCAGCCCGAACTACCGGGTGAGGTCCTCCCTGAACCTGAAAGCAAGCAACCCAAGACCGGTTTTGACTTTATTGGGGTTCATCAGTAATTTATTGCTTAAAATATGAGCATCACACAATTTCTCCTTAACAATATTTGCTGCAAGTAGGTTCTGCTCACTACTGGAGTCTCATTTATGGTTATTGCATTTTTTCTTTTTTATATTAACACCCTTGAAAAGGAGTTGGTGGCAAAAGAAAAAGACCTTCCCAGATTTGGATCCTGTGTCGTCCCGGTTTTATTATATGCGGATGATGCAGTTTTAATTGCTCATACAGCCAACGGTCTCCAGCTTTTATTGGATATTTCTAATGATTTTATGGGGCGACTTAACCTGAAAATCAATCATAAGAAGTCTTCTATCACGACATGTGGTCCCAAGAATACTCATTCCTACTCCTACCACATAGCAGGGATTCCCATAGTTAAAGTAACACATTTTAATTACCTAGGGATCTTAACATCGACAGATTTTAGTTGGGGTAATTTTTTGTTCAAGAGAGCAGGTAAACTTAAGGGGGCAATCAACAACATTTTTAGGTTTTCAAAAAGACTTGGAAATAAACCCATCAGAGTACTTATTTTTCTTTATAAGAGCAAGTGCATTTCCCAGGAGACTTATGGGGCTGGCGTTTGGGGCTATCCTCTGGCAGGAAACCTTCAATCAATAGAAAATCAATTGCTCTGCAGGTTACTTGCCGAGCCAAGGAGCACAGACACTTTTATTACTCATTTGGAAGCCGGATTGGCCTTTTTGGAGGATCTAGTTCAGGTTGCCCCGTTGTTGTTATGGCTAAAGATATGGCGCTCGCCCCACATATCATTTAGTCAAATGATTCTTGCAGACTGTCTTAAATTAGATCATGTGGCTGCAATCCCCTGACTTGCTTATGTACAAAAGACTTTTTTAACTATAGGACTGTCAAAGTTGTTTCACAACACACAATAAATCAACAGAAGCTCAAAATAAAATTGGTAAAATCCTTTTTCTCTTCCTTTAGATTGCATTCCAGGCTTGTAAAACATCAGTCTATGACCTCGGTCGCCTGTTATCTAGATCTAAAGCAGACTGGGTTTGGGGAACGTTACCTTACCTGGATTACAAATTCGGAAAGCAGATTTTATCTGACCCGTTCCAGATTGGGTACTTTGCATTTTCTGGTAGCCCACCTTAAGCAGGGTTCGTGGTTTTCATTGTTACCTCCCTGTCCTTGTGATGGGTTTTCTAAGCAAACTCTGGCCCATTTCATGTTTTTTGTAGCTTTTACTCCAGACCAAGGGTGGTTTTTTTATGTCCATTATTGCGCTCCTTTGGTTCTAGCTCCTTTTCTGTCCGTTTGCTTTGCCTCCAACTGCTAGACTCTGAATTTTGCTGTGCCTCAGTATTAGGCTATGTTCGTCAAGCAATCAAAATCAGGAAGACTGTGACCTCTAGTAATGATTAATGCTGTGTGGTCTATTTATTTTTTTATTTGTTTATTTATTCTGCATTGCTGATGATATATTGATAATGGCACTGTCAATGGCTTGAGATTCCACTGTAATGAATTGTTTTATTTATTTTAGCAACTTGTATGTATGATATTTATTATTTTATGGTCTTGTGCTGTATAAAGTTTTTAAAATGAATGACTGGTTAGTGCATGGTAACTGGACTGTACATGCTTACCACCAGTGTCTCCGTTTTAAGAGAATTGCGTTGCAATGCAGCTTGGGTAAGGAGTACTGGAATGATTACATGTGAACACGTGAGCGCACGTATGTGCGGGCTGCACATGAGACTACAGTGATGCACCGGCACACAAGTAACCTGCCTGTGGCCATTTTAAACTACAACTTTGACCTGTCAAAATAACCTCTTTAGACAGGCCTTAATCTTCCTTTTAAATATTAACAAGCCCCCCCTACGTAGGCCTTATTGCCAATAAAGGCAGGGTGCATGATACTTAAGAGTAGGGCATGTAAACATTAATGTTGCACGTGTCCTTACAATGAAATATCCCCAAAAGGTATTTTCACTGTAGCAAAGCTGGCTGCTGCCATAGGGAAACATTGGGGAATGTTGTTACATTTAAGAAAATTCTAAACTCCGATTGGTATCAGCTGGAGAAATAATTGAAGGACTCATTTAAATCCTAAATAAAATTTAAGGTGAAATCGAATTTTGTCTACCTACTGAGCAAAAGGCATTTTTGAACAGGTTACCATATTTTCTGCCTAAAGCTTGTAAAATTCAAATATCACCTGGCAGCTGGATGGCTCCCCTGCGGTGAAATGTGTATGCTCCCAGACAGTAGACAAAGGGCACTGGGTGTGGGCTAGGAACTTCCCTCCTTGACAGGATGGCCTGGGGCTGTGCTCAGTAACTTGATTATCTTCAAACGGGCCTTTTCTGTCACAAGAAGATGTTGCTGACACATGGGACTGCCCTCTCTATTGTCCTACTAGCGAACTTGGCTCCTAACACAGTGGGACGGGAGAGCTGCAGAACTGACCACAGGGGCTGCTCATTTCCATGGCCACACCTATAGTTGGGAACAGGAGCTCCATACAGGACAAGAATGGTTCTGCCATATTCGGGGGATGGGGAGAGAGAGAGAGAGACAGAGAGGGGGGGAGAGAACGATAGAGAGTGAGGGGAGAGGGAGAGATATCTATCTCTCTCTCTCTCTCTCTCTCCCACTCTCTCTCTTTAGAAAATGTTTAAAATGTAAAGCCTGTCAGCATGGGGAGAACCTCTCTACTTTTAAAACAGTTTTTAATAAAATTGTGAAAATAAGAGGCTACCTAACTTGCAAATCAAGCTTTGTGGTATACATTTTAAAATGCCCCTGTGAGAAAACATACGTAGGGAGCACCACGTTACCTGCTCATAAAAGAATCCTGCAGCATAGAAGAGCGATAATTAACAAAGATCGCAGCTACTCTGTAGCCAGACACTTTGAGAAAGATCATCAGAGTGACACGTCCCTAATGCGATACAGCTGCATAGCAGAGATACCCAGAAAAATGAGGGGTGGTAATAGGGAAAAATAATTGAGAAAGCTGGAAACTTATTATATCCTTGAGGTGGACAGCAGAGAACCCAATGGATTAAATATGGACGAGAATTTGTTCACATGCCTGTATTAATGACTGCCGGAAAGTTTGCACATTCAAGAGAGCTAATTTTTTTTTTTTTTAATTGTTTATAATGTTGGAGGAGGACAATAGGCACTAGTACTTTATTACCTAAAGCACTTTATAGTTATTAATTTGATTGAGCACTAGTACTAGCATTTAGCACTTTAGTAAATTAAGAAAAATGAAAAGAAATCTGAAATAAATGTATAGAAGAATAGGAAATTGAAGTTAGCACAGGCACTTTTTGTAAGAAAGGCAGACACTGTGATAAGTAAAAATAGGCAGCTAAGGGACAACAAGCACTATTGCACTTTAATAAAAAGGAACTTTCCCATTTATTTTAATATATTTCTTATTTTAAGATGTATTAATTGATATGGAACTGTCCTGTTCATTCGTATTGTAATGAGGTTATAAATGCACTAGCATTGGATATAATAGAATATCATGTGCAATATAAGCTGTTCCAAAATAGCGCCCGTTTTAACCAAATGTACTGCCTTGAATTACAATGGTGATTGTCCTCTATCCATGTCTCATGGAACTTGTGTGTATTTAATACATTGAAAAAAAGAGGCTCGGTATCGTGAACAAGGCTGCGTGTGGCAGCCGAAACGTGTAGATGCCATCACTTTAAAAATATTAAAATAGAGTGAAAAAACCCCTCGGAGTGCCAGTCTAGTTACTGCTGGAAAAAGGAGTCTGTGTTTTGATAGATATAGATATATATATATATATATATATACACACACTTTTATACACAAAAGAATGCTGCACACTTAGATCTCCGATATTCAAAATTTATTCTGTAACGCTACACCAACGCGTTTCAGCCCTCCTAGGCCTTAATCACGGTAAGTGAGTATTTCTTCTAGCATCATTTATATATGTCACATTAGCCTTCTATGCGGAATTGTGGGTAATGTAGTGCTCATATACATTGATAGATATTTACAAACTGCATGTATTAACTGTTGATGGTGGTCATTGTCACAATTTTTAGAGACTTTCATGATTGTTAAACATGTCATACTATTGCTCTATAGTGCATACATTTCTACTCTTTTTGTGAATCTGCAGCTTATCGTTAAGCTGTCTTCTATGTCCATTAGTGTCTTTTGATAGTCTTTTTTGGCTTTTTGCCGAAGTCTCCCCCATGTTATTTCATAAATACATGGCGTTTGACTCTGGATTCATTAGTTTGTTGTGTTTAGTGCCATTTGTTTCCATATCAAACCATGCTTCTTGAGTTCAGGACCTCCCCAAACTTTAATATTTCTTTTCTATTCCTTGTTCAATCGTTGAATTTTCTGTTACTCAATTCAATTTCCTTCTCCCAATTGTTGGTCTTATTCGTCTCATTCTTAGCTTCAGTTGTTTCTTTTCCTTATTTTTCCCTTTTTGTTCTTATTCCAAGTGCACATATAATTCCTCGTCAATGTTGATCCCTGACGGGGTCTTAGTTCTTAATCTTATTATGTAACGTGATTCCATTTGGCAAAGTTTTCTAATTCTATCTCCACCACGTTCATGGCTTGTCACTGCATGGATGCCAAAAAAACTCATTCCTTTCCAATTGCTATTTTGGCACAGTGCCATATATTTAGCTGTGGCATATGTCATGTCTTTGTTTTTTACTGCCCTTATATGCTCAAGAATTCTCTTTTTCAACATGCAGATAGTACTCCCTACATATTGTAGGCCACACTTGCATTTGATCACATATATTACAAATTTGGAGGTACAGGTAATTTTTTGATTGATCTCTATTGTTTTTCCATCATAGTCTAGTACATTTTTCCGATTCATTCCAATTTTGCACGCTTTGCAAGTATTGCATTTCACAAAGCCACGTTGTTGTTCCAGAAGCCAGATTGTTTGTGTGCTTTCTTGGAAATTACTTTTCACTAACAGATCTTTTATTGATTTTGTTTTTTTATACGTTAATAGTGTCCTTGATCCTAATAATGAACCAATGTCGGGGTCATTCGCAATTAAATGCCAATACTTTTGTATCTTATTAATGATTATTCCATTCTTTGCTATATGTGATGATACATCTAGGTGCTTCTTGATGTTGTATTGTCTCTGATTGTCTTCCCTTTTTGGTAATAAAGGTTTCTGTTTGGGATTTGTTACGGATCTTTCTTCTGTCTTTCCTTGATGTTGTGTCTTTGTAGTCTCTTGAGTTTCAGTCTTGCTGCTGTTTCAACAATTTTTTCATCTGCATCTTGTTCTTTGGAGCAGTTTCGCTTCATCCTCATGAATTCCACATATGGAATACTCTCCAGAAGCGATTTCGGATGGAAACTCCTCCCATGCAGGATGCTATTTGTTGCTGTTTCTTTATGGAACAGTGTTGAATGTATCTGGTCTTCCTCAATGTATATCCAAGAATCCAAGAAAGCAATTCCTTTTTGGCTGAATGTACTTGTGAATACTAGACCTACATTGTTCCGATTTAATTTGTGGAAATATTCTTTGAATTCATTTTCAGTTCCATTCCAGATTATAAAAAGGTCGTCCATGTACTGGACCCATAGAATTATTTTCTCTAATTCCATCTTATTTTCCATATCCCAGGTTATTGTTTTCTCCCACCACCCCATGGTGATGTTGGCGTAGTTGGGTGAAAAAGAAATGCCCATGGCAGTCCCGCAGTCTTGTCTGAATAGTTCTTGATTGAAGAGGAAAATGTTGTTGGTCAGATATATTTCTACCATGGATAATAGCATTTGTGTGGGTCCCATCTCTGTTATACATCTTTGTTGTAAAAAAATATTTGCATGCTTTTAATATAACTTCATTTTGAATCGATATATATAAAGAGACTACATGGTGGCTAGTATGTACTTCTTATTCGAACTGATCCCGGTTAGTATTCTTAGGAATTCTCCAGTGTCTCGAATATACAAGCTTAAACTTTGTGCAATGGGTGCCAGATAATGATCTACATATTTTGACATGTTTTCATATAGTGAATCACATGAGGACACAATTGGTCTGCCCGGTGGATTATCTAGTGATTTATGAATTTTTGGCAGAAAATAAATTGTAGGGATTGTTGGGAAATCCTTCGTTAAACATTTCAATTCATTGTCATCACTTAGATTTGTTTCATGCCAGTCTTTGTTTTGCATTCAGATTTTCTGTCATTTCATTAATAGGATTCCTCTGAAGTTTGCTGTATTTGGTGACATCATTCAATTGCCTGCATGCTTCTTTTCTGTAGTCTTTTTTGTCCATAAGGACGATGTTACCACCCTTATCCGCGGGTTTGATTATTATAGCTTGATTCTCCATTAATGATTTCAAAGCTTTCCTTTCTTTGCACGTTAGATTTTCTCTTTTAGTTTGATGTTTTATTTTTGACATTTTGTCCAATTCTCCTGTTACTGCTTCCGCAAATAGGTCAAATGTATTTCCCGGTGATAGTGACGGGCAGTACTTAGACTTCTTTTTTAGGCCACTTGAAAGATGTTTGTCAGTTTCTATTGATAGTTCCTGAAGGACTTGTTCCTCCGACAGCTCTTCATCATTCAAATTGAACATCAAATCAAACATGTTTTTTAAGTCTGGGATTTGATCAATGCTTAATTTTATTTCATCCTGTTTCGAAGGTTCCTTCACATTTTGTTCATCTCCCTTCAAACTTTTATTCGCATTTATTTTTGCTAATTTTAATTTCCTTATATATTTATATTGGTCAATTCTGGTTTGGGTATAGTCATAATGGCTTTCAGGACAGAAGGAGAGACTTTATTCAAGAGTGTAGTTTCTTCATTTGTTAACTTGTATTTACAATCAAGTTTGTTTTTTCTTTTACTTCTTCAAGTTGCGAAGCGGATATTTCCTTTTTCCGTCTTGATTGTCTGGTTTTTCTTGGGTTTTTGTGGCATTTGAATCTCCCTTGCCACGACCTCTGTTGGTCCCTCTTCCTCGTCCTCTCCCCATTGTCAGCGTTTGATCGATATGCATTTGACGCATTTCTTCTAAAAAAGTTGTCTTCATTGATGGGTTCGGGCCACTTATTCCTTTTCCCTCACTTATGTCTGATTCACTTGTAATGTCCTCAGTTGGACTGTACTTATTAGCAGAGTAGTTCTTTTTTAACGTGTCAAATCTTTTTGCAAATGTCAAGATTCTCCCTTGCTTATAATCTGTTTCATCCGTTTTTAATTTTCTTTGTTTGTGTTCTTGATTCTCTGTTTCGTATTTTTCCAGGCATATTTCCATCTCTTTTCTTATTTTTACCGCCTCCTCTTTGTTGGGTTGTGCATCAATTTGTGTCTCCACATCCTCAATGTTTTTTGTTAATTCATCTAGATCAATTCTGGCATGTTTAATGAGAATTTTCATCATGTTGAGGGAACACTCCATGTTATTTTGGCCCCATTCTTCCAATAACTCAGTTTTGATGTCTGGGTGAGTTGGCATTGTGAAAATGCAGATCCCTCTTGGGACACGGTTCACCTCTATATATTTCTCCAAAGCTATGGCCTCCCAGCTTTTGTTAATTTCTTTTCTGTACAGCTGTTCCACTTGGAAAAACAATTGTTTCAGGGAGGTCTCCTGATTCTCTTGTCCACTGTTGCCTCTCGTTTGACTTTCCATGGTTTGTAAGCCAGACTCAAACATTGTAGCAGCTTTCAGTGCTCTTTTTGCCTTTTGCGCCTCCATGTTTAGTCTCGTTAAAAATTAAATAATAAATCAACCACAACAGTCTTTTGAACTCACTGAGTCGTTACAGTTCAGGAAAATCTTCCCTTTCCATTTGTTATCGGATCTAAGCCGCTCTGTTTACTATGTCAGCCGTATTGTATACACGTCTGACTTCGCTTCCAAACAGAACAATGGACGTTTCGTGAACTACACTCTGTTTCCGTATGTGTTACACTCGCCTCCAGGGAGACTATGGTGCGGATGGCGTTCTCTGACCCCGACCTTTGGCGCTCTACCACGAAGGTGATTCCTTGCTTCTCACAGTATCTCCTCGTGTAGTCACGGGCGCCGCCACTTTTCTTTCAATGTACCACAATAAGATCCTCGTTTGCGGCGCGCTCTACAACGGGTGCAAGCGTGAGGGACTCAACCCAAGCCCTACAGTCAATTTTACACACAAAAGAACGCTGCACTCTTAGATCTCCGATATTCAGAATTTATTCTGTAACGCTTCACCAACGCGTTTCAGCCCTCCTAGGCCTTAATCACGGTGAGTATTTCTTCTAACACCATTTGTATAGGTCACATTAGCCTTCTATGCGGCATTGTGGGTAATGTAGTACTCATATACATTGATAGATATTTACAAACTGCATGTATTAACTGTTGATGGTGGTCATTGTCACAATTTTTAGAGACTTTCATGATTGTTAAACAAGGTGGCTGTGTATATATCAGCAAAACGTCCCGCTCCTTCAAAGATACAAGCAGGCACCGGCAACCAGGAAACAGCGAGGTATTTATTGTTAGGCAGAGATGAACGCTGGACGACGCGTTTCGGTGGACACAGCCACGTTGTTCACTTCGGAAAAAAGCCAAAAGAGACTATCAAAAGACACTAATGGACATAGAAGACAGCTTAACTATAAGCTGCAGATTCACAAAAGAGTAGAAATATATATATATATATATATATATCAGGAAAACGTCCCGCTCCTTCAAAGATACAAGCAGGCACCGGATATATATATATATATATATATGTATATATATATATATATATATATATATATATATATATATATATATATATATATATATATATATATATATCCTGGACCTACTAGAGACTACACTAGAATCATCATGGACAGTTGCAAGAGCTGTGCAATGGACTTGCAAGTTTCTTTGAGACAAAAATCATTGATATTCAGGGAACCCAGCCAGCTTTGCAGGAGAGTCTTCCTCCTGTCTGCCATGTGGATTCTAACTGCTATAGCAACAGGCTTACTCAGTTTAGGCCCATCTCAACCGAACAATCTAGGGAAGCCATCCTGAAATATAAATTGAGCTCCTCTGTGGATGCCTGCCTCCCTACTTTGTTAGCTGTGACAGTGGATGTCATCAACCCTGCAATCAACACCATTTTTAACCTCTCTCTTTCCTTGGTGGTCATGTCTGCGGTCTGGAAATTGGCTGAAGTGGTCCCTCTGTTCAAGAAGCTTGAACTGGACCCAAACATCTTTTGCAACTATAGGTCCATTTCTCTTCTCCAGGCCTTCGCTAAAATGGCGGAAAAACTGGTCAATGCTCAGCTTTTTGAGTATCCTGAGCAAGGCTAGCTATTACATCCCAGTCAATATGGTTTCCATCCCGTCACAGTACGGAACCAGCAGTACTGGAGATCTCTGACCGTATTAAATGGTCATTAGATTTGGGAAAAAATGCCGCCTTGATTCTTTTTGACCTGTCTGCAGCCTTCGACACCGTCCCACACATTATCCTCCTGCACAGACTGTCCGCTGTTGGTGTGGGGGGTACTGTTCTGAACTGGTGCAAGTCCTTTTTGGAGTCCAGAGGCCAATCGGTTGGGCTTGGCCCTTTTTCTTCTGAGGTCAAGGCAGTCAACCAAGGGGTGTTGCAGGACTCCTTGTTAAGTCCCACCCTTTTTAATATGTTCATGTCCCCTTTGGCCTCGGTTGTCGAGCCGTTTGGATGTAAAATCATTTCATACGCTGGCCATACCCAGTTGTTCTTTGCTTTTGATGGCTCCCATACCTCTCTTGCAACATCTTTTACAGACTGCATGCAAGCCATCTTTGATTGGATGCAAGGTAGTCAACTCAAATGTAACGTGGAGAAAACGGAGATTGCTCCATTTGGACCATATGGGGCATACTGGTGGGAAGATCTCTGGACTCCTGCGTTGCCGGCCCCAACCCCCTCCTTCTCCGGTGGTTATAAATATAGGGGTGAAGCTGGACACCGCCCTCTCCAGGGGGCTGCAGATCAATGCTGTTGTGGGCCAATGTTTCGCTATGCTCTGCACTCTGAAGACATTCTTTCCCCTCCTTCCTTTGGAGGCTAGGAGAGCGGTGATCCATGCGCTGATCACCTCGAGCTTAGACTATGCTAACACCCTCTATCTAGGAGTTGCGAAGGACCTGGTGAATCGCCTGCAGGTGGTCCAAAATGTAGTGATTAGGCTTCTCCTGCGCCTTCCTAGGCATTCTTTGATTTCGTCAACTTTGAAAGCCCTCCATTGGTTGCCCGTCAGGAAACGGATCCTATTTAAAGCCCTGGTTTTTGTTCAGAGGGGGGTGTATCTCTCCAGCCTTGGTTACCTGGCGATCAGATGTATCCAGTGCATCCCCTCAAGAGTTCTGCGTTCTGCCTCACTTCTGTCGATCCCTCGCTTCAAACGTGTCTGAAGGGGTGGTAAAGTTTTCTCTTTTCCTGCTGCCAAGGCATGGAATGAGCTCCCACATAAATTGATATCGTCTGCTCCCCCTTGAGCCACATTCCGTAGAATACTTAAAGTTTGGTTCTTCTCTGTGGGGCAGTAAGGTCTTGTTTTTCTGGGCACGCACCATGGGCTCCTCCCATTTGCGGTGGGACACTCTGTGGAGTAGCCGTGCTCTTTACACAATCATTTATTCAAGGCAAATCCACCATATACCCTTGATGGACTAAGGACTTTGCCAGCAGCTGAACCCCCAGAACTACATGGGTCTCCCCAGGGTCATTAGAACTGGCTCTCTTATACAACCTTGACGATTAATTGGGGAAGACTTGGAATCATATATATATATATCCAGCTCAAACTTTTTCCAGAGAAGAGACAGCAGTCACGGGAGAGTAAAATAACTGCGTTTAATGAAACGAGTTCCACGTACGGACGCGTTTCGTCTTTATCAACATTCAGCGTTGTCTTAGCACTTCCGTGTATTTTAAACACAAATCATTATGCAGCTTCCTGTGTCGTCATTAATTCATTAAGAGAGGACAATTATTTAATACATAATCAAGCGTGCATGCAAGCACCATATTGAAATATGTGAGTCCAAATTAGAATCACATGGAGTTTCATTAGAATTATATTAGATTATCTCTCATGGAAAGGTATAAGCTCATTCAGAGCAACATCATGACAAAGTTAATTTTGACTATTTAAGAGTTAATAATTTTAACTGAGAAATACACTTAATAATTATGGTGATTGGCCCATACAGGGCATGATTGAGTTTCAATAGAGGATCGGAATTTACATTCACTTTAAAGTAATCGATGTGATATTTTGGAAATGAATGGTGTTGTAGTGATATAAATCATGAAAATTAAGATTTTGAACTACTGGGGAGATGAATATAATGACTAAGGACGATCACATAATCACATGCAATGATGAATTTTCTTGTAATATTAAGATATAGGATTTACCTGTATATTCAAGACATGTTTCAATATGGCGCTTGCAAATTCATGCTTGATTATTTATTGAATGATTGTCCTCTCTTAATGTCAATGAATTAAAGAAGACATAGGAAGCCACATAATGATTTGTGTTTAAAATACACAGAAGTGCTAAGACAATGCTGAATGTTGATAAAGGCGCAAGCTGAAACGCATCCATATGTTTAACTCGTTTCATTAAACCCAATTATTTTCCTCTCCAGTGAGTGCAATCTCTTCTCTGGAAGAATTCTGAGCTGGATGAAATTTGTGTTTCCAACCCCACGTTTAAGACAAGCACACACCTGGGGTGCTGAAGCTTTGGCTTTCTTGGTGGTTTGGAGCAAAAATAATAATAAATAAATATATATATTATCTACTGGCGGTCGCCAGTAGATAGTTATAGTTAGGACCTATTTTCCATAGGAAATTCACAACATTCTATTTCCAATAACTTTGGCGCCGGTTGACGAATCTTCGCGAAATTTTCAAAACTCGTGGGGCGCTCCGGTCCGCTCCTATCCTGAAAGATTCGGGGTGATTCGGCAAGCGGGGGGCGAGAAAAAAGAGGGGTCCCAAAACGTGTTTTCCCCATGCAATTTTACATAGGAAACTTTAGACATGGCTACAGCCCGAACTGCTGAACGGAATTACACCAAATTTGGCAAAGAGGTAGTTCTTGGTTCAGAAAGAACCCTTTTTGTTAAATGGTGTAAATCCGTTCAGTAGTTGCTGAGAAAATCAAAAGTAAAAACACATATATATCTATGGCCGTGGAGGATCCGCGCACCCTCCCGATCACGAGCTATATGCTAATTGGCTGTCAACACTCCAAACCAGGAAGTGTTGGCAGCCATCTTGTGCCTCAGTAGAACCGAGGCACAAGAAATCAGAGAAACAAGTGCGCAAAACGCAAAAAGGGGGCAGGGTAGAAACACCCTGACCCCCTAGGCCTGCTTAGGGGGTCCCACAAGGACCCCCAGGGCCCAAAAAAGCATTAAAAAAAAAAAAAAAAATAGGCGAGATTCGCGCACCCAGCGCGAATTTCGGCCGGAAAAAAAACAAAAAACCGAAGCCCGGGCTCCCGTGCTTCGTATTCAAAAAGCCCCCGGGTGAGCCAAGTCCCAGGGGCACTGAAAAAATGTGTGGGGGGGGGCCAATCCCCCCCACACTGCCCCGGGGACTGCCACCTCCCCGGGGCTTGATTTATGAGTTGCGGGGGGCACGCGGCCCCGGGGCTGGAAGTGGCCCGGGAGGGGGGCCACGCGGCCCCCCTCCCCCAAAAATAAATTTAAAATAAAGGCCGGCCCCGGGGGATGGGGTCCCCGGGGCCAATAGAGGCCTCAGAAGGGGGGCCACGCAGCCCCCCTCCTTTACAAATAATAAAAATAGGTGGCCATGCCCCGGGGGATGGGGTCCCGGGGCCGGAATTGGCCACGGGAGGGGGGCCCAAGCTGCCCCCTTCACATTTTTTTTGTTTTGTTAAAAAGGGGTCAGGCCCTGGGGGATGGGGTCCCCAGGGCCCAAAAAAGGAAAAAGAAGGGGGGCCACACAGCCCCCCTTCTAAAAAAAAAAAAAAAAAAAAGACGCGATCGTGCCTGAGGCCCCGCCCCTCCCTTCACCACTCTGCAAACGCAGGGCTGGAGTTGCAGAGAGGTGGTCCAGGCCACGCCTCTTTTTACACCTCTCTGCAACGCAGCTCTGTGGCGCTTACTGGAGGTACCTGGTGGGCTAGTTGGCCCCCAGGGACCCTCAGGACTCAAGGGGAATTAATCCCGCAATTTACAACACGCCACGGGGCGGATTTGCACAGTGGTGCAGGGAGGGGGCGGGGCCTAAGGTGACATGTGTGCAAACACGCCCTGTGGCGTGTTTTAAGTTGGGGGATTAAGTCCCCTTGAATCCTGAGGGTCCCTGGGGTCCAACTAGCCCACCAGGTAACTCCAGTAAGCGCCACAGAGCTGCGTTGCAGAGAGGTGAAAAAAGGGGCGTGGCCTCGGACCACCTCTCTGCAACGCAGGCCTGTGGCGCTTACTGGAAGTACCTGGTGGGCTAGTTGGGCCCCAGGGACCCTCAGGATTCAAGGTGACCTAATCCCCCAACTTAAAACGCACGTTTTAAGAGGTAGTTTTAATCCCCCTGCCCTATTATTTACTAGGGACTTACAGAGGAGGTCATGCTAATCACAGGGGTACCCCAACGCATAGTGTTCCCTAGTGTATGTAGGTGTTTTCACTGTATTCTAAGTGTCTTTTAGCATAGCACTGGCTCAGGTTAGTCAGAGTCAGTTACCACCAGTACCCGTCTGAAAATGTTGTGGGCACAGGATGATTTTGCAACAAGGCCTCTTTCTGCTCCTCTGTTGGTTCTTTCTGCACATCTTTTGCTTCTTCCTGCACTTTTCTTCGTCTTTGTGGACTTCTGTTGCTTCTTTCTGCATTTCTTTTGCTTCTTTCTGTGCGTTTTTTCTTCTTTCTTCACATGTCCTACCTCTGTAGGCATAGTTAGAAACTAGCATTTAAAAAACCTTTGAAATTCACTTAAAAAAACCATAGCTTTCAGGCACGTTATAGTTAGAAATTAGCTTTTAAAAAAACCTTTGAAATTCACTGAAAAAACCATAGGTTTGAGACCTGTTATAGTTAGAAATTAGCATTTAAAAAACCTTTGAAATTCACTGAAAAAACCATAGGATGATTTAGTACGTGCGTGACTGTCTCTACAAGTGAGTGATTAAACGTATCTTACTGAATGCATGGGTTAGTGACTTAACTGTGTGAATGTCTGTATCCGTCTGCCTGTTGGTGTGTAAGTGGATGCATGGATTTGCGAATAGCTACATGAGTGTCTACATGGGTTATTGATTGGTTCTCTGAGTATCTGTATGGGTGCCTGAGTGTTTGGGTGGGGTGTGTGTGACTCTGTACATAGATGTGTGAGTGGGTGATTCACTGGGTGCATGATTTCAAGAGTGCATCTGTGATGGACTGCTTGGGTGGGCGAGTGTGTGTATGGGTGTGTTAGTGAGTGAATGTATATCTCAGTGGTACATCTGCGAGTAACTACATATGTAAAAGGCAGTATATATGTGTGTTAGAGTATTTAAATGGCTATAAGTGAGAGTGTGTGATTGTGAGAGTGGCTGTATGGATGCGTGTGTGCTTGTATCAGTTATTGTATAAGAGCGTAAGAATGTTCTAGTATTTGTATGAGTAAGTGAGCTGGTGAGTGTATAACTGTATAGGTGAGTAAATGGGTGTGTGATAAATTTTTTGCATGACTGACTAGGTGTGTGAGTACCTCTATGGATGAGTGGCGGTGTGTGAGTGTTTATATAGGTGTATGAGTGCATATGATAGTCCTGTACTGAGTGATTGTAAGTATGAGTGACTGTACGGGTGAGTGAGTGTGTGTGTGTGTAGACCTAAGAATCAGTGAGTCGGTATGTAGTTATTGGTATTGGAGTGTGTATGGTTTTGAGAATGGCAGTCTGTAATTTAGAGTGGGTGTATCAAAAGTTATATTAGGGTGTGAGAAGATGCATGAAATTATCACATGGATGATGTCATCAGTGATGTCATTTGAGATGTCATCAGTGATGTAACTGACCATGTCATGAGTGATGTAATATGTGACGTCATCAGCAGTGCATTGCGGGGCGCGAGTTATAGTTAGCTGAACTAACTATAACGGGGAATTTCTTTGGTTTTGTACGAGTGAAATGTCCAACTAACTATAACTGTCCCTAAAACCTATGGTTTTTTCAGTGAATATATATATATATATATATATATATATATATATATATACACACATACATATATATATTGTGACTGATGGAGATACCTTTGGTGATATTCTGAATTACATTTCGACCCCTAGTTGGTCCTAAACCTCATAATCACAATACCCCTAACTTATATCTGATGTAACATGATGCATTACAATATTGATGTAACATCAATATTGTAATGCATCATGTTACATCAGATATAAGTTTGGGGTATTGTGATTATGGGGTTCAGGGCCAACTAGGGGTCAAAATGTAATTCAGAATATCACCAAAGATATTTCCATCAGCCTGATGTATATTTGGAATATAATGCATAGTATTTAGTAGAGTGTCTCTAATAAATGTACTTTGCTTTTTTCGAAGAAAAAGCACTGACTGGACAATCATTAATCAGGTGTTGTTATAGCAAGCCAGTGGGTGGAGATTACCAGCCCACATCACCTCCCCTGACTAGGCCTTGGACTGCTCTGCTCCACTACCCTGGGAGAGTTAAGTGCTACAACGGGGTACTTGGTTCTCAGTACGGATTATTACTTGCACAGTTCACATCCTGCACAACTAATAACCCAATTTCTTACACTCACTTCTTCAATATTAAATCTTATTCATTACCCGACCCTCTTTAGACCTTTGTCTTGACTAATCTTGTTAAAAAGTTCAAATCTGCCGGCAAAGTTGTGAATAAACGTACTAGTGTTTCAGCCAGGCAATGGAGAAACAGTGGTCAGAAGCTGGGCTGAATGTTTTGGCCAGAAAATAGTGTGCCATGCAGTACTGCACCTTCTGGAATCTAATGTCTGCTTTGCCACACAGGTAAGGTAGGCATCTGGTGGACCTGTTAGTGGTATGCGTGGAAACATGTGTGCTGCTTTTTAAGCCATTGGCAAATGCACTAGGCAGCATTCCTACTCATCGTTTTGCACCCACTATGCCACTCTAGACAGAGTCTATTCTTTAACAAATCAATACTAACCCTGCTGCTCATTGGAAAACTCCATCCCTAACTGCCAGGTAATGCCCCCTCCAGAACGAGGGACACATAACTTCAGGTGGGTTTCAGCCTTCCTATGCCTTGTCAGTGAGATATAGTTTAGATCCAGTGGTACAGCGAGCATGAGGCGCATGTTTTGGCATACCCATGGTGGCTTAGAAAAGTACATCAAACATACAAAAGTGATGGTAGGAATATTTGTGAGTAGTCAAAAACATTGCCAATAACTCTGGGTATCATTCCAAACCATCGTTTTTCTAAACCACTGGTTTAGACTAGTTGCTCTATTAAGACTATTAGCGGCTCGCTAAATAAACCTTTTGTAGCAGTCTTTGTCCATCATTTCACCTGTTTCACAAAGAGACTGCTTTTGGAGGAGATTTGCCTTTGTGTGATTAATCTTATATTTGAAATAAATGCATAATCATTTTGACTTGCAGAAATGTAACTAGGTATACAATGCCAAGCATGGAAACACTTCTTATCTTTAGTGATTGTCGAAACCACTGTGTTGTCTGTCTATTACCACCCTTGAAAGCACTTATGCTTACACAGGAGTAAAACATGTGCTTCCATGGTGGAAACCTATCTGTAAATTGTTGGTGGGTGACAACCAACCTATGAATTTGTGGTTTAATAACATTTACAGAAGGCCCTTCCTTTGGAACGCCGCAAATACACCTTTATTACAATATTTGCAAGTAACAGAATTTCGGTTTTCACAAACCTCATTTGCTATAGAAAAATTCTGCAATTTTGGATTATGTCAATAGGGAATGAAGTTAGGTTTCCTCAAATGGAGTTTCTTTCACACATTCAACAAACACAGGTACATCAAGACATAGAAAAACTGTGGCCTTTATATTTAGGCATTCTCATTGCCTGACAAAGAAGCCAGAGCACTCTCACTGATTGAGCGAGCTGGTCATAGGATTTTGCACTCATTTCACTGCTTGATCACACCAATTCAATCCTAGGATGATTTGGGCTACAGAAAGCTGTGTATATCAGATACTGGGCATGGAATTACAAAGGACACCAAAAGGTCTGTTGCAGTAGTTAATCTAGGAGATTAAGATTCAAAGCGATTCCTAGTAGAGGTAACAATAATAGCAAGATCCTGCTGAGATGGTGGAGTTGGAAGAGTGTATTTTAGTTGGATTTTTTATCTACACTACAACAAACAGCTCTTAAACAAAGTTGATCACTTGGTGGAGAATTTGTTGTATAGGTATTGTTAGAGCGTCCATGAAGGATGGCCTACTAAAAAAGAAACCAGGTAGAATGTCCACAGCTTAGCAAAAGGGGCTCTTTTTGGGCTCCATTCTTGCATAGCCAACTAAAGTGCATCTATTGCTGAAAATTAGTGAGACAGTCCAAAATCTGGTGTTGGTTGATGAGCAATTCAGATAAGTGTGATGATGGGATTCTAAAGACCTAGGAGCAAGAGATAGACTGTGGCATCAACCTACCAACAAACCTATATTATGAATAGTGGCTTGATTGCTTATAATCTGTGTTCTTGTGTGTGCGCATATTCATGTCATCTCCCAGCACGTTTTACATAGTACTTTCTTTTCTTTCTACTGGTATTTTTTTTTATTTATTTAATCCTAGGCTCTTCCCATTTCAGCCTTTACTCCACTGGCCCAGTGACACTGTCCTCAATTATTAAACTGTAGCATGGATGTAGGTTTTTCAGATTCTGAAGTCATATTCCATGATACAGTATCAACCAACGAACTTCCAAAAGAAGGAAGGTAGTGGAATTAAACTCATATGGAAATGTACTGGAGGACAGACTGAAAATCTGGAATATTTACTTTTAGAACAAGACTGAAAGAAGCATTTCCCACAAAGAGTGAGATGATTTCGGTGTAAAAGCTTTGAAAATGTTATTAACAGGGACATTTTTCCAAACATCTTGTAGGCTGTCCTCATGAGTACATGGATATAAGAAGAGTTCAAACTTTTAAACCAATAGTACATCTACATTGCTGTCTCCAATTAGCAAATGCAGAATTCCTCAGCTGCCTTCTGCAAGAACAAAACCTTCAGCTGGTAATGAAGTCATTGTCAGAAGGAACAATCTTCAAAATGTTTTTTTTGTTTCAAGATAAAAACCTGTTTGACCCAGAACCAGAATCCATATACGCCAATGGTCTTTCAACTGATGAATAGGACAGTAGGTACTTTTTAGGACTAGAGCGACAGACAGTTTTAACAATTTTCAATACATAACAAATCATGCACCAAAATGCATGGGTACATATCTACAGTCATCTTGCCTGAGTTTATGTGTATGAGTCATTAAACGTTCATTCGAAAGTGAATGCCGACAAAACAAGAAAAGACAAAGCCAAGAGGGTCATCTTTTTAGAGCCAAGACCAGTTGGCTTTTGCTAATGAATGTTTGTTGTGGGGCACATAATAAATAGAATGCAACTCAGTATTTGTTTGTTTCATTTAGTGCAAGAAGGTATTTCTGAGACCACTTCAGTGTACTTTTGTACCACAAAGATGTTAACCCGGTGAATATTATTACGCTGCATTTAACGAACGTCTAGTAGCACAGAAAACGTCTTTGCTGATAAGATTCCAATAAGAAGTAAGGACAGGAGCTAATAAACAAGTAGCTTACCTTTGATAATACTCTTTTTGGTCTAATCGCAGATTCCTCACCTTTTGAATATTCTCTAAACCTTTGAGCAGTACCTCTAAGCGCCGGTAGGTGGCACTGTGTGGCTCTGCACCAATGCTGTTCACCTCCGGAAATGACGTGGCTGACCTATATAGGTGCCACTTCTGCGTGCTGACATCAGTTGCTGTCAAGGCTGTCCACACCCCAAGAAGCAGTGTCCAAAAAGAAAATTGGCTTTGACCAGTGTGCAGATTCTTAGACTTGGGATTTTATTAATGGCTAGAGCCCTATTTACAGAACGGAGAAGATGGAAGAGTCAGGGAGGAGTCTGCGGTTAGATGGTGTCTCTTTCTGAAGAGCATTACTGAAGGTAAGTAACTTGTTCTTCTGATACAGACCTTTAATCGCAGATTCTTAAATATTTTTTAATAGATACCACAGCAGTACCTATTAGGAGGTGGGCTAGTGAATTGGCTTAAACCAAAAAGTCCTGTCTGTCCAGACAGTAGTGCTTTGTGAATGTACGGAGCGGCACCCATGCAGCCTCCTGGAAGACGTCCAGTACAGGAACTCTATGTGCCAACGCGGTGGTAGCAGCTTTAGCTTTAGCCCTGGTGGAATGGGCTTGTAGACCTTCTGCAGGCTGCTTTTTGGCCAATGCATATCAGATCTTAATGCAGAGTAGGATGCAATGGTAGATGGCCCTAGCTTTTTTTGACCCAGCAAACCCAACTAAGAGCTTATTGTCCACCCTGTATTCTTTGGAACTATCGATATAGCAGCTCAGTGCTCTTTTGGGATCCAAGCGATTGAGTCTCTCCTCCTCCTTGAAGGGGTGAGGCAGAGTGATGGTTTGGCTGACATGGAAGAGCGTCCTGACTTTGGGTAAGAAAGATGCTCATGTCCTCAGAACCAGTTTGTCTGGGAAGAAGTTGGTATGCGGCAGGGTAACCAAGAGAGCCTCAAGCTTACTCACGCGCCACGCCGAGGTGATGGCAACAAGGAACACCGTCTTGAGGGTGAGGAGCACAGTTGCGAAGTGGCTCAAAGAGAGTGAGGACCAAGTTGAGATCCCACTGAGACATGATGAAAGTAGAGGCGGGGGAAGTATTGAAGACCTTTCAAAAAACGCATCACAACCAGTGACTTAAATAATGAGGACTGGTGCTCGTCCAACAACCACAAAAAGGCCAAAAGATACCCCTTAACTGTGCTCAAAGCAAAGCCTTGCCAGACAGCAGACAAAACAAACAACAGAATGTTAGACAACGTGGCCTGGATGGGGTCAATCTGGGGTGTGCCACACCAATCCACAAACTTGTCATAACGACAGGCGTAAACAGTTTTTGTCGGGGGACAACTGGCTGCCATGATGGCATCAACCACCTCAGGAGGAAGGTCGAAGGTGTTCAGCAGTCACCGCTAATTTCCGTGCATGTAGGCGGAGATTGCAAAAGCCTGGGTGCAAAACCATGCCCTGTTGTTTCGACAGCAGGTCGTCCCGGAAGGACAGCCTAATCAGACGACAGATGCTCAAGACCATGAGTTCTGGATACTATACTCTCCATGCCAATTCTGGGGTTCTCTAGAATGACTTAGGCCTGGCAGTTCCTGATCTTCTTTGGGACTCTGGGCAAGAGTAGTATTGGCTGGCAGGAAGGTGTAGAGCACTGAGTTCCATTCTAGGCAGAAGGCATCCCCTACAGGGAGGTGCCTTGGAAACTCCCAAAACATTGTGTTTTCTCTGCTGTGGTGAACAGATCAAGCCATGGTTCTCCGCATTAGCGGAAGAAACCTTGGATAACCTCTGGATGTAAATGTCACTTGTGAGCTGCGAGGCACCAACAGCTAAGATAGTCTGCTCTGGAATTCAAAGATCCAGCCAGGGGGTTCACCACCAGAAAGATCCCTTGATGGTCCAGCCATTTCCAGAGGCCTCATAACTCCTGGCACAGGATCCAGGACCTCACACTGCCCTGCTTGTTGCAATACCACATGGAGGTGGTGTTGTCGATAAGCAACTGTACCAGCCTCCCTGTGATGGACAGGCGGAAGACTTTCAATGCCAAGTGGATGGCCCTCAGCCTGAGGAGGTTGAGATGGAGCTGGGCCTCCATCAGAGACCAGAGGCCTCTGATCTCCACCTTTCCCCGATGGCTGCCCCAACCCAGAAGGGACGCATCGGTCACCACTGTCAACTCTAGGAGCATGTAAGAAGATTGCTTTGCTACTGACCCAATCTAAGTCCAGAAACTGCCACTTCAGATCTTTTGTAGTCTCCTCAGAGATCTGGATGTGGTCGGTGAGGTCCCCTTGATCTTCGGCCCACTTAGACTTCAGGTCTCACTGTAGAGTCTGCATATGCCACCTGGCGTGCTTGGCCAGCATGATGGAGGCCATCATTCCCGGTAGTCTAAATGTCAAGCTCATTGAAATCCAAGACAGAGGCTGAAAGATCTGGATCATAGCCTGAATATTCCGGAATCTCCTTTCTGGGGGGAAAAGCACAAAACTGACTGAACGTCTGACAAGGAGTCAGGTGTGATTTCAGCATGCTGATAGTGAACCCCAAATCTGACAGGAGGTTTGCTGCAGTATGGAGGTAGTTATCGACTGCCTGGGGCGAGCCATTTGTTGAGGGAGAGGAAGAATGGATTAGCTGACCTCTATAGGTGTGCTGCTACCACCGCCATCACTTTTGTGAACACCAAGGGGCACTGGTTAGACCAAAGGGGAGCACAGTGAGCTGAAAATGCTCCTGTCCCACCATGAACCTCAGGTAGTGCCAATGGGCCTGCAGGACTGGTATATGGCAATAGGTGGCCTGCAGGTCTAATGCCACCATCCAGTCTCCATGGTCAAGGTCAGCCAGAGACCTGGGCAAGTGTGAGTATCTTGAATTTTTCCTGAGAAACCGGTTGATCAGAGCCAGGTGGGGCGGCGGCGAATGGCAACGTTGGTGCCAATGGATCGCCTGATGGAATCGGTGCTGTCCAAGCCACAACAAATTGTGAACATGGCTGCATAGGACCCCCCTGTATGGCTTGGGTGAGGACCAGATCTTGCTGCAAAGGTTGGAGGAGGCGGGCATTGTGGGTTCTGCCCTGGACTGGTTTGTCTCCTTTTTCTCTGAGAGGACCTTCCAGGTAACGGCCTCCCCTTTCGCCTCCATGATCCATACTATTAAACAAGGTGTGCCACAGGGCTCAGCTCTGAGCCCAACGCTTTTCAACTTGTACGTCCAACCATTAGCAGCTGTGGCCAGGAGTAGAGGGCTTACAGCAGTATCATATGCAGATGATACACAGTTGGTAGTACCTGGGAGGACTTCAACCACCGAGCGTGGAAATAGCAGCTCAGGAGGCAGCTGGCATTCACAGATCTGAGGGCTAAGCTGGTGGAAGAAAATATCCTCTTACCAAAGGTCTCCACTCGTTGGTAGTACCTGGGAGGACTTCAACCACCGAGCGTGGAAATAGCAGCTCAGGAGGCAGCTGGCATTCACAGATCTGAGGGCTAAGCTGGTGGAAGAAAATATCCTCTTACCAAAGGTCTCCACTCGTTTGGACTACCTATTGGTGGGGGTGGGGGAGGATCGGGGAGTAGTCGGAAAGGTATTAGGGTTTAGCCAACGCCTGCACCACCAAGCTTTTAGGGGAGGAGTGCTGAGATATAAATGCTGGGTCACCTGGGGCATTGACCGGGGGGCTAGAGCAAGGTTTGGCCCAAAGCGCCCTAAAGAGTGTCTGTAAGGGCCTTATTGAAGTGCAAGAGGGGATCAGTAGATGTTAGCCCTGGCTAGAGCACTTCCGTTAAGACATTGGTTATGACTTCCAATGTGGGGAGCTGGAGCTCAATAACTTTGTCTGCCCTATGCATGACTATGACGTAAGAAGCACTCCCATCTGTGGCAGGAATCAAGGGGCGGGGTGGGGCATCAAGGTGACAGAGTTCTTGAAGGTCAGCATACCTAATTGTCCTCATGTACAGTTGCTCTATATCATCACCTTTGTCGTAATCATTGTCCGAATCAGTGTCAAAGGGGAATGCAATGTATGTACCCTTGATTGAGGGGTGGTAAGTAAAGTGAGGCGGCACCTTGATGGAAGACGATTCCTTATACTTTTAGGTTATACCAGATTACAAAACTGAAATCTGGAGGTCTCATGATAAGCAAACACAGTACATGCATTACTCTCGTTTGTCAGCCACCAGCGTGCGACAAAAACGTAGTGTTACACTAATAAAAAAAAAAGAACTCTGTTTTCTAAGGGAAAAGAACAAATGTCAAAGTAATGACATTATAAAAGCATAACAAAACAGGCGGCAGGCTTCGAAGAAGCGGCAAGAAGAAACACTAAAAATATGAATGGCTTTGAAATTGTAGTATATTTCAGATATTTTCTAGAAGCAGCCGGAAAAAAAATATATTACAAGGCAGTTAGGTTAGTTTATAGAGAGTTCGTAGTCAGAAGCCAAGACATAAATATTGCCTGCTGAAATGCTGAAGGCCTAACAAAGGTAGCATTGAACAAGTTACTTACTTTCGGTAAATCCTTATCTGGTAGAGACTATCTAGCCACAGATTCCTTACCTTACAATGATCCCTAGGCATCAGACTGGATCTGGAAATATTTCGCAAACAAGTACCCCTGCGAGCCAGAAGGTGGCATCATTCGGCTCCACCAAGCGTTGTCCGCACTGGATGTGATGTGCACAGGGCCTATTTAGGAGCCAACTCAGCATACTGTTAGTTTCTTTGAGACTTTCCACACCAGGAGCGTGGAGCCACAAAGAACACTGACCACTGGTGTGGAAAACTAGGGCCCTGAAAGGGGAACAATGCTCAACCTAGAAATTTGTTCTCAGAGAGGGGAGGATGGGTGGGTCGGTAAGGAATCTGTGGCTAGCTCGAGTCTCTAACAGATAAGGTGTTACCGAAGGTAAGTAACTTGTCCATCTGATAGAGACTTCTTGCCACAGATTCCTTATCTTAGAATAGATACCCAAGCAATACCTTCCCGGAGGTGGGTTTGTGAAACAATTTCATACTAAAAAGTCTTGCAGCACCGAATGGGCAAAGTACCCATCCCTAATGACCTGACAGTCCAGGCAGTAGTGCTTGGTAAACATGTGAGGAGAATGGAATGAGCACGCAAACCTTCGGGGAGGGGGGTGCTTTTTAGCCACTGTGTAGCAGATTTTAATGCAGAGCACGATCCATTGGGAGAGGGTTAGTTTCTGCACCTGTCCTTCCTTTCTTTCTTGGCCCCGACATACCCCGTGAAAAGATGATCACCCACCCGGAATGGTTTTCTGTGGTCAAGGTAGAATGACAACATTCTTTTGGGGTCCAGCAGGTGGAGTCTATCCTCTTCCTTACAGGGATGAGGCAGAGCACAGAAGGTAGGCAAAGAGATGGACTGGCCTATATGGAATGTGGTGACTACCTTCGGCAAAAAGGATGCTTTAGTCCAAAGGACTAGTTTGTCTGAGGAAAAAGGAGATGTAGGGAGGCGGAGGAGGCAGTGCCTGAAGTTCACTGACCCTCTGGGCTGATGTATTTGCCACCAGACAGGCCATCTTGATGGTGAGGAGACCAAGAGGACAAGAATAAAGTGGCTCAAAGGGAAGCACATTGAGAAAGTAAGACCCAAGTTAAGATCTCATTGAGGCAGAACTAGGGGAGCTGGAGGAAACATGTGTAGTAAACCTTTAAGGAACTTATTTACAATAGGGGACTTGAAGAGAGATGGCTGATCTGGCAGCCACAGAAAGACAAATATGGCAGATAAAAGACCCTTCAAAGTGCCCAATGGAGAGCCTTGCTGGGCTACGGTAAGGATAAACAAAAGAACCTGAGAAAGGGGAGCAGAAAAGGGATAAATCAGTTACCTGGCACACCATGCCAAAAACGTATTCCAACGACTGGCATATATTGTCTCAGTAGAGGGACGCCGGGGAGCCAAGATAACATTGCAGACTTTGAGCGGAAGGTTGAAAGCTGTCCACTGTTGCAGCTTAATCTCCACACATGAAGGTGGAGCGTTTACAGGTTCAGGTGGAGAACCCTTCCCTGCTGCTGAGACAGAAGATCCTCCTGAAGGGGCAGTCTGATCGGAGGACCGATGACCATGCTAAACAGCTCGGGATACCAGACTCAACAAGCCTAGTCCGAAGCCACAAGGATGACTTGGGCCCGGTCATTCCTGGTCTTCTTGAGAACTATTGACCAATTCCATGCCCTCCTCTCTATGAACACACTCAGCATGCCGGATGATCCGGATGCTGCCGACAAAGCACTATCAAACTGGATCCTCTTCCCTCTGGACACACTTATTCCTGCTAAATGGTCTAAGTGCCGTAATACTAAATCTAGTCCTTGGTATAATGACAAGCTCGCTACTATGCGTAAAGCATGTAAAAGGTTGGAGCGGGCTTGGAGACAGGACTATGACTCGATCCTAAAGGGGTGCTACCAGGCAGCCATCAAGAAGTATCACAGGGCTATTCAGACAGAACGGGCAGCTTACTTTGCGGACGAGATCAGGAGCAGCAGTAACCCCACCAAAAGTATCTTTTCCATACTTAAAGATCTTAAATTGGCGGGGGTATCTGCAGCGCCCTTGATAACGTCGGATGAGCAATGTGAGGCTCTCGCCACCTTTTCTGTTAACAAGGTGGAAAACATTTATAAGACCTTTCCTCTAGCTGCAATGTGTCCCGACCCTGTGTTTAGACCCCTTCCTACTCACACTCTTGCTGCTTTCCCGCCGATCTCCCAGGATGAGCTGCGCTCGCTATGTAGCAAGGTTAAATCCGGCTCTCCTGCTGACCCCCTTAAGCCTGATCAATTTATGAAATCGCTACCTGTGCTTCTTACACCTCTGGGTCAGGTGATCAACATGTCCCTGTCTATGGCAGTTGTCCCTAGGACTAGGAAGCAAGCAAGGGTTGTTCCCCTGCTAAAAAAAACCACCCTCGATATAGCTAAACCTGAGAACTTTCGTCCTATTTCTCTCCTGCCGTGGGTTTCCAAGGTCTCCGAGGCCTACATAAATTCCATCTTGACAGAATTTTTGGAAGAGAATAACATACTAGACCCCTCTCAGAATGGCTTTCGCCCGTGCCACAGCACGGAGTCTGCTCTCCTAGCTGTGACCGAACATCTGAGGGTAGAACTAGACGCGGGACGTACTTCAGCACTGATTTTATTAGATCTCAGTGCCGCGTTTGACACGGTTTCCCACCAGATCTTGCTGCAAAGGTTGGAGGAGGGGGGCATTGTGGGTTCTGCCCTGGACTGGTTCGTCTCCTTTTTCTCTGAGAGGACCTTCCAGGTAACGGCCTCCCCTTTCGCCTCCATGATCCATACTATTAAACAAGGTGTGCCACAGGGCTCAGCTCTGAGCCCAACGCTTTTCAACTTGTACGTCCAACCATTAGCAGCTGTGGCCAGGAGTAGAGGGCTTACAGCAGTATCATATGCAGATGATACACAGTTGGTAGTAGCACTCTGACGATTCCGTGCGGGACACTCATAAGTTTTGGAGCGATCTCACTGCTATCACTGAGTGGATGACTGCCAACTGCCTCCAGCTCAACGCCAGCAAGTCTGAGGTTTTGCTGGTAGGGAGAGACTCTGAGCTGTGGAGTGAACGCTGGTGGCCTGCTACCCTGGACTGTGCACCCGCCCCCAAACAGGTGGTGAAAAATCTAGGTGTTTGGGTGGACTCGGCCCTTAGCTTCAAGGTCCAAACTAAGAAAGTGGCAGGGACTTGTTTTGGTATATTGCGGGGGCTCAAACCGCTGTTGGGTTTTTTCGATCCGTCCATGAGGCAGGTTATTGTTCAGGCCTAGGTTTTGTCGAGACTGGATTACGCTAGCTCGCTCTACCTGGGGACGAACAAGACTGAAATCCTGAGATTGCAGAGGGTCCAAAACGCAGCAGCTAGAACTCCCCTTGGCCTCCCTAGAACCTGCTCCACTACCAGTGCTATTTGTCGGCTACACTGGTTGCCGGTGGCCAGACGTGTAGAGTTTAAGTCCCGCTGCATTGCTTTTAAAATTTTGAATTTTTCCTCTCCCGGCATCTTGGCCAACCTGCTTACATCGTATACACCCACCCGCCAACTCCGCTCGATGGGTCAACATCTGGCGGTTGTTCCCCAGGCAAGGAGGGTGCGTGCTGGTGGGCGCTCCTTCCGCACAGTGGCAGCCAAACTCTGGAATTCTCTTCCAATACATATCCGCAGCATCAACAACTACCTGGCATTTCGTAAGGCTATTAAAACCCACCTCTTCCCTCCACTATAGGCCCTGCTTTTGTTAGTAGCCTCCTAATTTCTGCTATTTGCGCTGGGACGCCCCTTTGCCGGGGCAGCTGTGCGCTTTATAAAATAGTATAACATAACATAACTCTGGGCAGGAGTGGAATGGGCAGAAAGTTGTACAGGAGGCTGAGCTTCACTCAAGACTAAAAGCGTCTCTGAGTGAGAGCCGCCTTTGAAACTCCAGAGGACAAAACTGCTGACATTACACATTCTCAGCGGTGGCGAACAAATCTGACCAAGGCTCTCACCACTGCTGAAGAAGACCTTGCACCACCTCTGGATGGTGATGCCATTTGTCATCAGCTAGACATCTTCGGCTGAGTTTGTCCGTTCTGGCATTCAGAGATCCTGCCAGGTGCTGAACCACCGGGGAAATGCCCTGATGTTCCAGCCATGTCCAGAGACGCAAGGCTTCTTGGCAAAGGGTCCGCGACCCCACCCCGTCCTGTATGTTGCAGTACCACATGGCGACTGTGTTGTCCATGGACATCTGCACTAGCCTTTCCTTGATGGAGGGTAGAAAGGCTTTCGATGCCAGTTGATTGCCCGGAGCTCCAACAGGTTGATGTGGTCCAGATTCCATCGGTGATCAGAGGCCTCACCACCTCTCCCAGATGGTCACCCCAGCTCAGGAGTGACACATATGTCACTACTGTCAGATCTGGTTGGGGAAGGGAGAGGGGTCTGCCTCAGACCCAATCGCAGTTCGTTAACCACCACAGCAGATCTTTTGCAGTGCCCTCCAAGATCCGAGACAAGCAGGATTTAGGAAGCCATGAGGACCAGAAGACTCAAAGTCAGTCTCACTGAAACCCAGGATATAGGCCGAAACATTGGTATCATAGCCTCAATATCCTGGAGTCGCCATTATGGAAGGTTAAGCCTGAAACTGCACTGTGTCCAGAAGAGCTCTAATGAAAGGGAGCGTTTGAGAAGGGATCAGGAATGACTTCAACAAGTTGATAGTGAACCGCAAAGAGCACAGAAGGTTCGCCGTAGTCTGGAGGTGGGAGACAACTGCCTGGGATGAGCCCACCTTCAACAGCCAGTTGTCGAGATAAGGGAAGACTGGCACCCCTGATCAACAAAGGTCAGCTGCAACCACCACCATCACCTTGGTGAAAACCCAAGGGGCACTGGTAAGGCCAAAGGGTAGCAGGGCAAACTGAAAGTGCTTGTGGACTACCGTGAACCACAGGTAACATCTGTGGGCAGGCAGGACTGGGATGTGGAAACGAGCGTCCTACAAGTCCAATGCCACCATCCAGTCCCCCGGGTCTAGGGAAGACAGAATTTGCGAGGGTGAGCATTTTGAATTTCTCCTTCTTCAGGAAGAAATTGAGAGGGTGCAGGTCTAGGATAGGACGAAGGCCTCCGTCCGTTTTGGGCACCAGAATGTAGCGGGAATAACAACCACAACCTACTTCTGATGCCGGCACCCTCTCTATATGTCCCTTGGCCAAGACAGTCACCACTTCCTGGTGGAGTAAGCAGAGATGGTCCTTTGTCAGCCTGTCGTGAGTGTGTGGTATGGATGGAGGGGTAGCCACAAAGGGGAGGGAGTAGCCCCTACGGACAGTCTAGAGAACCCAGCGGTCTGATGTTATTGACCTCCAGTGGTGCAGGCGATGGCATATCCTACTGCCTACTGGGTGCCCATGGTGGTCAGAGGGCAAACTAAAGAGGCTAGTTGGGTGGTGGACTAGGCCAACCTCTGGCTGCCTGACCTCACAGGGTCTGTGGGTGCCACGTCCTCGGCCACACAGGAGCTAGGAAGCTTGAGTGCCATGGTGGCTGGATGGGTAGAGACGCAGCTGGAAGCCCCTTCTGGGGAACGAAAGGTGGACTGGGGTTGACGGGGGCTATGGAAAGTCCCAAGGACCTGGCCGTAGATCTGCTGTCCTTGGAGCACTCCAGCGCCGAGTCCGCCTGGTCTCCGCAGAGACTGGAGCCATCAAAAGGGCATATCCATAAGTGACACTGGGGCATCCCCTGAAAAGCCAGTTAACCTCAGCCAGGCATGGCACCAGTCCGGATCCATATGTGGTTCCCAGGGGCTCAACTGGCAACGAGGGCGGACCCGCTGGTGGTAACCAGTAGGGGCCGCTTCTGAACCCATGGGGCCTGAAAGCAGGCCAGCGAGGACCGGTCACCCAAATATGAGGTGCATGGCCTAGTAGAATTTTCAGAATGGGTGGGTATTGCTACGGCTCCTAGAAACTCATGGCGGTGCAGAAACTGCCCATGCTCAACCACAGAGCCAGGTCTCGAGTGACAAAGCTCCCTCGTCTCATCGGATGATTTGGATGGATAGGGTCAAGTCGAAGATCTTGTAGACTTCTTGCTCGTCTTCTTTGTGTGGGCTTACCAGAGTGGGATGACTTGCATTGTGACGAAGATCTATGGCTCCGTGCCCAATTCCGGGACCTTCCGCTTAACCGGGATCAAAACCATTGTGGTGTCCCACATCAAGTGGAAAGGAGCTTGAGGGATCGCTCCTTCGAGACCTTCGGGTGCATAGCGTGACAATCGGCACAGGTCTTGGCCTCATGGTTGCGCTCAAGACACCAGAGACAGTCTAGGTGCTGGTCCGTCAGCGACATTTGCCAGTGACAGGCGCTGAAGGGCTTGAATCCAGCCTTCCTCCAACATTCCTGCCACACCAGGAGATAAGTCTCAAAAAACTTTGACAAAAAGTCGAACAAATACAGTCAAATACAGGGGGCAGATCTCTCAGGATCTGCGCTGACTGGCGTGGAAAAAAAAATACTGACGTCAGCATGCTGGGGTGGCGCTTATACAGGCACCCCGCACATCACATCTGACGCAGACAACGCTGATGACAACATGAGAAGCCGAACAACGCCACCTTCTTGTGCACAGAGGTAATGCTCACAAAAAATGTCTGGATCCAGTATGACACCTAGGGATAATTCTATGGTAAGGAATCTGCATCTATAAGCCTCAATCAGATACAACTCTTCTCATAACAGGGGATATTTCAAGCACACAAATCAATAAAATATGCCCTTCCCGAGAACCTTATGGTAAAAAAAATACATAATACCAATTACCGTGGAATCACCATGACTTTTTTCTTCAAATATTTCTACCAATTTGCCAGATACAGTTTTGCTATTAAAATACGATTTGAAAATATTTACCAATTATTAAACAAACAGCCATTGACTCAGATTTTGATGTCATTTTCAAAAACATCTGTACTTCCGAAATTTATTTCAAAATGTTTCGCCCTCATGTGCATTGAACATTACCGTACGAGCATGGTCTTAAAATCCTTTTTATGTTTTTAAAACAAAACTGCAAACTTAAAAGACATGACAAGTTCATCACTTAGACACGTGCTAACCTCCTGGTGGTGGTTTTGCCTAAGGCGCGGTAAAAACGCTGTTTTAGACCTTTTAACCATTGTTTTAAAACTTACTTGTACTTTGATTTCCTTGCTGTGTTGCTTTTAATTTCGTTTTTAAAAATTGAAACTTCACTGGCTTCTCGCGCATATCACAAATCCTCACTTCCTTCACCCTAACAGCACTTCCGCTGCTGAAAAGCGGTCTAGCGCTTCGGGACGATCAGCTGCTGCACAGCAGGGCTGATTGGTGGGGGGGGGAAGGAGCCAACCTGATATCTGCCACGATGGAGCAAGCGCGCAGCGGGCGCCGAAGGTGCGCCTAAGGCAAGCCCGTCTGCGCCCGTCTGCGTCCGGCCGGGGCCAGAACCCTTGGTCCTCACATCTTGTACCCTGCAGAAGAACTCCTGGCCTTAGCCCCTGGTTCTGCCCCCCTAAACAATAATGTAGCGGACATCCTCACAGCGGAAGGCTTACTAAGGATTCCAACTGCAGCAGGAAGTGCAGGTACTTCACCTCACCTCCCTAGACAGGGCAGGCTTGCTAGCTCACAGGGACTACGGGTAGCAGTCCTGAATACCCGCTCCCTGCAGAAACACAACCTGGAGGTCTTCTCGCTCCTCCAGGATAACTCCCTAGACATCCTGGGGGTTACGGAAACTTGGCTTGAGGATTCCTCAACCCCGGACATAGTAGCATCCCTGCCCCCGGACTATGCGGCCTTATGGCATAACAGAACGGGAAACACGAGAGGTGGGGGGGTAGCAATTTTATACAACCGACAACTGGCGATAGAGACGATAGCTGCCGAAAACATCGAGGGTGCAGATATTCTGGGAGCCAAGATTCTTCTCAAGGCATCTTGTCTAGCCCTATTGGTGGTCTACCGCCCCCCTCGTACATCCCCCAAATTCATTGAGCGCTTCACTGAGTTAGTGAGTGACCTCCGTTCCCGGTATCAGTGCTTCATGGTGATAGGGGACTTTAACCTACACTGGGACCAGGTACCCAGAGACATTTATGCCAAACAACTGGAAGAGGCATTAACCACCTTGGAACTTAATGAACTTGTTAATGCACCCACCCATGACAAGGGTCACACCCTCGATCTAGTCTGGACCACCCACCCCTCAGCTAGCCTGGCGGATATCAGTCCTTGCGCCTGGTCTGATCACTTCCTGATCAGGTGCGTGATTCCCCTCGCTGGCCGGGTGGCCCCCCCTCCCCCAGAATGGAAAGTCCTGCGCGGGTGGAAGAAAATAAAAGAATGTGACCTGGTGGGGACCCTGCGTAACTCAGCCCCAAAAAGGCCAGTACTGGGAAACCTTGACCAGGAAAGCGAGTCCCTCTCGCTCAGGCTGAGGAATGCCATTGATAAAGTCGCTCCCGCACTTAGAGAAAGAGTGAGGAACAAAGGCAAAGGGGCCCCCTGGTTTAATGAGGCTTTGAGAGGGAAGAAACAAACACTACGCCAATTCGAGAGAGCTTGGCGTAAAGCATACGATCCAGGTGCTCTCTCCGAATACAAAGCCATGTTTGCCACCTACAAAAAAGCCATCATAGCCAGGAAGGCGGAATACTACGAATCTAGGATTTTGGCCGCCGACAATAAACAGAAGGAGACTTTTCGGATCCTAACGGAGCTGAGACAGTCACAAGAACAGAAACCCCGGGCTTTCCCGAAGACTGCAATAAGTTTCAGTCCTACTTTCTGCACAAAGTCAATGACCTCCTGTCGGTCATTCACCACACTCCCGCTGTCCATATTCCCCCGGTGGCTGACCCCACACTGCCTGTCTATGATAAACCCCTCTCCTTCTTTCCAAAGTTAAATCATGACTCTCAGCCTCCTAATGGCCCATACCAAATCGGGGTCACCAGCGGACCCCTGCCCACCTAGGGTGTTTCGCATGGCACTCCCCGGGGTGGAGAGTGAGGTCCTCAACTTACTAAATCGGTCTCTCGACACCGGCCATGTTCCGACCAACTTTAAAGAGGCGAGAATCATACCCCTGCTGAAAAACCAGGGGCAGATGCAACGAATCTCAAAAACTTTAGGCCAATTTCCCAGCTCCCTTTTCTGGCAAAGGTGCTGGAACAACATGTGCTGAAAACCCTATCCCACCACTTAGAGAGGAATCAGCTCTTTCATATGAAACAGGCCGGTTTCAGGGATCACCACAGCACAGAACTGGTAATGCTGGCAGTGTTGGACGAACTCAGACTGATGGCCGATAACAAGAAGCCATGCACCCTGGTCCTGCTAGACCTGTCCGCGGCATTCAACACAGTCAATCATGGCCTACTCTTGTCGCGGATTAGGGAGCTAGGAGTCCAGGGGGTAGCATTCCAATGGCTTGCGTCCTTCCTGTCAGGCCGATCTCAAAGGATCCAACTTGCTGACCTGGTGTCTGATGCGGGTGAGCTAACGTGCGGCGTCCCTCAGGGATTGGCACTGTCCCCCCTTCGCTTTAATGCCTATCTCCACCCCCTGGTGGCCGCATTGTCTGGTATGGAGTGCCAAGTCTTCAACTATGCGGACGACACCCAAATCATCATCCAGATTGACAACTCTCCCACGGCCCATGTACGGATGCAGAATATCCTGAAGTTTACAGTCAACTGGATGACAGCCAACTCTCTCAAAATTAACCCCGATAAAACTGAGGTATTGGCCATTACCACGGATATTAACCCCTGGAGTGACCTTTTCTGGCCACAAGAGCTTGGCTCCACTCCAAAGCCAGCCCCAGTTTAAAGAGTCTGGGCATAAAAATAGACGCCAAACTCTCCATGTCCCACCAGGTTTCTACCATGGTGGGAACATGCGTGGGCCTGCTAAGGCTGCTACGGAAATTTGCCCCCCTTCTCTCATTTATGGCACTCTGTATGGCAGTGTCAGCATTGATTATTTCTCGCTTAGACTATGGAATTTCTCTGTATGTTGGCCTCCCGGAAAAGCTGCTAACAAAACTCCAGGTAGTCATGAACGACGCTGCCAGACTGATTTTCAGGCTCCCGAGGCGGGCTCACGCCACCCCCCTATTGCAGCAGCTACACTGGCTCCCGGTCAAGCAGAGAACCAGATTCAAGGGGCTATGCATAGCCCACAAAGCCATCCACGGTCAGGCCCCAGCATATATTAAGGAACGCCTGGTAAATTATGCGCCAGGGCGCTCCCTCCGGTCTTCGGATGCTGGTTTGCGGTCTTGCCCCCGCTTCCTGACCTTTTCCAAAGGGGGCAGAGCCTTCTCCACAATGACCCCTCAACTCTGGAATGAGCTGCCGGCAGGCCTTCGTAAGGAACCCGCTGTAGTATCTTGGTTATTATGCTTTACATGTCATACACTGCTCCACCAGTGGAACACTCTTGAGATGATGTAACATAGAATGTTGGTGTATGAATTACACAGTTGGAGAAGGGCTGAGCGCCTTGCTGGCTGCTCCTGGTGGGGCTGATTACTGCTGTATTAGTGATGTACTACTGATCTTCAATAAATACTCCTAAAACATCTCAACCAGCTTGGAGTGATCACTACACCCGCCCTCCTCCCATTAAGCAAAAAATTAAAAACACTTCTTTTTACGGAAGCCTGGGGCACAACCTAGGCCAAGTCGGGGCGCACACTCTAGCAGAGGTGCCAAGGTTGGGCTCTCTCTCACAGCGCTTAGAGACCAGTAGGTGATTATGCGCTCTAGAAATCCCAATTAACAATGAGGTCTACTTACGATCGGTTTGTCCCGGTGAGTGTCCACTGCTTCCACATTCAGGTTGATCATCTCCACTTTACATCCTTGAACAAGTGGAAAAATAAAACCAAAATTAGGACACTTCTTCTGACTGATACACCTTGATAAATGGCCTAGTCTGCTGAAGCATTTTCAATGTAAATGGTCAAATTCCTTTGCTGATGTACATTAGGCTTTAGATTACACTGCAGCTGGTTTGCAGGCCGACGACTGGTGTATTTGCTGCAGTTTAAAAGACTAATATTACATGGTGAATACTGTCAGGTGTGCCACATTTACATTGGCGCTTTGTGCATCTTATCATGCATGGTACACAACATCGTATGACTGATGTTATCTAAGTACACAGTCAATGTGGCAATTTTATGCTACGAGCACACAAAAAGTATTACAGACTCAAAAAATGTGCAAAGCCTGTATTCTCCAAAAACCATTTTCAAAATGAAAACTTAAAAAATGAATGAGAAGTATGCGAAATGTAGGTGGAATTGGAAAGAATAGTAAAAATCGGGAAGAGTAAAAGGGAGTATGAAAATAGATTTAAGGAAGAGCACATCATAGATTGAGGACAGGTTCATTTAACAAACATACTAGACACAGATCTCACAGACACTTAGGAGAGAATACTGAAGGATTAGAAGTGGCAATGGTGGGGAACAGTTAATAAAAATATAACATAAAAATGTGGTTGACTGAGGTAATGGGAGAACACTGAATGGGCGCAGGCATTCACCTTAGAAAATGCGACTGTTGTACATTGCCACAAACTTAACACTATAAAAATTTCTAAGCATTTTCTGCAACTGGAACATTAGGTAAGGCACTACAATTGAATTAATTTTTTGTGTAAATGCATTTCTTCTTTACATTTAATTTTTCCACTAAATCACAATCAATACCATTGACGATTAGCACAAACTCAAGAATATTTTTGTTATAGTTTAGGAATGGCCGCAGTTTATAGGTTTCTATGTGGTGATCAAGACAAAAGCATGCTATCTTTGTACAAGCATCAAAGTGATGACATCTAATGAATGCTACCAACATTATTAATGTAGCCCTCTATTTGTTTAGATTAAAACGTTGTGCAGGACAACCACTGCCTTCAATTACACAGGCAAACAGTCATAGCCAACCCAGATCTTCTCAATTACCAGAATAATTAATAGTGTTGGACCAATCCCTGTAATCCTCACCACACCATCAACTCCTCTACACACAATAAGTATTATGCACTCATCTATGTGTGCTGTAGGCTCACCACTTCCATCTAAGAACATGACAGCTTGGAGTAAGGTGCAAACTTACACTGCAGAGGCTAGAATATCTTTCTAAGTCTGTTAAATACTCCAGCATTAGCAAAAGTGACTAAAATACAATGATTGCTATGTCTAGTAAAGGTAAACTTAAAACCGAGATAGTTGTTTGAGGCATAGATGAAAATGTACAAGGCAGTCATTAAACATATATACCGTACGCAACAGGAGTCAGTTTGAATACGGTGTGGAGAGGACACTTCATGTAAGGCAACTCATCTGTAACAAAAAACATAATAAAACTTTTAACGTCCTATACCGCAGGCTTTTTAATTTTTGTACTCAACAAAGGTTAATGGGTAGCAAAGACTGCAGTAATCAAACAAATACATTACTTAGACACTCACAACATGCGTTGCATGCCGTGAGAAAGCCAACTATAACACAACTTTTTGATGAATGGGACTAGACAGAGGCACAAACACTGCAATGGACAGACAGTTAATATATTGTATTTTATTTAGCGTTTTTGTAATTTCAAACCACACACTTGATAGAAGTAAGGAAACTTCAAGCATCTACAGATTTTCCTTAAGTTTGTTTCCAGGTGATTGAGACAGGGCCCAAAATTCAATAATGTGGAACTTTGAGAGCATATTGACCTTCCCTTGATTCTGCTGTAAAGTGATGGGAGTAGCAGTAATTAGATCTTGAAAATGGCCGACCTCAGGTGTTTGGCGGAGTAGAAAGGGAGCAGCAACTTTGATCGCTATTCCGGTGCCTTACTGGGCGGAGCATTAGGGACAAATTAAAGAAGTTTGCATTCTACTCTCTGATAGATCATCAGGGACAATGATAATGGGGAGATATAGTAGGTGTTTTTCAGCCCAAATATGGGCCAGGAAGAAAACTTTTGCAGTCTCTGGGGCATGCATGGCATTTCTGTTGAATAGACTAGAAACGACACCATTGCAACAAAAAATTTGAGAAACGGTGACAGAGCCCACAAGCCCCACCTGTACTTTCTGCAGAAGCAGCAAAAGTGATGAAAGAGGTTGTTGGTTAATCTAATAATTTATGGAATATGGGACTAATTAAAGTAAAAGGGTCAGCGCCTTCTAAACTTGCTGGATTTATATGCAAGAGCTCCAACAATAGAAAACCAGCCAAATGGTAGCACCGAGGTTCTTGTAGAAGCAGGGATCGCGTTTTCTGTTTGCCCTCTACTGAAGTAAGCCAATTTTAACTCATTCATGGGTGTAAATTAGAGAGACAGCCTTTGTCATGGTGTAATTGCCCAATCTTGATGTGCATAAGAGCGTCATCTGGGCACAAATGGTATCCTAATTTGCAGTTTGAAGTAAATGTACAAAATGCTCCAACGAGCAGAAGTGCTAACAGATTTGTTCATTAAGACAGGTACCGAAGCACTGTAGTACAGTTAAGGTATAACAGTAAAGCAATGCTATTAAGAAAAACAAAAGTAAAATATTCCATAGTGAATCCCACCAACAAGACAGACTTGAATAGCACAAAACATGAGCAAAATATTAATATTCAAACGATAATTAGCAAGTAGAATCAATATGAAGAACCCGATAGGTAGACAAACAAAGCCTTTTCTTTGTGATGGAAGAGAAACACATTTCTTAAATTAAGAAATCTAGAGCATTAGTCATCCTAAACACATGGTAGTCCATTATTTCCATCAAGTTAAATGCTACTTTAAAGGCAGTATCTAACCAGACACAGAGAACTATTTATGTAACTCTCCAAAACACCTTTCTAAATAGGGGTCTTTTTTTCAAAGTTTTTTCGAGGCAAAAATTTGACAGACATTTAGCAAAAGCAATCTATACGCAAAGTAGGACACATCAAAGTTGCACATACAGGTACCGCAAATGTCTACATAAAAGTCTCTACATTCGGTCAACTGCTACTCTACACATTTTTGAGATGTAAGATATGAAAGAGTGCACGTCCCTAGGTATCTAATAGGGAAGCTTGGAATTACATGGTAATGTAAGAGTTTGCGACATTTGCATCTTACATCAGTAAGTCCTTCACTCCTTGTACAAATTACACCTTTTTGTGAATCTTTGCAAACCTGGCGCCAGTTATTTGCAAAGCGTACAGTAAGTATAAGAGACTTAATGAATCATGAAAAACACAATCAAAGATCAACTTGGCAGAATCGTGTACCTGCACTCTGATCTAGAAAGTAGGCCAGCAGACAGCGCATGACAGCTTGATGGCAGACAACCAGGACATTGCCTTGTCGTTCCAGCTCCATGATGACAGGTTCCAATCGCTGAACCAAATCTTGGTACGACTAGGGAAAAATATTCAAATTACCAAAAGATATCAGAAACAAATGCACACCCTCTAAACACTTTTGGGATCCAAACCACATCATATCAGCAGATTTTGAACAATCTTCATATAATTACTGTAAAACACAGCTGCATTCTTCCTCAACTACAAAGTGAACAATAATGGCCAATGCTGCAGAAAAGTCGGTCAGGGACGTCCTTCACCTGAGGTATTTAGAAGCAAATGTTAAAAAGGTGTTACTCTATTCTAGTCACATATCCTGTACCTCACCAAGGCTTTGTTGTGTGAACTCTTGCTCACACCAAGGGGACAGCGATAACTGTGGTAGTGTGGTCGAGCAGCAAGGCTGTATCAGAGGGTAATGTTAAGCATTTGTTGTACACACTCAATCAGCAAATGATATCACACACTCAAAGACTGAACTTCAGACCAATTGGTTTTGCATTAAAAAAATTCTTTTAGTTATTTTATTTTCTAGAACCAAGCAAGCCTGCCACAGGTAAGCAATAAATACTTTACAGTAGTAATGCAGTTTGTAAACAGTTTGAATTGCAATTGAATATGCACTTTGATTTGATTACAGTAGAACTACTAGTAATGCACTGCTTTTGATATACTGTACATATACTTTGTATTGGCTTTTTAGTAGAATGTCAAGTAGATTACTTTACAGATTACTTTTCTTACACAGTGCAGTATGCCTGGATACTGCACTGGGACATTTCCTGTAAACAGTTGAGTAAAAGCGTTTTTTAATTTAGTTACAGTTTTAAAGGGTTTCATAGATTTTCCAACGCCACACAAACTTTTCACAGAAAAACAGTCAATGTTATCCTATGGAGGAAAATAGGGTTATCGGTTCAAAGGTAAGTATTCGGTTGTGGGAGTTGGTATTCTGGGGGTAGACTCAGGGGTACCCCAGGGTCAAGGATGCACTCTTGTTACACCCTCAGCGGCACTAGGGCGGCCGGGTGCAGAGTGCTGAGGTCCAATGTTATCCAATGGGGGATAGGGGTCCTCCGGTTGGTGGCTGCTTACGAGCAGGCCACTGGGTTGTGGGAGCAAAGCTCCTGGACTTAAGCTCAGGGCAAATGGGGGCTCAAACCAGCACAAAAGGTGCACCCTCAGCGGCACTGGGGCGGACGGGTGCAGAGTGCTGTTTTGTCGTTGGGCGCCCTGTAGCTTTCAATGGGGAGTCTCCGGTTTGCAAACACACTGCAGGCTCGGGGACGAAGGTCTTCTGGGTGCCACCACCACTTGGAGAGGTAAGTTGGGATGCTGCGGGTTGGTTAGGCACCGTCGGTTGGGCCACCCAAGGCCGTGGTGCGTCAGGTGCAGGGGTGCCTTTTAGGGTCGGATCTTCTTACCAGCTCCTGGTGCAGTTGGGGGGACCTTCCGGTTTGCGGCTGCAGGCGTCGGCTGGAGGCTTGAGGCAGGTCAGGGATCACCGGATCTCGGGTCAGGATCGCCGGGGAGACCTCCTCTTGGTGTTGGGCCACTCGGGCCGTGGGCGTGGGTGCAGAGAGGTGCAGACTCGCGATCCTGGCAGAGCTTGAGTCTGTTGGTGAACAAATCCGGTGTTCACGGGAGACAGAGTCTTTTCTTTTGAAGGCAGGTCCTCTGGGTTCTTGAGGCTGCTGGCTGCAGGACACACCGGGGTTTCGCTTCGGCAGGTTCGAGGTGGGGACAGGCCGGTAGGGTGGGACCAAGTCAGTAGGCGTCCTCCTCTTGTAAGCTTCGGCACAGCTGTTCGGTCCTTCTTTTTTTCTTCTTCTGGTTTCTTGTCTGAGGAAGCAAGGTTCGGGGGTGCCCCCTAAATACTAGATTTAGGGGTGTTACAGGTAAGTAAAGGTTGGGACCAATGGATCTCTTCCTTGGGGTGGGTACACCCCCTATCATGCCACCCTCCAGTGGGAGGGGAGCATATGCCTCACTCTGGTTGGCTGTGTCCCCTCATTTGCAAGATGGCAGGGACTGAGAGTTGTGCTTCACCTCGCCTCCCCCACCTGAGGGGTGGAGTTGGCAGAGGTGGGCACACCTCTCTTCCTCACTTGTTTTTCCCACTGGTTCTCCCGCCCAAAGTGGGGGTCAGAACCAGTGGGGACCAGTTGCTGAAAGCAGGAAGTGGCCTGAGGAAGCTCACAAATGCGGCAAGCCTTTGAAGCTTCCCCTTCGTGGACCCTGCCCATCCTGGGGGAGGAGGCTTGGCACCTTGTCCCAGGATGTGCATTGTTTCAGGTCCCCGAGAGCAGCAGGCACTCGACCCAGGGGTCCAGAATCATGCCTGGTGGGGGCAGCTGAAAGCAGCCACTCAACACACTAGTGGTAGGTCGTTTTTCAGGGCCACTCAACACACTAGTGGTAGGTCGTTTTTCAGGGGCATCTCTAAGATGCCCTCTGCGTGCATTTTTCATTAAATCCTACACTGGCATCACTGTGGGTTTAATGTGCTGAGAAGTTTGATGCCAAACTTCTCAGTTTTCAGTGTAGCCAATATGGTGCTGTGGAGTGTGTAATGACAAACTCCCAGCACCATATATTCTTAATGGCAGCACTGCACTTAAAATGTCTAAGAATGGACTTAGACACTGTAGGGGTACAGGGCTCATGCACCTGTACCCTCACCACTGGTATAGTGCACCCAGCTAGAGGGGTGACTGATCTATGCCAGGGAAGTGGGTTGTAGGCATGGCACACAGGGATGTGTGCCATGTCGTCTCTTCACTTTGTTCTGCACCAAGACACGCAGCCTGCAAAGGCAGTGTGTGAGTGTAAAGGTACAGGGCCTCTAAGGGTGGCACAATAAGTGCTGCAGCCCTTAGAGGTCTTTCCTGGTCACAGTGCCTTGGGTACCTGTGGTACGATTTACCAGGGGCTGACCTGTGGCCAGAGATGCCAATTGGGTTTGGGTTTCAATGCAGTTTTAGGGAAAGAACATAGACCCTGGGTACCTGATTAGCAGGAGCCCAGGGGCACACGCAGTCAAAGCACATCAGCAGTTTAGCAAAAAGTGGGGGCAATCATGCAGAAAGAGGGCACTTTCTCACAGTACCATAACAATGCCTTGGGGTGCAACCCACGGCATCCGCTACCCAAGAATTACGCAGTGAAAAGACAAATGAATTACCACTGACAATTCCGAACCATACTCTAAGAACAAGTTACTTACCTTCAGTAATGATCTTTCTGGTTAGCACTAACTGCAGATTCCTCACTTTTTGTATAATCCCCCAGCGCCAGACTGGATTCAGAAAAGTTCAGAGCATTCTGCTCACTGCTTGTTGGCGTCGATCCACAATGCAAATGATGAGCGGCACTCTTGCACGGTGACCTCAGTTGCTTTCAAGGCAGTCCACGCCCCAGACACTAAGCCCATCTGTAAAGTGATATGTTAAGAGTGTGGATCTCTAGATTGGGACCATTTTAGATGGAAAAGAAAGGGGAGGTGGGAGGGTTGGAGAGGAATCTGCGGGTAAATACAGTATCCACCAGAAAGATTGTTACCAAAGGTAAGTAGCTTGTTCTTCTGATAGATACTTCTAAATGCAGATTCCTCAACCTTGTGAATAGATACTAGAGCAGTACCTCCCAAGGTGGTGTGTCGGAACAGCCTCACACCAAAAAGTTCTGCAGGACTTAGCAGGCAAAATGCCACTCTCAACAGACCTGACTGTCGAGGTAGTAGTGCTTTGTGAAGGTGTGCACTGAAGCCCATGAAGGTGCCTGACAGATTTCCAGGACAAGCAATCTAAATGCTAGAGCAATGCTAGCAGCTCTGATCCTGCTGAATGACTACACAGACCTGCTTTTTCACCAGTGCATAGTAGATTTTTGTGCAGAGAACAATCCATCGGGGAGATGGCCCACTTCTGCACTACTTTGCCCTGCTTTCCTCCAAAAAACCTTACAAAGAGCTGGTCGTCCGCTTGACAATCCATAGTATGATCGATATAGAAGCTCAACGCTCTTATAGGGTGAAGGAAAGTGCCTCTTTTGACATTGTTACCCCCCACTTTTTGCCTGGTATCTCGTGCAACTTTGACTGAAACTGTGCTGGAGACCTGGCTAACCTGGTCCCCATCACCAGTGTTCTTCCCCTAAACTGTATGATTATTTCATAATTGGCACCACCTTTAGGCCCCTTGTAAATCCCTAGTAAATGGTACCACTGGTACCTAGGGCATTGGACCTAAAGAGCGTCCCTAAGGGCTGCTGCACAAATTGTGCCACCCTAAGGGACCCCCGACCAAGTTCACACAAACCGTCACTGCAGCCTACCTGTCTTGGAGCAGAGAAAACCGAAGAGTTGACATGGCACACATCCCTGTGTGCCATGACAGCCAAGCACTGCAAGTGTACAGGTAAGTCACCCCTCCGGCAGGCCTTACAGACCGAAGGCAGGGAGCACTATAACGATGTGTGGGCATATCTGCCTGAGTGGATATGTACCCGTGATATCTAAGGTCACCCTTAGATATTACCAATGCGCAGGGAAGTCAAAACGAGTACATGGGATGGACACTCTCAATTACGAGTTCCTCTGCTACATGATACCTGCACTGTACCCCAAGGTGTTTGGTAACAAATACCTCGTCTTAATAAACCCACACTGATGCCAGTGCTGGATTTATTTATCAATAAATGAATGCAAAGGACAACTAAAAACCTACAGACTACTAGTGTGCTGACTGACTGGTCTCGAACAGTTAGCCTCCATAGACAAGTTTCTGGCCTCCTGAGGTGAGAGTCTTCGCTCTCTGAGGTCAGGAACAAAGCCTGCTCTGGGCGGAGGTGTTCACACCTCCTCCACGCAGGATGAACATTCCAGGGAGGGGTAGCTTCAAAGGCCCCGACACCTTTGTTATGAGACACGGGCCTCTCCAGATAGTGGAGGTGCCCAATCCCCTGTCCTGACCCTACTTTTTGGCGGGAAAATTAGTAAGATTAGGGGGTGTGCCTACATTCAGCCAGCGCCACCCCTAGGGCGGGCCAGCTAATGTGGACCCCACTTTTCCAATTCCTCCATCTTGTTTTTGGCAGGAATTGGCCTTCTAGGTTCAGAGTTAAGCCCACTTCCCACAGAAGTGGTCATATAGAGGGCGTAGACACCCTACCTAAGGTAGGTAGACCATTGGCTACTACCTGTCACTCCCTGTAAACGCCCTTGAATTGAGCATTTAGGTGGACACTCTGAACCCAAGAACTCAGATTCGATGGATCAACAGAAGATTGAGTCACTGCCTGGTAAGAACTGCAGCAGAACTTTGGCACAAAACCCTGCCGTCCTCAGACCTCTCTCGACAATCGCGACAGAGTGACTCGTCCTGCAAGCTGGAAAAATACCAAAGCCTTGGGTAGCCTGACAGCACGTCAGCAAACACTGAAGGTCTTCCTTGGAGTACAGGAGCTACTCCCCTGCTGTCTGCAGGCACCGACAAGCAGAGTCAGGCCCACTGCCTTGCAGCTCCCTGGCCCGAACGCGGCCGCAGACGACCAGGAGAAGGTACTCGTGCTCTGGAAGGTCAGATCTGTCACCCCACAGAGTGTGAAGACACAAGGACCAACCGGAGCTGTGCAGCACCAAGCCCGGGGTACCGGACGCCCTGCAGCAAACACCGACCGTGAGTGTCTACTCTGGAATCTCACTGCACCAGGACCAAGCAACTGTTGAGGGACGTCAGCATCACTGAGACCCACTTCGAGTGTGGCCCAGCTGCCTTGATTTCTCCTCTCCCAGCGGTCTGTGCCTGACCGCGAGGTGCATCTTTGCACACCCAATCCAGCCGACCAAACCCCTCTGCTCCCGAGCCCCCCGGCCCCAACAAACTGGCTGTGCACCTGTGCTCCAAGACCCCTGGCGACCTGAGCCCCATTTGGGAGTCCTCAGTCTGGCCCGCAAGTCCCCCTGTGTAGCTTCTTTTCAGGTGGCCCCCTCCTCTGTAGCGCCAGCTACCAGACTCACAAGCGCACTGCTCCCGGTAGAACCCATGCGATTCCCGAAGAACTGCAGGTAGTACTTTGAACCTTGGCTCCTTACTATCCTGATCCCAGAAGGAGAACCCCTGAAACCAACTGTACCTACCTTTATGTACCTTTAAATTTTACCCCCATAGGTATGCATTGTGTCTAAAAGCACACAGGTTCTGAAGTGTTAATTACCTGTGAATATTTATATCGAAAACTGTACTTACCTTGAAACGAAGTTCTTGAGTTTACATTATATATAAAAAGAAGTGTTATTTTTCTAAATTGGTCTCTGATTTATTCTTTGAGTTTGTGTCGAATTTATTGCCTCTGTGAGTACAACTAATGCTTAGCACTACCCTCTGATAAGCCTAACTGCTCGCCCACACTACCACAAGAGAGCATTAGTATTATCTACTTAGGCTTTCTAAACCAATTGGGGACCCACTAGACTCTCTGCACAGAGTACTTCCTTGTAGTACACTATATAGATAGCCACCTTCCTAAATAGGGCCTAAGCGATGGAGTCTCTGTTCCTCCTTAGAGGGTGAGGCGGAGCAAATAACACCAGAAGAGTGACAGCCTGACCGTCCTAAAACGAGTGACTACTTTGGGCAGAAATTAAACCAAGGTAAGTAGAACCAGCCTACCAGGAAAGAAGGTAGTGTAAGGTGGATTTACACAGAGAGAGCCTAAAGCTTGCTCACACATCCAGCCAATGTTATGGTGATGAAAAAGTGTCTTCAACGTCAAAAGTCTTTAGGGACAACAGGGGTGTAGATCAAGAAAGTGATTACTAAATTCAAGTCCTTTGGGGGCATCACAAAAGGGTTTGGTAGAAACAAATGTTGCAAACCTTTCAAAAACCTGATCACCACCAGTGATTTGAATAACAAAAGCTGTTCCGGCAATCACAAGAAGGCCAAAAGAGCCAATATGTATTCACTTAACAGTGCCAAACAAAGTCCTTGCTGGGCTAGAGACAGAACAGAGTAAAATATCAGACAACTTTGCTTGTCTGGTGCCGACCCAATCCACAAATGTGTCCCAATGGCTGGCGTACACTGATTTTGTGAAGGGATGTCTCGCCACCAAGACGACATCAAAGACCCTGGAGTGCAGGTTGAAGGAGGTCAACTGTCGCTGCTCAATCTCTAAGCATGGTGATGCAAAGTTTGCATGCCCAGATGCAATATGCTGCCCTGCTGCTGTGACAGAAGGCCCCTTAAAGCAGAAGCTTGATAGAAAGACTGATACCATGCCCAGGAGTTCCACGAAACACAATCTCCCAGCCAAATCTGGTGTAATTGGATGACTTGGACCCAGTTGTTCCAGATCTTCTTCACAACTCACGAAAGGACAGGCAGTGGCGGGAAGGTATACAGGAGGTCTGAACGCCAGTCTAGAGGGAAGTCATCTCCAAGGAAGAGCTACTTTACAAACTTCAGTAGACAGACAAGCTGACATTGCATGTTCTCAGCGCTGGAGAAAAGATGAGTCAAGGTTCTCCCCTTTTCTGGAAGTTGCCCCGTGCCACTTCTGGGTGCAACTGACATTTGTGATCTGCCAGGGACCCGTGGTTGAGTTTGTCCGCTCTAGCATTTAAAGATGCAGCCAGGAGGGTCACCACCAGATATACTCTTCGCGGTCCAGCCATTTCCAAAGGTGCTGCTCTGCCTGACCCAGGCCAAGACCCCAATTCACCCTGCTTATTGCAGTACCATGTGGCGATGATGTCCGTAAGCACCTGCACCAATCTCCCTTTGATGGAAGGCAGGAAAGCCTTCAATGCCAAGTGAATCATGCGGAGCTTCAACAAGCTGATGTGGAGTTCAGTTTCCACTGAAGACCAGAGGCCTCTGATATCTACCTCTCCCAGACGGCCTCCCCAACCAAGCAGTGATACAGCCTTGAACACGGTCAGTTCTGGGTGGGCTAAGGAGAGGGGCTACCACTGACCCAATCATGGTCCAGCAACCGCCACTTCAGATCTTTTTTTCTTGACACAATGTGGCAAATTTCCCTGATGCTGTGCCCACTGTAGTTTTAGGTCCCAGCTGCAGAGCCCGCATATGCCATCTTGCATGTTTCACCGGCATAATGCAAGAGGCCAGCAGACCCAGTACCCTCAGTGTCATCTGTACTGAAACATCGGGATCATAGCCCGAATGCCCTGGACTCCCTGTTCTGGCTGGAAACCCAAAAAACTTTACCGTATCCAGAATGGCTCAGATGAAAGGGAGCATCTTCAAAGGAGTCAGGTGTGACTTCAACCTGTTGGTAGTGAACCCCAATGATGTTAGGAGGTTCTGTCGTCTGGAGGTGGTTTACGACGGCCTAGGACGAGCTAAACTTCAACAGCCAGTCTTTGAAGTAAGGGAGATACTCGTACCACTGTCCTTAATAGATATGCTATAACCACCACTTTTGTGAACACCTGGGAGACACTAGTGAGCCAAAAAGGAATGTCTGCGAACTAAAAATGCTCCTGGTCCACTGTGAATCATAGATAGTGTATGAGGGCCTACTGGATGGGGATGTGAAGATAAGCATTCTTCAGGTCCAAAGCCACCATCCAGTCTTCAGGGTCTAAACCAGATAGATCCCTGGCTTACAGGAGCATATTGAATTTGTCCCTCCGCAGGAAGGTTTTGAAGATTTAAAATAGAGTGAAGACCGCAGTTCTTCGTCACAAGCAATAGTGGGAGTACCACCCAGTTCCTACTTCCAAGGCTAGAATCCTCTCTATGGCCCTATTGGCCAAAAGGCCCAGCACTTCCTACCATTAGACAGGCAGCCATATGGTCCTACATCAGCCGACCTGAAAGAGGTGAAAGATGTTGCAGGGCAGAAAGGAATCATGGACAATTTGGAGCACCTACTCATCTGTCACCCTTGGAGGAAATATTGAACTCTACCTACGTCTTGGCAAGGAAATACAAAAGTGGTTTTGCAGTTGAGGCATATTGGAGGAGCCGAGGACTAAGCTGCACTTTGTCCCTGCTGTCCTCTTTGTCTCCGAAATCCGTGGCCTCAGCCACAAAAGGGCTGAAAAGCGTGTGTTCTGGAGAAAGGGTTTGGCATTAATGGAGAGGAAATCTTTACTGTAGCCACTGAGCTCAAAATTGCTGGTGAATTTATGTTGTGGGAGCAGAAAGGCCCAAGGCGCGTACTGTGAATCTACTCTCTTTAAAATGCTCCAAGGCAGAGTCTGCTTTATCCCCAAAAAAGGTGAGATCTGCAAAAAGCCATGTCCATTAAAGATGTCTGATGTCCACTGGACATGCATGTCCTAGCAAACAGTCGAGTCCATTGAGTAGTGTATCACAAATTTCACCACATCTCGATTGTCCTGAATAGCCTGTATGAGAGATGACCAAAGGTCGTTCGGGACAGCCGATAAATTTGTGGGGCCTCTTTGTCCCAAAGGGCATGGGAATAACCATCAAGGAGACAGCTGGCATTGGCAATTCTCAAAGCAAGGCTCATGGAGAACATTCTCGACCAAGGTCTCTATTCGTGAGTGGTAGGGAAAGCATTTGGGGTGACCCAGACTCTCCAGAGTGGGATGTTGTGTTAGGATGACATGCTCGTCATATGCAGGGCGGTGGCAATGGGCAACCTGTCTATTAACAAGCGACCCAAAAGGGGTTAACCCCAGTGTCTAGATGGGTGTAACCAAGTGCCTTGTAAAATAGCAACAGTGGATCAGATGGAGCCTGCCACCCTGTAGCATCTCTGTTAAAATGTTATTTTTGATTCATTGTAAATCTAGCACCTTAGCTCCCTTTCTTGTCACCACAGCGAAAGAGGTGATTTGGTCTGTAGCAAGACCAGGGGGAGACGCTAGGCCAGTTTCAGGGTAAATGTCAAGACCCTTGCACCCTAAAGCTCTTCATTTCAATTGTCTTTGTCATCAGAGTTATCAAATTCTGAATCTGTGCCAAACAGATTATGTAGAATCTGTGCCCTACCATGTGGTAAGGGGAAGGTGTCAGAATTGAAGGAATTGGCAAGCAGTTGCGTGCTGGGCACTACTTCGGTTAAGGTTGTGGTGAATTCAATTCAGAGTTGGATAGCACTTTAGGCTGTATATCCTCATCTGGTGGAGTCAGCATTGGAGTTTATCCAAGTGGGACCGGTGTAGGGGGTGGCGAAGGGGCACAGACGGCACCATGGCCGGACCTGTCTGCAGAAGTCAGACTGGAAGCCTCTGCGATTTCTCTGGCTTGGAGGCACACAAAATCCAAAGCACACTCAATCGTCTCCAATGGAGATCGACAGTGAGAACAGGAGACATGTAGACATCATCGCACCTCTCTATGGAGTTTGAAGTGGCGGAAAGAGGCTATTTCCCGCTTGGATGTCTTGTATTTTTTCTTCAACCTACCCACAGACTGCGACAATTACCTGCCATGGGAACGAGTTCAGGAGCCGGAGCGGGACCTTCCTTTTGACTTCGATGGCCTTCTTCTGCTTGGCGGTGTAGAGCTCGGCTTTGTGTTCCCGTATGGACTTCAGTTTCATCTGTGTGGAGTCTCCACAGGTCTTTTAGTTGTGGTCCGACCCCAGGCAGCACAACTAGACTTCGTGAGGGTCCGTCACAGACAGATGGCATGAATCCTGTGGTTTTAGGGGGGAACATTTCAGTTGCACACTGAATATATTTTGACGAAAAAAGTCTGGCCCAAGCCCAGTGAGAGGCTCCTGATCCACGTCCAAAGACACAGAAAGAAAGGAACTGATATCAGCCCGCATGAGTGACACTTCTATATGGCTCTGCATGTCACTTCCGGAGTGGAACGACGTCAGAGCAGAGCCTCACGATTCCACCAGTGCAGAATAACTGCTATTAAAATTTCCAGATCCAGTCTGATGCCTGGGGTTTATTCCCAAGGTGAGTAATCTGCAGTTATAAGTATTAATCTGAAGATCCTGATTACTGACCAACATTAGACAAAATTAGCTCTGTGTGGAAGATCTTCGCTAACAGTATTTTACAGTAACTTCAGACTTGGGCCACAGAGAAAGCCATCATTTTATGTGAATAGTCCGGCTACAAATCCAGTTCCTCTGCATTTGATAATATAGCTGCTTTCAAGTTTATTTTAGATAAGTGTATTGAACCAGACGTTGTATGGGGCTTTTAGAGGCTTTTCAACAACTTTTGTTTGAGTTGATAGACCAACCCTCTGGAGAAAGCTGGATGCACTTGAGATTGCATTAGGCCTTGTGACATTAATAATCATCCTTCTCTCTCTTACTTAGTTCAAGATATTAGTGGGAGCAAACAGATATGCGTCCTAGAGAAAAGTAAAGTGGAACACATTAAAGAAGGGCTGCCTTTTAACACATTTATGTTATCCTTATATTTATACGATTTGCCACGAGCATCTGCACAGTCCGCACCTCCCTCCCTTGGGGTGTATCCTCCCCGATTTTAATGTACGCAAAGTGATGCAACTACACATTTTTTTTTTAAAAGAGTGTTTTAAAGATCCACAATGTGACTTTAGGAGGAAGTGTATTCCATATAAATGATGCAGGGTCACGAAAGTATGGAAGGAGTAAAAAACCACTCCTATGGTGGTAGAGTGTTTTACTATGACTTAAGTACTAAGCATCTCATTATGCAGCAGTGTGGTAAGGCTTTGACCCATTGGTGGAGGGAGGGGGGGAAACATAAGTTACTCTTATAAATGAGTTCAATCATTCAACCCACATACATACAGGTATATCTTCCTTCCACACAGTTTTCTATAGTAGAACAAATACCTTATACATGTTGATTTTTTTTTTTTTTTAAACAAAGCAAAACAGAAAATATTGTGCAGGTTCTGTTTCTGGAATGTATACTGAATAACATCTTTGCTATGGCCCTATTTTCAGTTATTCAATTAGATTAGAGCTTGATTCATTATGGAGCTATCAATGAAGGAGCGCCTGAAAGAAGAACTCTGCTATTCGTATGAAGCACAGTTCATCATCAATAATTTTAATTGTGCCCTGCAGTTTAATTAAATGTCTGGGGGGTTGTTCAAAGAGTTGGTCTTTGAACCACTTGAAATTGGCTTTAAAATGGCAACAGCATAAGTGGGCTTTAAAATGGCAACAGCATAAGTGGGCTTTAAAACAGATGCATAATATTGCTCAAAGTTAAACAGTGCAGTTAATGAAATGCAACCTTATTTAGAACTTTGGCTAGCGATCAGGAGTGTGATATTATTGTTAAGATCAGGTAGCCTATGAACTGTAACAAGGGTTCAGGTGGGGTTGCCCTATGACTAACTGTGCCTCCTCTGTGCAGTGCTGTGCAAGTTTTAACTGTGTGATGTTGTCCCATTTCAAGGATACAGTGCAGTACGTTATATACTATCAATTCATCGAATCGTGTCAGTATGTTTTATGTCTCCTTCAAATAAACATGTCTTTTAGCAATTTATTTTCTTTTAAAAGTTGTTTTAATTGAAATTAATTCCATTTTTAAATGTACAATATCTTTTTTTTGGTATCTGTTGAGGTCTACATCAATAAAGTAAACCTGACAAATACTACTACCAAAAGAAAGGTATAAATCAACACTGCCCTACTCTTCCACACACCTTGAGGGGAGGTAACATACAGATTTCCATGTGTAATCAGACCCCTCCTTGAAGATCCTTTGGAAGTTAGAATCCTCCCCCAGTTTAAATGCATGTTGCCCAATTCCCCGATCCATCACCCTCCACTCACCACCCACTGGATCCCAGAGCACTTTTATAAAATATATATAATAAATACTTTTCTTTACTTTTCTTTAGAAAAGACAATTTTTGAACTCAAAATGTCTTTTTTAGGATCCTAACTGTTGACTACTGGAAGGCATTGTTTCTTACCTGTAACTCCTTTTATCTCATAGAGGAATTTCCATTATAGTCATAAGTGCTGAATAGTCCCGCCCTCGTGCCTCGACCCGGAGCAGTATATATTTATATATATATATACATGCACCAAATCCCCTCATATATATATCTTCCGCTCCCACTCCAAAAGGATGGACCAGCACTCGCGTTGGGTTAATCCTCATTGAGGATTTATTGCGCGCACAAAATTATAACAAACAGACGCGTTTCGGCGTGAGCCTTCGCCAGTGTCAACGGGCACCGTTTCTAAAGTCATATTTGTATAGAACTCATTTCTTTGAAAGTGTGGAAGGACAATCACATTTACCTATTTTTAGGTGCCATCTTTAAATGTGCAAATTCTTCGTTAAAACATAGGGCAACATATTAATTCATCATACGTGCTACTTCATGCATATATTTCAGAGCGCATAATTCATTATTATTAACATTTGATCATCACTGTATCAACAATTGTCGCCATATTGCCAATTCGGCCTACATAATATCAGGAACCATTACGGTATATATACCCAATCTGAGTTCATTTATGTGTGTATCACAATTCCACTTATTACGCCCTGTATGGGCATTAACTCCTCAGGAGTAAAAACATCTCGCCTTATTACTAATTCACTTGTAAGTGTCAAATTACTCTCTACAGTTCACGCTTCTATCTATATGCATCGGCTATCAAGCCCTGAATGGGCCACCCTGCGTTGTCCATCCCTGTTCCTCAATAACATCTCCTCCCTTCCAATTGTGCAAATCATAAATGTATTGCTAGTTCCTCTCCACTGTTGAGGCCTTCTGGTGACTTAGTTTACAGATCTATTATATATCGCGATTCCAATCGCCTCAATTGTTTCTCCCTGTCACCTCCTCTAACATCCCTAGGCAGATGGTCTAAACAGAAATATTGCAAGAGTGCCCTGTTGCTATTGTGATGACTCGCAAAATGACGTGCAACTGGATAGTTCACTTCATTATTGTTTATCGCCCTTTGGTGGTCTAAAATTTGTGTCTTGACAGGATGTATTGTGCTACCCACGTAGCGTAGGTCACATTGGCAGACCAAGCAATAGACCACATGTGTTGTGGTACAGGTCATGAATTTCATTATCCTCTTCTCCTTTGTAAGGCCCTTGATCTGATATGAAATCACTTTTCTGCTGTTAGCGCAGGCCTTACATTTCCCACGTGGGAAAGAACCATGGATATATTGTAGACTGAAGTGTTGTTTTACCATCGGTAGATGGCTTTCAACTAGATGGTCTTTTATAGACCGCGATCTCCTGAATGTCATTCCTTGATGAGAAGGCAGATCTTTCCCTATGACTCCATCTGATTTTAAAATTCTCCAGTTCCTTTGCAAGATGGCTCTTATCTTGCTTGCTGCATTGGAGTAACTTGTAATCATTCTAAAATTATTCGTCACTCCTTTCTTTGGTCTGTGTTCTTCCTGCAGTAATTCTACCCTGTCTTTTTCTTCAACTTTCCTCCGTGCTATCTTCAGGGTATTTTGTGGGTATCCTCTTACTTGAAACGTTGTATACTTTCTTCCGCTGCCTGTTGATAACCACACTGCCTTGAGCAGTTTCTTTTTATTCGCATCAACTCTCCATAAGGGATGCTTTTTATAAGATTCATCGGATGACTGCTGCGCCCATGCAGGACAGAACTGACTGCTGTGATTTTTCTATACAGAGCTGTGTGAATCTTATTCGAACTTACGAATACCCTTAAGTCAAGAAAATTCACCTGGGCAGTACTCATCTCCCCAGTGAACTTCAGATTTAGGCAGTTATTGTTGAGGCAGGAGATATATTGATTAGCTGATTCTTGTGATCCTCTCCAAATTATGAAGAGGTCATCAATATATCTCCTCCAACAGACAATTCTGTCTACCCATTCATCCATAATGTCGGCCCAGGCCACCCGCTTCTCCCACCAGCTCACGAACAAGTTCGCATAGCTGGGGGCGAAGCAGGTGCCCATCGCCGTGCCCTGTATCTGTTTGTATCTCTGTTGCTGGAAGATAAAGATGTTATTATTTAAACAAAAGGCAATGATTTTCCAACAGCATATCACTGTGTTCCAGGTATTTCAGGGATCGTCCTTTCAAAAAATATTTAATCGCTTCCAGACCATCCTTGTGCCTGATACCAGTGTAAAGATTAGATACATCTAGTGTGATCATCAGGAGGTCCTGTTCCCAATCAATTCCTTGAATTTGTTTTAAGAAGTCTTTTGTGACCCACATGTATGAGGACAATTGTGACACAAAGGGAAATAGAAAATAATCCGCGTATCTGGACATATTCTCAGTCAAACCTCCTATTGAGGAGACTATCGGTGGACTGGTTGCGTCTTAATGGATTTTGGGTAGGTGGTAAAAAGTGGGGATCCTTGGATGTTTATTTTGCAAAAAAAGACATTACTCTTCAGATAAGATGCCTTTGCTGTGCCATTTCTGGATTAATTCCCCCAAAAGCCTGTAAACTAAGCAATTAGTCTGCCTCCGTTGTGAGAATATTGTTGTCTCTGTCATTAAGCTGTCTGTGGGCCTCCTTGCAGTAATTTTCTCTCGTCTGTAACACTATGTTCCCTCCTTTGTCAGAAGGTTTCACTATGATTGATTCGTCCTGTTTTAGATCCATTATCACTTGTCTTTGAGTATACGTAAGATTCCATTTCTTTTTTTTAAATTTAAGGCAAAAAGAGATTTTCTTTTTGCCTTAAATTAAAGGTTTAACGCTTTATGGAATGTGTGTAAATGAGGACAAAGACTGTTGTTTGATTTAGGAGTTGCCACCCCGTCAGGGACGCCGTCGCAAGCAGGCAAAGGAATCGGCAGTGGGAGAGATTATATATATCTTCTTAAGTGTAGATTTTCGCCCTTCTTCCGGAAGCAAAGACACTTAAGAGAGAGACAGATTATGCAGCCTATTTACCTAGGCTACAATGGCCAGATTCTTTATCTTGAAAAGATAAAAGGGGCCAGGACAAAGCACTTTTAAGATAATTTTAGTGCAAAACAGTATAAAAATATCCCTCACAAACCCTTTTTTATGATAGAGATGAAGGACGCAGGAGAGAGTAGCCTCATAGACTGCCATTATTGGTCTAAAAAAGTCACTGTGCCTTTAAGAATCCAGACACCACAAGTATCTCATCATGCACAGCAGGTGGCAGTTACTTCAGTTCTTTTTGAAGGCTTATGTTAAAAGATATGGAATAAGGGAATACCTCTGTTCAGTCCACCAGGGAGGATCGCTTAAGACTATAATGGAAATTCTCTTACAAGAGAAAAGGAGTTACAGGTATTCGTTCTCTCATAGGGGATTTCCATTTATAGTCATAAGCACTGAATAGAGTAGCAAGCCCATCTCCAAATAACGCGGTGGAGTAGACCGAGGATAATGCGGATAAGTCAAGCAAAGAGATTTCTGAGGGAAGCCTGCCTTACTTGAGCGTCTGCTCTGCCATCAGAATCTAGGCAGTAGTGTTTAGTGAATGTATCCCCTGATTTCCATGTAGCTGCTTTACAAATCCCCAGAATGGGAATATTGCGCAATAAATCAGCAGTAGCTGCCTTCCCCCTAGTAGAGTGTGCTCTAGGTTTAGCTGGAAGACTCGTTACCTTTTTGTTAACATAATAAAATGCAAGATACTATCCATCGCGAAATGGATTGTTAGAAAGTAGCTAGCCCTGTACGGACCGGATCATACTTGATAAATAAGTGATCTGACTGGTGTTGGCCTTTGTTTTATCTAAATAAAATTTCCGAACTCTTCGTACATCCAGGGAATGAAGGGTTCTTTCCGCTGAAGTAGAGGGACTCTGAAAGAATGCAGGCAGAGAGATTGTCTGGTTGACATGGAAGTCGGATGCAACTTTAAGAAGGAACTTTGGGTGAGTTCTCATAACCACTTTGATTGAATTGAATACAGTATATGGTTCATGAGAACAGAGAGCTTGAATTTCACTAACCCTGCAGGGCCGATGTTATTGCCACAAGGAAAGCTGTTTTCCAAGACAAGTGTTGGAGAGATGCCTTGTGTATGGGTTCGAATGGATCCTACATAAGGCGTGAAAGGACTACATTAAGCTCCCATTAGGGGGAAGGATGTCTGATGGGAGGAAAAATCTTCAAGCCCTCTAGGAAATCCTTGATGACATAACGTGTAGAAGGCCGCTTAGCTTCTTTGCGAATTTCCATGCAGTTTTGAGGCAGATTTAAATGTCCATATTTCACTAGCTCAGGAGCCATGCTGCCAAATTCGAAGAACACTATTCACCCTAAGTGGGATGGGTATGCCCAGACGTGGGTCCCTTGCTCACTGTGCCACTGGATTCAAGCTAGCCTGGCTGAAGAAGGGTGACATACCCTGAAACCGGTCCCAGGATGCTCGTTTCCGGTCCAGGGAGGACCTGGCCTGGCAGTTCGGTCTGGACTGTTCCCATGAGGCACAGGGTCAAGACTGATTTGCATATGGCTGGGTCCAAACTGGGGTGGCGTAGTGGGCAAAAGAACGATGGATTTAACCCAGATCTTTTGACTGGGGGAGAATGTTTGCATTGTCAGCAATCCGTCCATCATTTGTTTGCTGTAACACTTTTCGCCCTAAGTGGGATGGGTATGCCCAGACGTGGGTCCCTTGCTCACTGTGCCACTGGATTCAAGCTAGCCTGGCTGAAGAAGGGTGACATACCCTGAAACCGGTCCCAGGATGCTCGTTTCCGGTCCAGGGAGGACCTGGCCTGGCAGTTCGGTCTGGACTGTTCCCATGAGGCACAGGGTCAAGACTGATTTGCATATGGCTGGGTCCAAACTGGGGTGGCGTAGTGGGCAAAAGAACGATGGATTTAACCCAGATCTTTTGACTGGGGGAGAATGTTTGCATTGTCAGCATTCCGTCCATCATTTGTTTGCTGTAACACGCCAAATTCGAAGAGGCAAGATTGGGGTTAACTATCTGGCCTACGAATTTCGTCAGCAGATCTGATCTACATGGCAGCCTCAGATGTGGACAGATAGACCGGTGATGGAGGTCCGTGAACCACCATTGACTTGGCTGCTCGGGAGATATGAGGATCATCTTTGTCAAGGACTGAGCTAACTTGATGGGAACTGTCGGGATCAGGGGAATCAGCGGAAAAGCGCAGAGAAATCTGCAGGACCAGTCGATCCATAGGGCATTCCCCAGAGTACCTGTCTGTAAGAACTGCAATGCGAAGCTTTGGCATTTGCTGTTTTCTGCGGTGGTGAAGAAGTCGATGGCCGGAGAATGGTCGAAAAATGTTTTGTACGACGTTGTCATTTAAGACCCACTCATGGTTTCCTTCAGGAGTCTGCTGAGTGAGTCTGCTTGTGCATTTTGGACACCTGGCAGGTGTGTTGCTGTGATTGTAAGGCCCCTGGCTGGAAGCAATTTCTAGAATGTCTGGAACTCATGAGACAAGGGCCTGGACCTGGTCCCTCTATGCTTGTTGAGGTAGCACATGGTTGTGGTGTTGTCCGTCTGAACAAGCAGGGAGTGGGAGGTGAACGACTGATAAAAAGCTTTCAATACCAGATGGACTGCACAGAGCTCGAGGAGATTGATATGGTACGTTGATTCCTTCTCTGACCACTTTCCTTGGATCTGGAGGTAATCCATGTGGGCTCCTTAACCCAGCAGTGAACCGGGACTATGGTTTGAGGAGGAATCTCCTGATGATACGGATTGCCTAGGAGGAGATTGGTTGGAGAACACCACCATTTGAGGGACAGCTTTGCATGAAGGGACAGTTGTATCGTGTCTTCCCAGCTGCCGGTCAGTTGGCCCCACTTGTCTTCGAGACATTCTTGTACAGGCCTCATGTGAAGACAGGCATTCGGTGTGAGAAAGATGCAAGAAGCCATTGATCCGAAAAGGGAGGATACTGTTCTTACTGTTGGATGGGAAGCTTTCATGAGAGCCTGACATTTCCAAATGATCGATAAGCATCTCTCCTCCGAAGGACACACTTTTGCCCTTACAGTGTCGATGGAGGCTCCCAGAAAATGTAAGGTTTGCACTGGGATAGAGACAGACTTGCTATGATTGATCTGAAGGCCCAGCATCCGTAGGAGATTGCAAGTCCAGTGAGCTGAGCTTCCTGAGTCGTGGACGCCTTGATTAGCCAATCATCTAGGTATGGGTAGAGGATTATCTTGTGTCTCCAGAGATGGGAAGCCACCACTGCCATGCACTTGGAGAATGTTCTGGGTGCTGACTTCAGACCAAATCGGAGGACTTGGTATTGGTAAAGGTCCTGTCCCACCACGAACCTCAAGAACTTTCAATGCTTTCTGGCGATTGGAATGTGAAAGTATGTGTCTTATAGGTCGATAGAACAGAGCCAATCCCCCTGGTGAAATTGGGGGTAAATTTGGTGTAACGCCAGCATCCGGAACCTTTCTTGCCGAATCCACTTATTGGCTGTTTTGAGGTCGACAATGGGTCTGAATTAGTTTCTGTCTTTCTTCTTGACGAGAAAGTACCTGGAATAAATGTCTGTTCCTCATTGTTGGAAAGGAACCGGTTCCACCGCCAACTTGGTAAAAGGAGGTTGACCTCCGCTCGTAACAGTGGGAGTTGGTAGTTGGAAAGCTTCGGAGGTATGGTCGGTGGAGGACTGATGAACCGCAGACAATATCCACTGCAAACAATATTCAGCACCCAGGCGTCTTGCGTTATGTTTTGCCACTCTACCAAGTCTTCCCTTTTGTCCCTAGGGAGATATCCAAACTGGTTCATGGATCCCCACAGTGCCCTGTCGTATCTGCCTAGTAAGGCAGTGGCGATGACTGCTTTAATGGAAGTTGCTGCCGTGCCGCACATCTTCTGACCCACAGAGTCCAACTTCCAACTCTCCTTGTCAGGAGGAACCATAGAAGAGGGGGTAGTGGCATGCCACGATGAGCACAGAGTCTGGTGTAGGATCTGTGTGGAAGAAAGCTGGATCCTGCTCCAGATTGCGATATTTTTTTGTGGAGCCTGGAAGGTGCGGTCTTAACAGAGGCTGGTGTTAGAAAAAGCTCCATAGCCGGTTCAAGGAGACTTGGCACTAGCGGTAACATGGGTCTAGTTACCGATCTCTGTTGCAGGGTCTCAAAAATGATCGATGTCTTTGGTATTGGAGTAGACAAAAGAATATTGAGTTTTGTCGCTCCTCTCACAAGGACTTCTTGGAATGTGGTAACATCTTCCACCGGTGAAAAACGTGGAGGTGGAGAATCCGACAATGTTGGTGAACAGCGTCCAGTAGAAGTGGATGATCTTGTCCGAGAGCGCGAGTGATGATGATGATGATGATGATGGGAGCGCCTAGAAGAAGCCGAAGTACGCCGTGAGCTATGATGATGGCACCTAGAACGGTGGCGCGATCTAGACCGTAATCTTCACGGTGTAACTTGCGCCTGTGGTGGAGGCGACGGTGGTGGTGGAGGAGGTGGTGGCGGAGTTAGAGACGGAGAAGGCAGTGGAGAGGCTGGATGAAGACCTGAAGATAGAGAATACGTTCAAGTACGGTGAGGAGTAAATGAGTCTTCTCTTTTTCCTAGCCTCCTGTAGCCTGGATGACGTTGAAAGAGTTCTCGATTAACCTAGACGTCGACCTACTTGTTGACGGTGAACACCGATGGCGCCTCAATGGAGTATGCCTTGACGTCGATCTTCGGTTGTGCCACGACATTGTTCTTCAGTGGTGCCTCAACGGCGACCTGGACCTGGAAGGAGACCTCGGCATCGAGCGAGACTTGTGGGTTGACGAAGTAATGGACAACCTTGATATACCTGACTTCGACGCTGAGTACCTTGAAAAGACGGCAAACAGGTTGGCGCCGTACCTCTGCTCGATGTCCTTGACCGGCACCGATGACGTTTTTGTGCCGTTTTCTTCTTGGCATGTCCACCAGAGGCTGATAACAGAGTCCTTGTAGAGGTCTGAACCTCTCCATGCCCTTAGGTCCCACCTTCAGATTGAGACTGTAGTCTTCTTGGCTCCTCTGCTCCATGAAGGCGAATCTTCTCACGGTCTCTCAGGGTGCATCTAGAAAAGTTCCTGCAGTGCTGGCAAGACACAGGAACATGGTTTTCTGGAAGGCAGATTATACACACTTCATGTGGATCGGTTTTTGCCTTTTTCCTCCTTAGGCTGGGCAAAAAGATGCCATTTTTTCTGACAAATTGCCTGTAATTCCTGTCAGGAAAACACAAAAAAAGGCAGGGAGAGAGAAAAAAAAGTCACTGTTTACAGTTGAATTCAATTAAGAATTTTGAAGAAAAAACAATTTTGGTTGAGCTCAATGCTCCAGGGTACTGTCAGCAGGAGCCGGAAAAATGAACTCAAGTAACTGCCACCTACTGTGCGTGATGGGATACTGATGGTGTCTGGATTCTTAAAGGCACAGTGACTTTTTAGACATATAATGGCAGCCTATAAGGCTACTCTGTCCTGCTTCCTTCATCTTTATCATAAAAACGGGTTTGTGAGGGATATTTATAGTGTATTGCACTAAAACTATCTTAAAATTGCTTTGGCCCCTTTTTTCTCTTCAAGATGAAGAATCTGACCATTGTAGCCTAGGTAAATAGGATGCATAATCTGTCTTTGCAGGCCTTCCTGTAGAAAGGCGAAAATCTACACTTAAGAAGATATATATATATATATATATATATATATATATATATATATATATATATATATATATAACAACTGCTCCGGGGTCACGCACGTGGGCAGGTCTATTCGGCGCTTATGACTATAATGGAAATTTCTTATGAGAGAAACAGCCATTACAACGCAGTCATAACTACACTTGACCACAAATTCATTACCACACATATGACTTTAGCACGCATGCCTTTTCCACGAATATGCTTTTACCACGCATGCCTTTACAACGAATTTCGTTCTAAAGGCATGTATGATAAAAGCATATGCATGGTAAAGGTTTTAAAAATAAAGTCATGAAAGGCTTATGGTTTAAGACTGCATTTGGATGGGCTTTGCTGTGAGCACTCACTGATACAGTATATGACTCTGATACTACGCACTACAAGGCTGTCCGACCTGTGTGAGCAAAGGAGGAAGGAAGTGCGGCTCTGTTATGTGCCATTGATCAAAATATCTTAGACGCTACTCGTTGTGAGAGAAGACATCGTAGTTGTGACCATTTCGGAGGCTCTGCAGGGCTATCACTACTGTGAGCATTACTGGATAGGTGTAGGCTAGCCCAGACGCAGTGTGAGGGGTCATTATCGACGAAGGGGCGAGAAGGTAAACTGAGCTGATATGACCTTGTTTTGGAGAGTTTTGTCATTTTGCAAATCTCCTAAAGTGTTGCCTGTGGTTAGGAATGACAGAGGCTTTGCCTATTGGTGTTGTAAAATATAGCTGGAGGGATGATGTGCCAGGGCTAAATTGTGGGAGGTTTCACCAATGACTACAATTTCCACCTCTTTTAAAAACGTACTGCATAGGGTAAGAAGCGATACCAAAGGGGATGATGGACGGAGCGCTTGAGCAAATCAAACACTCACCCCCAGTCAACTGATCTGGGTTTAATCCATCATCATTCTTTAGCTCACTCCACCACCCCAGTTCAGACATGGCCATATGCAAATCAGTCTGACCCTGTGCCTCATGGGAAAAGTCCAGCCCGAACTGCCAAGCCATGTCTTCCCTGGACCGGAAACAAGCATCCTGGGACCGGTTTCTGGCTATTCAGCCGTCATCAGCCAGGCTAGCTTGAATCCAGTGGCAAAGTGAGCAAGGGACCCACGTCTGGGCATACCCTGACAACTTAGGGCGAACAAATCGATACCAAAGGGGATGATGGACGGAGCGCTTGAGCAAATCAAACACTCACCCCCAAGTCAACTGATCTGGGTTTAATCCATCATCATTCTTTAGCTCACTCCACCACCCCAGTTCAGACATGGCCATATGCAAATCAGTCTGACCCTGTGCCTCATGGGAACAGTCCAGACCGAACTGCCAAGCCATGTCTTCCCTGGACCAGAAACAAGCATCCTGGGACCGGTTTCTGGCTATTCAGCCATCATCAGCCAGGCTAGCTTGAATCCAGTGGCAAAGTGAGCAAGGGACCCACGTCTGGGCATACCCTGCCAACTTAGGGCGAACAAAGCGATACCAAAGGGGATGATGGACGGAGCGCTTGAGCAAATCAAACACTCACCCCCAGTCAACTGATCTGGGTTTAATCCATCATCATTCTTTAGCTCACTCCACCACCCCAGTTCAAGGGTCAAGACTGATTTGCATATGGCCAGGTCTAAACTGGGGTGGTATGGTGAGCAAAAGAATGATGGATTTAACCCAGATCTCTTGACTGGGGGTGAATGTTTTGATTTGTTCTGCATTCCGCCCATCAATTGTGTGTCTTTTGCTTTCTCGCCCTAAGTGCGCCAGGTATGCCCAGACGTGGTTCCTGGGCTCACTGTGTCACTGGAATCAAGCTATCCTGGCTGAAGAGGGGAGAAAACCCCGAAACCGGTCCTAGGATGCTTGTTTCCGGTCCAGGGAGGACCTGGCTTGGCAGTTCGGGCTGGACTGTTCCCATGAGGCACAGGGTCAAGACTGATTTGCATATGGCCAGGTCTAAACTGGGGTGGCATTGTGAGCAAAAGAATGATGGATTTAACCCAGATCTCTTGACGGGGGGTGAATGTTTTGATTTGTTCTGCATTCCGTCCATCAATTGTGTGTCTTTTGCTTTCTCACCCTAAGTGCGCCAGGTATGCCCAGAAGTGGGTCCTGGGCTCACTGTGCCACTGGAATCAAGCTATCCTGGCTGAAGAGGGGTGAAACCCCGAAACCGGTCCTAGGATGCTTGTTTCCGGTCCAGGGAGGACCTGGCTTGGCAGTTCGGGCTGGACTGTTCCCATGAGGCACAGGGTCAAGACTGATTTGCATATGGCCAGGTCTAAACTGGGGTGGCATGGTGAGCAAAAGAATGATGGATTTAACCCAGATCTCTTGACTGGGGGTGAATGTTTTGATTTGTTCTGCATTCCGTCCATCAATTGTGTGTCTTTTGCATAGGGTAAGAAAGCTGAAGAGGAGGCAGAAGATTTACAGAGGCTTGGAATGAGAGAGAAGTAACGGCTTTGCGGTTGACCCAGGCTGGGGTATTTATACCTCTTGGCTATCATCAAGGTGAGAAAACTGTATTGGTACCGGCAGCTCGCATCCACAGACAAACCTGCCCTTTTTTTCATTTTGCATGCAGCACGTTGTTCGGTTTGCACTGCCATTAATCCTGTCCTGAACAATTTGCACTCCTGTGCCAATCTTGCGCAGGCATGCCCGACCCACAGCCATTACAACACGGTCCTGACCGTTACCTAAAGCCATTACCACACACGCACGCTGCCGTACGAGCCTTTACAATAAATTTGTTGTAAAGGCATGCGTGGTAAAGGCATATTCGTGCTAAAGGCATCCGTGGTAAAGGCATATGCGTAGGAAAGGCATATACGTGGTAATGGCCGCGTTGTAAAGGCATGCGTGATATTCACATGTGTGGTTCCATCATACAACCGTTGACAACATTGGCCACAGTGTATAATATAAAATAATAGACAAGAAACCCCTTTTAAAGGGACAAATTAAAGAAACACTGCTTCCTTAAGGGGATATTTACAGATTGTCATAAGCATTGGGCACAATAGTAGGTGCATCTCTGAAAGGTGGTGAAGTAAAGAAAGGAAACAATTACCCAAACAGGTTACTCAAAGGGGCCTGACTTAAAGTGTGGAGAGGACCTCCGGTTGGCAGCTTTGTATCTCTCCAAAACATAAATGTTTCTCAAAGCTGTAGCAACAGGTTTACCTATAGGACAGAGACCTACTAGGTAAGGTCATATTAATTTTCTAGTAACACAGAATAAACACAGATACTATCTATCTGGCAGAGGATTGCTATAAAGACATTAACACAAACAAACCAAAGGATTAACAAATAAATGCTTAGCCTTTATAGGATTGGGTACAATTTCTACACACCCTGACATTAAGTGTGTAAGGACTTTTTATGAGTGAGAGGAAAGGATTGAAAAAGGTTGGTAAGGAAATGGAATTATTAACACAGATGTTGAAGCCAACTTCGGAATGAAATCTGGAAGAGTCCTTAAGAAACGCTTGTTCATACTTAACACTATATAAGGTTCAAAGAAACATAAGTGTGTGTTCTCACTCTCCAGGCTAAAGTGATAGCTAAGAGGACAGAAACTCTTGAAGTAAGGTGATTAAAGAAGCTTTGAGGATCGGCTCAAACTAAGAACCCACAAGCTTTGAGAGGACTGGATTGATTTCCAAGGGAGTAGATATTCTCCTGATTAGAGAAAGTACATTATTATGCCATCAAGGAATTCCATAATGACAGAGCCTCTAGGAACAAAAGGTTGGTAAAGAGCATTTCTTTTCTGGAGTGATAATGGCTACAAAGTGTACATTAATGAAAGAGAAATACACCACTGATCTGGCAATTCTTCTGAATGCCCCAGATGCATGTCCATGTAGCACTGAAGAAGATTTAGATGGCAAACTTTTACAAGTAGAAAAGACAAGCCACAAAGTTCAATGATGAAAAGTCGGGTCCAGACTCTGGCTTTTGAACTACAAAAGAACACTTCGGCTGCATGATAACTTCCTTTGTGGGGTTCTGTAAGATGTAGAGCAATGAACCACCACTGCTGAGCCCGCTCTTGAGCCATCAGAATCATTCTGGTTCTGGATTATGCCAGCTTGATGAGGAGCAATGTTATCATGGCTATCCATGCAGACATGCAGAGCACTTTCCTGACCACTTGATCAAAGGGGCATTTATCCATTTTCGTCCTGGTGCCAATACCTGGCTTGGAAAGATTCTGTATTCTGCAACCAAAAATTAGTCCATCTATAGAAACACCCCTTTGCAGAATAAGCTTTGCTATTTAAGGGACGAGCAGTTTTCCTGAAATGTTCGGTGGGAAAATGCATTTCAATTGTCCAGACCTGGGAGATACACTGCATTGATTTATAGGTTCTTGCCATGTACCATGTCCAGATCCATAGCTTCGAAAGATAGAATTCTGGATCTTGTTTCTGCCCGACTTGTTCAAATATTGCACTGGATTGGTTGTCCATTTGGATTAGAATCAAGTTCATTCTGAAATAGAACAATTTTAGAGCATAGAGAATTACTATGAGTTTGAGAATATTTATGTGACGGACCATCTCTCTCTGATCATACTCCTTTCATCTGAAGAGGACTCCTGTTAGCTCCCCAGCCAGTCATGCAGGAGTCTGTTAACATTGCCTAAGGTGCAATGTACTGATGAACAGGAGAAAACTACAGTAGGTTCTTTGCTTGGTACAGCCAAGGGAAGGGCTGGATCTCTGCCTGAGTAAGAGTTAACCTGCCCTCTAAATTGCCTGACTACTGGCACTATCTGTTTTCTAAGGACTGCTGTAGAGGGTTCATGTGGAGTCAAGCTTTTTGGAGTCAGGTGCAAGCTGCTTAGGAACCCAGAATAGATGATATGTGTCTGCCTGATTTATACAATGTTTTCTGAAGCTTGTGATATTTCAGACAGTCTCTCCTCTGAAGGCCAGACTCTTGCTTTTTGAGTGTCCAACTCGGTCCCCAGGTAGAGAATGGACTTTACTGGCACTGTCTCCGACTAAGTAATTTACATGGAAACTTGAGTGGTAGAAAGTGTGAACTGTTATCTGGTAATGTTGTTGCGCTTCTTGTGGAGCTCAGGCTTTGAAGACCTAGGCGTTGAGATACAGATCAACTAATATGCATCTTCTTCTAAAGTGTGCAGGTGCTACAGCCACACGCTTCACACTTTAGAAATACCTTTGGGGCCGATCGTTGGCCACATGGAAGCACTTTCTATTGGGAATGACCATTTCCTACCATGAACCTCAGGAACTTTTGATGTTTCACTACAATGGGAATGAGAAAAGATGCATCCTGAAGGACTATGAGGCACATCAAATCTTCTTATTGAAGTTGATCATATAAATGGTGGATGGCAAACATTAACATTTTCTTTTTGTTACATATTTGCTCACTAGAAGGGTACTTACTTCTTGAGGCAGGTTTTCTTGATGACAGCTCACGTCTATGGAGGAATGGCAGAGGTATGGATTGAAGATCAAGGTGTAGCCATTTTGCACATTATTCAGGACCCATCTATTTCTTTGTTCTCTTGCCACTTTTTGAGATGTTTTCCAATGCTTCACATCTACCAGAATGGCAGATGAAGGAAGGAGAAGGAAGAAGTTACTCCAGGCTTCCAGCCAGCTGGTTCCCTGTAGCTGCATAGGTTTGTTGACCACCACTTTCTGTTGCTATCTGGTGCTGTTAAAAATGTCTTTGGTGCAGATACTGAGGTCACTGCTTAAACCCTCTGCTGAGAATAGTGGTGCTTTGTTTTAGACTTGATACAGTGCATATCTCATTGTCATGGCTCCAAAACGTGAATTACAGAAAACATAAGATTAAGAACAAGACTGGTGCGTGGAAGCCAGGACGAGAATTTCACTACTAATCAATGGTAGCAGCCACAAGATGCTAGATATAAATAGTATGCTGCAGCAACAATTCGTTTGAAACTATTATCACCCAATTTAAAAAGACCTTACAGGACGGGAGGGATGGGCGATGGAGCTGCTACTGCTATTTGAGAAAATCTTACAATCAGTAGATGTAGACCAACGCTAATCACAAAACTAAATAATATTGAAGAACTCAAGGGTAGCACCCAAATGGAGGTTTAAAACCCCTTTTGAAGGGAATCTAGGAATCCAGCTGTAGACAGAGTACTGGAACGACATTCTCTGTGGCTCCACCAGGAATGTGAGTAGCACAAATTAAATGGAAGCCAGTCTAAAATTCCTGCTGAGATGCCCTTACACCTGTTCAACCTACATAGCTTTGATGCGCAGAGGTCAGCATTGTATGCCAGGAACGAGGAACACTATGCCATGTCCTGTGGCAAGGTAATAAACCGAAAATATTCAGAGGAGAAGTGCTGGGTGACATACATCAAATCACGGGCTCCACCGTCAGCGACTGGAGTTCTGCTAAGCTGGGCACACTGAGGATCAGGAAAAGGAACCTGAAAGCTGGTCCAGAAATTGCTTTTGGTAGCGAAATAGATGCTATTAGGCAAATGAGGTAAAACGGGCCCACCAAAGGGTATAGACTTTAGCAGGTGCTGGGGATGGACAAGATCTCGCACAAAGTGAAAGGGACGAAAAAGATCTTCAGCAAAAAGAGTACCCCACTGCTTAACCTCTTTGCAAAAGTTTTTAAATTATTCTAATGCCCAAAACTGCTACAGGTACTCCAGATCCTCCCTGTGGAAGATATTGGTATACGGCACAAGGTATAGATAGATGTAGAGTCCGTGGAAGAACAGGGGGGGGCCTGAATACTCCCAATGAGATTTTACACCAAGAGGGAGAGTAGAGTAAGACAGAACTCCCGAAACATCTTTTAATTGAATGGCAAAGCATCCCAGAAGGCAGGACAGTTCAATCACGTAGGTATGTTCGCCTCATGTATGTAATTTGCAAATGCCAATAAAAAGTATTGGTACCCCAAATCACCTTAAAGATAGCTGCACAGTGCCCTCTCAGATGTACCTGAAAAAATAGTTTCACTGCCCTCTTTAATCAATGTTGCTGATGTACAGCAAACGTTCGCAGGCAAAGGAGTATTAGCATCAGAATACCTTGATCAGAAAAAACGACCAGTATTAGGCTGTAGATACCATTAACAGAGGAGCTACCAGTTCTGGAGGCCTGAATTTTTTCTAGAAACAAGTTGGAGCTACATTCACAGAAGCAGGAGCAAGGAAGAGCTCCATGGCTGGCTCAAGCAATCCTGGCACCAGAGGTGGCATAGATCTGGAAGAAGTGTGTTGCTGTAGAGTTTGAAATATCACATATTATGGCACAAGCTGTTGGCATCAGGATATTTTTGCTTTAAGGAACCTCTAATCAAACTCTTATGGAAGTTGTTTATATCATCCACAGTACTTGTTTCTGGAGATTGATTGAGGATTGTGAACAGTTTGAGGAGTACAGGCTCCATGAGAAGTATGCACCCTGTTATGAGAGTGCCTTGACCTATGCAATGATGAATAACAAGAGTGAAATCTGTGCGAAGTGGAAGATCTCCATGGAGGCGTGACATTTTGTTTCTCAGGGAAAACTCTCGAAGTAGCATGTACTACAGTGGCAGGTGGAGGTTACAGATATATCATAGGGGATGTCAAAGGAGCAATCAGTGGATGAGGTGACTTAGGAGTAGATTAAGGTGATTTAGATACTTCACTTATTAGAAAGTATGCCTAAACTGGTCTGAGGACACAGTCATCTCCGCGGTATAAGATTTATTTATTTAGTGAAATATACGATTTAGCTACATGGTGGAATCATCTGCTTGATGTAGTGTGTTTTGATTCAATGCAAAAGGATCCTTTGACATGACTGTTCTAAGTCTCTTCAATGAAGTGCTCTTTGAACAGAGCATTGCAAGCAGGCATCATCTTCAATGTCAGAAATCCAGATTTCTAACAAGCATGATGGTCCTCGCGATGATCAGATTTCTTTTGGGATTTTTCTGTAGAGAATTCCATACAGCAGTGGTTCTTAACCAGTGGTCTGGGTAGCCGTGAGTGGGGGTCCGCAATGCCTATTCAGGGCGTTCGCGACTGCTAATATTAACAGATTAATAAAGTGTGTATAAATAAGGAAGCAAGATATAAACTGGAAGGCTATAAAATAAGTAAGTTACCATTCTCAGACTGAGTTGTGGGAGGAGTGCAGATGCACCAAACAAGATATCATATGGATGAGGAGTGGCCTCAACTCAATTTAGAAAAGCTCCAACCTTCCCATTAGAATTCAAATTGTGATTTTATTTTGTATATTGGTTTGTGAATTCATGAAAATATTTATCCTTTGTGTATTTGTTTGATGAATGCTTGTTTCTATATTTTTTGTGTATTGTTTTGTGGTTAAAATCATCGAAAATGCTTAGCCCGGAATGCCCTGCTTCCAGTAATGACTCCGTAGAGGCCCCTGGATTCCAATAATGATTCCGTAGGGGTTCCCTGGTTTAAGTAGTGATTAGGGGGATGGCCACAGAAGTCAAAAGGTTAACAACCACTACTATAGAGAGTATGGGATAAACTGTGGCAAAAGAAATCTCTTGCCAATATTCTTTTAAGCCTCCAGAGATAAATTTCAGGCATTTCATGTCTTCTTGCTTGCCATGCAGTCACGTTTTCTCCATGTCCTTCAGGGTTCTTCAGGACATTTCAGGCAATATACACATTCATCTTGGAGCAAAGAATGCAGGAGGCACACATTACTAAATTCATGTTGATTTTTCTGCCTTTTTTCTACCACGCACAAGGTCATTCTCAAATATTGAAGGCATTGCGAAAAAATAATTCCTGTCAGGAAATGAAGGAAAAATGATCCCAGTCACTAAAGATGAAGAGTGAATTACAAAAGAATGGAAAAGATTTTCATCCGAAGAAAGTCACAGAAGACCAGGTTCAGCGCTCCAGTGTCCTTTTCACAGGAGCAAGGAAAAAGAACTAAGTCAACTGACACTGAAGGAGCTTGATGGCAGACTGGTGATGTGTGCTTTCTTAAAGCAGCACTACCCCGTTTCTGACAGCCACTGAAGGCTACAGCCCATTTTACTAAGAGCTTCCTTTACGCTTTCCTTTAAAAACGGTTTTTGAAAGAGTTTGGCACTTAGTTTACAATAGTGACTTTTAAAATTAGAATTGGCTACATTTTTAAGAAAAATACACAGAATTTGGCAAATAATTTTTACAGATAAGCTACCTAAACCAGTGTCTGTTTCACAAATTGGCTTTGACAAAAAAAAAGTATTACTTATTTGTATGACGTTAAAGAGCTCTGCGATCCAAAGTCTGAATGGGAATATTCAGTGCTTATGATTTTCAATGCATTTCATGCTGACGGATCTCTATCATGCAATCTACATTAATAATCATGAACACTGAATAAAAACACAAGTTATACCCTGAAATACTGAAAAGGCCATTCAAGTCTAGATTAAAACATGTTTGTCAACCACACTGCACAAACATACCTTGCCCACTTAGACATCCAGCCATGGACAGTGCTTGGTAAACATGTAACCAGGCCTTCAGGTGGCAACTTTGCACAACTTTGCACATCTTTCCATCTTTCCTTACATCTTTCCAGATCTCAGAAACAGGGACAACTCATAGTAAAACCGTGGGGGCTGCTTTTCTTGTTCAGTGATTTCCTTTGCCTCCCAAGGAAGGGTTTGTTAGATTAATGGTAGTATTCAATAACTTAAGAAACTATACTTTGTTTTGGATGTTTTAGAGGTCACAATATTCTGCTATGTTACAGGTGACAAAAATCTGTTTTATAACCTTTAGCTTTTGTATATAGTAATGCAGCCTACTATTATTCATTGTGTGCAATAGTGTCTCTATTGAAGAGGCTGTGTTCCGAAAGAAAGGGGGGCATATTTGATTCAGTAAAGATTGAAAGAGAAACCTTTATTAAAACACAATTTCAGGAATGATGCTGCAATCGATGATTTGTCCAGGAGTTCAAAGGAATAGCTTCTCACTTAAACAGAACTATATTGAGCTGCCAAAAGGGACAGGTCCTTTTTATTGGAAGGAAACATTAATTCTCTCCAATAAAATCCTTAAATCACTTTAACAGTGAAAACGAAGACATGCAAGGGGAGTTTCCCATTTTCTGTAGCATGCAGCAGCTGCAAGTCATGCCTTATTTAGAGGAAATTGCCAACCAGAATTCACCAAGTGGAAGGGGTGTGCCTGCACTGTCCCCTCTTGACAAATACCAGGCCTTATGTAGCTCTGCAAGCACCAAACTTAGAACCTCTTCAACCTCAAACCACCCAATGTCCTGGTGCATGTATATTTATTATTATTTATTTGTTAAACTTTTATATAGTGCATTCAAGGCTCAAGAGCTTTAGAGCGTTTTACAAGGAGAAAGGAAATAAAATAAAAACAAGATAAAAATTTTAAAAAAATACAATAACAAATTCATAGTACAGGAACAGGTCTTCCAAGTGCAGTGGAAACAAATCGTGCAGTGGTTCAAAAGGAAGATCAGTAATTAAAAAAAGGTAAGCTCATAAATGTTAAAATAAAAGGGCTGCCAAAAAAAGAGGACTCTGCTATAAATATAGTAGTAAAATACAGCATTGTAAGGTCCCGGTATCCATAGTGGCTGAAGGAGGTTGGAAAACCAAAAATGAGATAGCAGGAGGAGTGGAATAATGACAAAGAAGACTAAGTATTTGAGTTCTCTTTTTCACATATAACAAGGGGCCAATTCTGTGAATTGAAAGTGGAATAGCATTCCAGACTCTGGGAGCATATTCGGAGAATGACTAGCTGAAGATGTGTTTTTTGTAGAAGCTTAGGGTTTCAAGCATGAATGTCTGAGCTTTGCCATTTGAGACTGCCACCAAAAATCTTCAGTTTATTATTGAAACAGCGAGGGTGATCAGAGTTTAAGAGTCCTGCAAGCTTGTATGCTGATCTGCCATCAGTACTGAGCCAGCCTAATGAATGCCGTACAGGGGTGGTGTTATCAGAGTGGCCAGTTTCTGAGATCAAGCAACAAGAAGTATGCAAATAAGTTTTGACAAGAGAAAACTTGGTTTTGGGAATGCCAGAGAGGATGGTTCATGAATTAATTTAAGCTGATGATTAGCGCTGTTTGCCATGAAGGAATTATATGTTTAAGGCTGAATTGAGAGCAAAGCTTTGAGGTCTGCTATTGTCAAGAACTGAAAGAGCATTCTATGATTCTGGTTGAGGCACTCCATTTCTGCATTGGAGTGACACTTGGTTGAGAAAATAAATTAGGAGGAGTTATGTTTTATTAGCACCGAATTTAAGGTGATGCACAATTATACATGCTTGACTGCTCTCTTGAGTTGAGACTACCAAAGTAAAATCTTCAGGAATGGACACATTTAGATAAAGTTGTGTGCCATTAACATAATGGCGATATGGAATGTCTGAACCTTTGATAATCTCATCTAACAGATCAAGGTAGCGTTTAAAGAGTGCAAGACCTAGGACAGACCCCAGTGGGACTTCTTGAGGAACAGTGGCAGGATTGGACTGTAAGTTCACAATTTTGACCACTTATGATTTGCTCAAAAGAGAAGTTGTGAACCAATTTAAAACTTTATCTTCAAAGCTTGTGTTTCCTGAGTATGAGACGGATGTTGTGGTTGGCAGCATCAAAAAAACTCTGACAGGTCTAATAGTGAAGCAGGCAAGGTTCACCTTTGTCTAAGAAACATAGTGCCATGATCTGCACACTGGCTGTTTCAATACTGCAGCAATTCCTGAAACCAGACAGAAAGTTATCAAATTAATACATAATTTGTTTCACATAGGTTGTTGGTACAGCTTTCCAGTAATAAAGCTAAGAAATGCAAGTATGTGGTGCTTTTTTTTAGGTCTCGCCTAGGCAGTGCATGCGCTGTCTCTCCAGACACGCTGTATCAGGTGTACGGGCATTCAGCATGACCATCGCTTTTGATTGGTTCCTTAATGTGTTTTAGAAAAATCCTCTCTTTTCATCGGTCAATAGCTTACATTTGCCCCTCCTTTTTCTACTCAGGTCATGCCCTGGAGACTGCCCCTTTTACATGCATTAGTTCACGATGGGCCATAAATGTTACTGTTGCACACTACTTTTTCTTTTGCCTTCGGTTTCTTACGTTCATTTCCTGCTCATGTTCCCTGCTCCTAGTTTTAATTGTTATTTATTTAGAAGTTTGCGGCTTGTATCAATGGCTTCTGTCATTCTACGTGGCTCAGGTCCATGTTGATCTAGATGCGTCAAAGATACAAACCATGCATTTGACTTGAGGAGGGAAAGAGTACCTTTATTTTTTTTTGCAGTTGTATAGCGCAAACATGAACCGAAGGTATCAGAGCGCTTTACATGAGCACCAGTTGCATTACGGAAGGACACATTCATTTTTAGGCACAGGGAGATTAAGTGATTTACCAGAATCATAGGATGTTTGAGCCTCCCACCAGACTCAATGCTGGCTCCCAGCTTCAAAGTCAGTCGCTCTAGCCATTAAGCCACATTCTTAACTTTCCAGTCACCATTTGACTATAGATGTAAAATCAAGCTCTAGCTCCAGTGCAAGAGCTTTTTAAACTCAATCATTCACAGTAAAAACAGCTGGAAGTTCATATGTATTCTATAGACTCAGAAAGTTGAGGCAATCCTGCCGTAAACAGGAGAGGCTATGGTGTACAGATTTGGCGCCGGCGGGTAGAGAGTTACACAAACAGCGCTTGAGGGAATATAAAGCGGCTATTATTGAAGAAAAAGGAATGTATTATTCAAAGATTACCGAGTCGATCAAATCTCCCAGAGAGCTTTTTAATGTCATCAACTTCTTATATCACCCCGTCACAGATCCTTCGGATTTTTCACAGGAATTTTGTGATAGAATGGCAGATTTTTTCCGCACTAAAATTACAGATATATATTTCACGTTGGAGGCTTCAAACTCTAAAACTGCCCTATCTGCTCAGCCTAAATTCTACCTTAATGATTCGGTGATCATGGAGGAGGTACCTAGGCTACTCACCTTCCCTCGCATCTCGCCAGATGTTACGGACCTGCTGTTAGAAGAAGTCACATCTGGTTCTCCATTGTACGCATGCCCTCTGAAGGTGCTAAAATTAGGAAGAGAAGTTATTGTTCCCCACATCACCTCTGTACTCAATGTAGCTATTTCCGAGGGGCAGTATCCTACCCCTTGGAAGACTGCGGTGCTTAAACCACTTTTAAAAAAGCCTTCACTGGACCCAACGGAATTGAAAAATTATCGTCCTATTTCTCTGCTACCAGTCCCAGCCAAGATTTTGGAGAAACATTTAAACTCTCACCTTAGCGCTTACCTAAAGGATCACCAGCTGCTTGATGGCTCACAGCATGGCTTTAGAAGCCATCATAGCACGGAGACAGCATTAACTGCGGTATTTATTAACATCCGTGCTCAGGTTGATGCAGGGCATACCACACTGTTGGTTCTTCTTCACCTTACCGCAGCATACCCTATCTCCTTTGAGGCTGGTGGAACGTCTCAAGGAGATGGGGATCGGGGGCACGGCCCTTGGGCTTCTTGCATCCTTTCTCAGTGATCGGGCACAGATAGTGAAAATGGGCCAATTCCACTCGGCTCCTAATTCCTTGTTATGTGGAATTCCGCAGGGCTCCTCCTTGAGCCCGACACTTTTTAATATCTATGTTGCCCCGCTGGCTAAGGTCGTGAGATCCTTTGGGCTGGAGGTGTTGTCTTATGCTGACGACACACAAATAATGGTGTCCATTACTCACAGTATTAGGAAATCCGCCACAAATTAAAAAAATTGTATGCAGGCAGTTTCCTCCTGGATGGTTGAAAACTATCTTAAATTCAATGGGGAAAAGACCGAGGTCCTGATATTTGGTAACCAACATGACATCTGGTCCAACGATTGGTGGCCTGATACGCTTGGCAGCTGTCCCTGCCCGGTATCCTATGGGAAAAATCTAGGGGTTATAGTGGACAATTCTCTCTCCCTGAGTTTGCAGATTAGTAGAACAGTGTCCACTTGTTTTGAGATAATCAGGATCCTTAGAAAAATTTCCCAGTTCCTTTCGTTTGCCTCACGAAAACAGGCTGTTATTGCCTTAGTAATGTCCAGACTCGACTACTGTAATGCCCTTTATTTGGGCATTAACAAAGTCCTGGTGCGACGTCTGCAGCTGGTGCAGAATGCTGCAGTCAGGCTGGTGATGGATCTTCTGAAATACCATGCAGTTTCGGCTTCCCTCATCACGCTGCACTGGCTTCCTCTGGACCGTAGAATTCTCTTTAAGACCCTATGCCTGACCCATAATGCCTATCATGGCATAGGCCCGGAGGCCATTAAAGCACTATTTCAGCGCTATGTTCCTACTAGGCAGCTTAGATCGGCAAGCAAGAATCTGCTAATAGTTTCGAGGTTCAGGAAGGCTAGATGGGGAGGAAGGGCTTTTTCCACTGCCGCTGCTAGGCTGTGGAACTCCCTCCCTGATGATCTCTCTGGTCAGGTGTCACACTCTCTCTTCCGCAAGGCCCTGAAGACCTGGCTTTTTACGCAGACATCAGTCTGAGCATATTATTTTGTGTCTGTATAACAGTCCTTCTGCAGCGCCTTGACGCCCTTGGGCTAAGTTAGCGCTTTACAAATTTAATATTCATTCATTCATAGTGATTACGAACCCTCGTTCGATTGCTACATTAAAATTCTTGCTCTCTTCACTATGACAAATTGCCAGTATCCCCTTGTAACATGTTGATCTGTGGGAGTGGCTTAGAAATCACTTCTTCCCAAGATGGCTGGCTCGAAGGTGGCTTTGGAATGTTCTTTAATAGACATTTGAAAAGTGGCAACCATCTTCAAGTGCCTGATTTTTCATTTAATTTTAAAAAGGTAACATATTTGCATCAGACTTCCTATTACAACTTTACTCAGTTCCTTCCTGGTGGCAAACTCGAAGCAAAGTACCTCCTCTGGTCTCCTGGCTCCTCGGAGGCAAGGTGTATCGTGCTGACTTTCACCAGCCTCTGCATGTTCTACATTGTCCTTGGCTCGCTGTCCCACATTCCTCCCAGTCTTCGCTGTGTCCTAAGCTCTGTCATGAAGACTCTGGTGGTGTTCGTCCTGGGCGGGCATAGTGCCAGTAAAGGCACCCAGTGCGAGATAGTAGAGGTGAGTCTGAGAGGAGACGAGGTACATTTTCCATCCCATCCTAGCAAGGCTCCATGCTCTGGCACCCAATACTGCAAAACAGATGTCCAAAAAGGCACATCTACGGGCAGAGTGTCTCTTTCCCACCTACTAACCGCTGTAGCTGCTACATCAGGCGGCGCTACAATTTAAAGGCATAATTATTAGGAATAAAACATCCATGCTTGGCTCCTCTTTTTTTTTTTTTTTTAAATCCGAAGGGTTAAGACCAAGAATTCCATCTTTTCAACAAGGCACATATCTTCCATCCTTCCCAGTCACATATTATTTCAAGGACCCCTGTACCCTCCTGAGACACACCACGATTACCATTGCCTTTATTCTGGGGTTTATCCCAAGCCGTCTAATGCATGTTTTCACAACATACTCCGCCCTCCTTCAGTTTCTAGTGTGTTACCTCGTAGTCAGCGGCATCCTTTGTTTTGTTTTTTTTCAAAGTTCTTTTTATCAGATTGTCATCCTTATAACACTCGGTGCACATTGTGCATTCAGTAAGCTGTCAGCATCTGTGTCAGTGTCTTCTCACTCGCCCTCCAGTTCAAGCCCTTTAATGTCCCTCTGCAGCCCCTGTTCTTTCCAACCAGCGAGTGGGTGACTTCTGTGTTGCTGTTTTGCTTTTTATTTCTTTTTTGGGGGGTTTTATGAACCTCCTGCGCAATACCCGTTAATAGGAAAAAAACATTTAATTTTCATAAAGCACAGGACGGTTAAACAATCTTAAAACTCAGACTTAGTTCACCAATTCCAAAGTCAGCTGCTTTAGCAGTTACGTTACTCAACTGCAAAACAGAAGTAAAAAACATCATCATTTACAATGCCAATTAATCTAACTTTCACAAATGCAAGACTGATTGCATTGCAAATGCTTGCTCATTTTTGCGTGGAGAACCATGATCTGGCCTACTTTAAGGTAGTCAGAATTACTCCATGAGAACAAGAGTGATTAAACAGGTTAGCCCTGCGAGTCATTATGGTAGAACACTTCTCGTTTGCTAGGTAAGATGGTAGTGGGTCTCAGGAATGGTTGGAGAGTTTAGCTTTGGAGTCTTTGAGGAAGAGTTGAATTTGTGAGATCATTTTGAATTAAATCAGTTGTTTGGAGATTTTCTGCATATGGCTGCAGGGGGAGAGCTGGGAAGCAACAGGAGGGAAGCTTTAATTTCTTTGCAGTTAGAGTCAAAGAAAAAAACTGAATTATTCACAAATCTTGCATGACCCAGTTGCACTAGAAGAGGCAGAAGGATAAGTCACAATTTAAAAAAACGTCCTAGGTCTGTTGTTGGCAGATTCAATTTAGGAGCAGACTAATCTACTTTAATGTGGTCCTCAACTAATTGAACCCCCTGTGGCAATAATAAAATAGAGTGTGGAGCCTTCATTGTGAGTGGGTGAATGTGTAACATAGCATTGACTCAGACTATTTTCACGCAGAAAGAAGGCAAAGAAGGAAATCGAACTGTTATGAAGGTTCCCCAGTGGTGACAGATGTCCCCAACAAAGATGTCATTGTTCTTGGGCAACATCAGTTGAGATGTTATGTGGTCTTATCACTGCTCAACAAAGGCCTTATTTTCATCTGGGTAGAGGTGTCCTCCTTGAAACTGTATCATATGATTAGACTAAAAGAAATGATGAGCTAGTGCGACAATCTAACTCATTGAATGCGTGATCTTACGTTACAGACTAGAGAAGACATCATGTTTGCATGGCAATCTGAAGGGCGATTTTTTACAATATTGGAAACTGTTCTGAAATAACCATTCTGTGACATTTATAGTCATTCTGGTTTTGGAGAATCTTAGTCTGATCACGACTGCCAGAATCAACAGTATGGGAGAAAAGTTCACACCTTAAAAAAGGCAATCTGAGGTCCGGACAGCCGACTGATACTAACCAAAAGAGGAGGAAGATGGCGCGGGACAGAGTTATCAGGTTGTCACATCTGTGTTTACACTCAGTGTAAGCGAAGAGTAGCAGATGTTTCCAGCAGAGCCAGCTGCCGGGAGAGAAACCTCAGATTACCTTTTTTAAGATGTGAACTTAATAGTTCCTCCGGTTGCGGTTATTACCACCAACCCGTGAGATAAACAGGGTTTGGAGGCGCACTGGAAGTCTCTATTTCGGACCGACTGATTTACTAATACAACTCTGATAGATTCGATTTACTGAACACAAAGGACTCTCTTTTTAATAGGATAAAGACTAGTGTCTTGTGTGACAAAGTATTTTTTTGCCCTGAAGAAGTCCCTATGTTGTGGGATGAAATGCGTTGGCTGTGTCTTAATTTGTCATAATTATGAAACAACCCCTGAATGAATGAATATAAAGAGTATACATGAGAATTTGATGCTTTATTTGGGTTTTCCTCGGATGTCGAGTTATTTTGATTGACTTATTGACATTGAGAATAATGTGACTTGACTTGACCAATAAGGTTTCCTTGATTAAGTACTTCAATAGACAGTGCTACTTCTAAGTTTTGTGAGTTTTATCTTTGGGGTGTTTTAAACAGTTGACCCTGGAAGAGAGAACATCATAATAGGAACTATACAGTGTGTGGCATTAATATACAACAACTGTTTTTGTATTCTTGATTGGCTGTGGTAACCAACCAGGCAGCACACCTGGAAAAAGTAAGCTTTAATTACCCTTCCTGCCTTGCTCGGGCCTGCACTTCTCACTTAAGTTCCAGCTTACCTACTCCTGTGGGTCCCCCTAGGTGGAATCCAGCCAAGTTCAAGGGTCTTTAAGATCTTCATCTCGTTCTTTGATCAACACCCTTTTTTCCACCCTCTGGAGAAATTTTACCAGCGCACAGGTCAATCTAAGATCAGTTGGATTGAAGCAGGCTACCAACGCCTCTTTGCATGTCCTTATTCCTCTTGCATTGAATTTCGTCTGTAACAGTGTTCAGCGGTCTTCTGAGGTAACTTTGCACGGAGACAGCACATGAACGATATCCTCTGAGTTTTGACCACATAGCCTGCAAAGTCCCTGGCCTTCCGTTCTTCTCCATGGAGGATAGTGTTTCAAAACAGGCAGTGCACCCAGTCTGTATTTTAGGAACTTTTCCTTCATCTGGGTATTGTCGGTTACATCTAAGTAGCTCTGAGGGGACACCATCTTGTAGTTACCGAGTGTTAGCCATCCATGGCTCCGCCTCGTCAGGGACTGTTTATCCTCCAGAAGAGATAATGTTTTGGTGCCAGATTTTGTTAGCCTTTTAAGCTCGCCTCAACTCATTGGTAAAGCCCAAGCAGACGTTAGAGAAAATGCACAAAGGCTCTCATGAGCGAGCAGGCCCTATCTTTAAATTCCAGCCAAAGGTGGTGACCTAGAGAGCCCTCCTTTGCAAGTTTGAGGCCACAACAACAATTTAGGCTAACTCCAACCCAATTTGTGCAGGGGACGGGTACACTGACAGATGAAAAATGGACCTGTAGATTTTTGTGACTGGCTTGTCCAGAGTGGTGCAATCCTAGCCCCTCAAGGCCTAGCTCCATATGCCAGCGTGGGGAGAACCTTGGCTTGGGCCACTTGTATTATTGGGGTTAGTGATGGACCCTTCAGCTTCTTATGTAGAGACCCTAGGCCACAGCCAGAGTGTTGCCTTTCTTTTTAATTTCTTCATGTTGGGAGGTAAACTTGTCACTGGAGTTAAGTAATACTCCACGATACCTGTAAGCGGTGACTGGCTCAATCTCATCCCTGCCAGGAAACCAAGTATAGTTGTTCGATCTTTTCCCATGAATTGTTCGAGTTTTAGTCTTTTTCATGTATATTGTCAGTCCGTTGTTTTCAGAGTATACCTGGGTGGTGCTTAAAAGCTGCTGCAGCCCCATCATGGTCCTGGCGAATAGCACTAGGTCATCTGCATAGAGTACATTGGAAAGTTGGATTTCACCCAGCTTTGGAGTTTGACAGTTTACATTGTTTAGGGTTGATGGAAGGTCAGCAAGGAACAGGTTAAATAGGATGTGATTCAAAGGGAATATGGGGTTTTCCTCGGCCCATGTTAGAACTGGGGGTCTCTAGTTGGCAGAGGTAGGTAACTTTGTCCAAATAGGGACCCTTGCTTCGAGTCAGGGTAAGGGGGATACACACTTTAGATAACCCCTGCTCACCCCCTTGGTAGCTTGGCACGAGCAGACAGGCTTATCCCAAAGGCAATGTGTAAAGTATTTGTACCAACACTCACAGTAACACAGTGAAAACACCACAAATGGACACTACACCAGTTTAGAAAAATAAAGTATCTTTACTAAACTTAAACAAGACCAAAACGACAAAAATCCAACATACAAAACTAAGTAGAATGTCTTTAAAAGGGTTGTTGCAAAAATAAACTTGTAGATCTCAAATGCGACACTTTCAGTCTCAAAGTACCTGGGATGCGTAACGCAAAACAAGCAAAAGGGGCGCAGTGAAGGCGATGCGTCGGTTCTTCCTGCGCTCCAGTTCCGGTGCGACAAAATGGCGCCTTGATGCGTTGCGCTGCGACACTGTAGATGCGATGCGTGCACGCCCAACGGCCGTGCGGCGAACTCTGTGATCTTCTGAGCCGCGACAGGCCCTGCGACATGCTTCTCGGTGTTGCGACGACACCCTCGGTGACGGCGACACACTTTTCCGGTGATGCAGCGGCGATCAGCGGCGGTGCGCTTCCTCAGCGATGCGACGGCCCTGCGACACGCTTCTCCGGTGATGCGACGACAACCTCTGTGACGGCGACACGCTTCTCCGGTGTTGCGGCGGCGAACAGCGGCAGCGGCGACACGCTTCTCGATGATGCGACAGCGGCTGCGGCGGCGGCGTCACGCTTCTCCCGTTGCGTCGCGCTTCCTGCTCCCAACAGCAAGAGAGGCCTCACACACAGTTACAGGCCCTCCTGGCAGACTGGAACTCCCAGCAAGGAAGTTCAGGGTAGCTGGGGGTGAAGTCCTTTTGTGCCTGGGACTTCAGAAACAGGAGGCCAGCTCTTCTCAGGCCCTTGGAGACTTTTTCTTCAGATGGACACAGCAAGTCCTTCTTCAAGCAGGGGACACAGCACACAGCAAAGTCCTTTAGATCTCTCCTCAGTAGAAATAGAAAACTGCAGGCCAACCCCAGACACACAGCAAGGGCAGTACTTATCCTCAGTCTCTTCAGCTGATCTTCTTTGGCAGGGATTCCTCTTGATTCCAGAAGTAGTCTCAAGTTCAGGGGTTTCAGCTCTAGTATTTATACCCCAAAAGTCTTTGTTCTCCATGTGTGAGGGGTCCTGGACCCAGTCCAAACCAGTTCAGGGTGCATTCTGCCAGGGCACCTCTCTTTCCTTTGTGAGTGTGGGCCAGGGTCATCAGACACACCGCAGGAGGTGGAGCCAGCATTGTGGAAGGCAGGCACAGCCCTAGTCAGACCCAGGTTCCACTCCTCCCACCACTCTACATGTAGATAGGTCTATTCAGCCTAGTGCTGACTCACCCAGCCTCCTGCAGCCACCCCCAGCCACTCACAAACCAGACAGTCAATTCACAAACAGGCAGAGGCACACAGAAAGGTTGAAGAAGAAAATAGCCACTTTCTAAAAGTGCTATTTCCAAACTTAGAATTTAAAAACCATCTTCACTAAAAGATGTGTAATTAAATTCTGAGTTCAGGGGTACCAGATTCCAACTTTCTATCTTGCCGCTATGGGAAGATATGCAGGTAACCATGTTACACAGCATTCCCCATGTTATCCTATGGGCAAGATAGCCTTTCAATAGTGAAAAACGAAATTGGCTGTATTTCACTATCAGGACATGTTACCCACACTAGTACATGTCCTACCTTTCACATACACTGCACCCTGCCCAGGGGGTTACCTTGGGCCTACCATAGGGGTGTCCAATGTGTAAGAAAAGGGAAGGGTTAGGCCTGGCAATTGTGTACACTGGCCAGGACAACATGGCAGTTCACAAACTGCGCACAGGCACTGCAGTGGCAGGCCTGAGACACCATCTTAGAGCTACTCCTGTGGGTGGCACAATTAGTGCTGCAGGCCCACTGGTAGCATTTGAATCACCAGCCCTGGCACACTTAGTGCACTTTACTAGGGACTTATTGGTAAAGCAAATAAACCAATCATGGATAGCCAATCACAATAACAATTTAACCAGGGAGCACTTGCACTTTGGCTCTGATCAGCCGTGGCAAAGTGCCCAAAGCATCTAAACCAGCAAAAAACGAATTCCAGCACAGTGTCAAAAATACAGGAGGTAGAGGCAAAAAGTCAGGGGAAACCACGCCAAGGATGCCAGGTCTAACAACATTGTTTAGGGTTGATGGAAGGTCAGCAAGGAACAGGTTAAATAGGATGTGATTCAAAGGGAATATGGGGTTTTCCTCGGTCCATAGCTGTAATTCTTCTAACAAAGTCCCTGCAAAATATTTGGCTTCATTGTCTATTAGGGCCAGCAGATGATAGTTTTCTGTGTTTCCTTTCTCTTCACCTTTGTAAATGGTTGAGATTATCGAATCGTTCCATGAGGTGGGGACGCTGTTGCTACCAATGATGAAGTTAAACAGTGGGGATAATTGTTCCGCCCAGTACATAGGCTTTTCCTTTTATATGACCGGTGGGAAGCCGTTCGGAACCAAGGCCCCTACTCGGCGACCCGAAGAAATTTTCCTCTGGATGATCTGTGAGCTGATTTAAAGGTTAGTGTCCTTAAAATCGTCCAGGCTATTGAGCAATGCGGGATTGATAGACATCCATCTGTTTTGTCGAGATTTAGCATTTCTGGGACCTATGGAGCTAGAGTCAGCAGTACGTTTAGTATTCTCCCGGCAACACCTAACACACTCTTATTTATTTATAAGTTTAATATAGCACTAGCTAGACCCGAAGGTATCAGAGCACTTTACATAAAAGAAACTGCAAACATCATTAAAAAGAAAACATCAGTGAGACATAGTCTAACGTAGTTCTGCATATGATGCAGGACGCATACATTCTAGACCCAACCTGAAACAGAGATAGGGAAAATCAGTAGCAGGAGAAGGCGTGATTACAGTATGCAGATTTGTTTAAGACAGTCTAAATTAGCATAGCAACTAACTTAATAAGCCACTGAACACAGTCAAAAACCAGCTTTCATAAGCGGTCGATTCTTGGTGAAGTGAGCTAAAGGAGCATAGTTCGGTTGGCGAGAGAGTTAAGGTATTTGTTGATGAGAAGTAGTTTCAGATCCCTTTTGAAGTTGCAACGGAGATCTCTAGGGAGAGTGTTCCATATCCTGGGTGCATTTCCAGAGAAGAAGAAAGCCTGGGTGGTATTTCTTTTCAGATTTGGAGGGACAAGGAGGAGTGAGTTGGAGCTTCTCGGTGTTCTTGTTCGTCCAGCTGTCGTAAGTTTATTGTTTAGATAGTTTGGTGAATGTGCGTAGAGGGCTTTGTGTGTGATGCAGGCAGTTTTGTAAAAACCTCTTCCTTCAATGGGCAACCAGTTAAGGGACTTGAGGGCTAGAGTGATGTGTTCAAATCGTTTAACACCATTTATGAGACAGGCTACCATGTTCAGCACTGACGTTAGGGGGGGCTAGGTGAATTTACTGAGTCCCTGTGAAGATGGCATTTCCGAAGTCAATTGTAGAGAGAACTAGAGATTGTATTACTGTCTTGAAGTCGTCGAGGGATGAAAGTTTAATTTTCTTAAGTTGTTTCAGTGAGAAAAGTGCTCCTTTGGCTGAGCTTTTGATGTGATTTTTCATTGTCAACTTCTTGTCGAGGGTGATGACTAAGGACTCTACTGAGTTGGACAAGGTGAAGGAGCAGTTTAGGGCATTAAAGTTCTAGACTCATTCATGGATTGGGCGGTGATTGCTCTTTGGGGCAAACAGTATTAATTCTGTTTTGTTTGGGTTCAACTTTAAGTGGTTCGAGTTAAACCAGATTTGAATCTTGGTTAGTGTGGCGTTGAGGTGTAGAATGTAACTAGGTGACTTAATTGTGTAGTAAAGTTGTGTGTCATAAGCATATAGGTGATACTTAACCCCTGCTTGCTTCAGGATGATTGTAAGAGGTTCCATGAAGAGATTGATGAGGGAAGGGGAGTGTATTGAGCCTTGGGAAACACCAAGGGTAACATGTGGGGGTTTGGAGAGGCAGGAGTTGATTTTGATCTGTTGTGAGCGGTGTTGAAGGAAAGATGTGAACCATTTGAGTACAGTGCCATTAATACCAAAGCGGATCTTGAGTGTCTCAAGTAGAGTTGAGTGACTGACTGTGTCGAAAGCCGCTGATAGGTCAAGTAGGATGAGTAAGCATGCTTCGCCTTAGTCTAAGGTTCTATGGATGTCATCGTAGCTATTGAGCATGGCCATTTCTATTCTACAGCCTTGTCTGAATCCAGATTGGAAGGTATCATGAAGGTTGTATCTTCTATATGTTGGTTAAGTTGTTGAAGAATGCACTTCTCAATGGTTTTGGCCAGGAATGGGAGGTTGGAGATTGGCCTGAGGCTGTTAAGATCAATAGGGTCCACCCCTGGTTTTTTCAGCATGGGAGTGATTTGTCCTAGTAGGAGGGAATCAAGTACGGAGTCAGAGGCAAGGGATGAGTTGATGTTTTTTGTCCAGTACGGCGCAATGATGTGGTTGAGGTTTTGTACTATTGTGGACAGGAGGAGATCTGTAGTGTGGGAGGTAGGCTTCAAGGTCACAATTATATTGAAGACTTATTTTTCTGTCATGAGTTTGAAGTCGGATTAGACGTTAGTAAGACTATTGGGGCATGTTAGGAGGGAAGGCAGATATGCGACTTGGGTGAAGGATTGATCAATTTTTGTGACTTTCTCAGTGAAGAAGCTGGCAATTTCTTCGCAACGTTCATTAGGGGCTGTTATTTCACGAGGGGATGAGAGGGAGGTTTGACTTTTTACAATGTTGAAGATTTCCCTGGGACTATTCTTGGCATGGTCCAGTTGGTTGTGAAAAAGAGGCTTTTTCTCTACAAATGTGCTTCTTGTATGACAGCCGTGCAGTTCTCAGGAGAGCTAGGTGCATTGTCGAGGGGTTCTGCCTCCATGCCCTTTCCGCAAGTCTGAGTTTTCGTCTTACGTTGTTAAGATCAGCGTTGAACCAAGATTTTGATTTGATAGGTCTCGATCTTTTTAGTTTGAATTGGGCTACTTGATCAAGAACCTCTGTTATAGCTGTGTTAAAGTGTGTTGTGAGGTCCTCGACGGGGTGGCTGGGAGTGTGACACTGTAGTTGGGTACTGATCCTGGCTTCCAGTTCCATTAATGTGACTCGTTTGATGTTCCAGGTCCAGTGCTTGGGTTTATCAGTTAGGGTTGTCTGGGATCTAATGCGTGTATTAATGTCAAACAATATGAGATGGTGATCGGACCAGTCATTGGGACCTGGTCATTTTTGGTGATAATCGCGTCAAGAGTGGATCCTTCGATGTGTGTAGGTTCATTGCAGAGTTGTTTGAGATTGTTTATTTCAAGGAGGTTGGTAATTTTCTGGACTGGGTTGTTCCAGTGAATATAGAAGTCATATCCGTTAAGGAGAATCATGTAATTAGGTCTGTTAGCTCTTCTGCGAAGAGGGCGCGATCACCAGGAGGGTGGTAGATGGTGTGTAATTTAAAGGGAGAGGAACTTTTGAATACAAGTTCGACTGAGGTACTCAAAGGACGAGTATTCAGCGGATTTTAAAACAGAGAGCTATATTTCTTCTTTGTAAATGATAGCTAGTCCACCTCCTGTTCTTATAGGTCTGTTTTGCCTGATTATGCTGAATCCCGGTGGGATACGCAGGTCTAGAATGGGGGTCGAGTGGTCATTGAGCCATGATTCAGTGAGGAAGGCAATGCCTATTCTGTCCTTGAGTATAATTTCAACGATATCTGTAGCCTGTTCAACAGTAAATCTGCAGTTGAGGAGCATGCAATTTAACTGGCAGGGAGAATCGTTTTTAGTATGTGATGTTTGAATGGTAGCATATTGAGCAGGAGGTCTGGGTGAGGGGATGGTTGTAGGGATTCTACTTGTACCCACTATTACTTGGATTAAGGAGGGAGGCTTATCAGCCATAATCTGGTTTGATGAGCGGTAAGAATTGCTAATTACATTAGCTTCCACAGCTGATAAGGGCCGGATAGCTCGGTGGGGTCGGTGGCACTGAAAATCTGCTTGGGGTGATGATTTGTAAAAGGTTAGTGTCCTTAAAATCATCCAGGCTATTGAGCAATGCGGGCTTGATAGACACCCATCTGTTTCGTGGTGATTTAGCATTTCTGGGACCTATGCAACTAGAGGCCGTAGTACATTTAGTATTCTCCCAGCAGCACCTAACACACTCTTAGTCCTCATCAATGGTGTGTGGCTGCGCCTCAGCCAGGAGCTGGAGCTTCAGTGTTCCTCCCCTGAGATCATTGGGCACAGGGGCATCTCTCTTGGGATGGGCAGGGCAAAGCGTCCATTCAGAATGCGAAGGCCGAGGTGTTCTAGATTCCCTAATAATAACTGGCCTCTATTGTCTTTTTTTATGCCGGAGTATTCTTGCTTGGTGCAGTATGGCCCAATATCAGTCTTGTGTATCAAGCTATCATTTGGCACGGGGGAGCCCATGAGCCACATGTTGAAGTTTCCAGATACCATGAATTCAGTGTTGTCTCTCTCACCTATTAGACTCATGATCTTATCCATCAGGCTTACTGAAAACTCTAACCTAGCTTTTTTGCTAGGGTGAATATAAACGTCCAAAATTACAATAGGGGTAGAGGAGCCTTCTGGTTAGTTCAGGACCATCTGCACAAGTGGTAAACCATCCATGGTGTCCCCAACTTCTTTTCCATCTATTGCGTTGGCAGCTGATATGTAGATTGCAAGGCTCCCTCCCCCCCCCAGTGTCCATGTATGAGAGCTTTGGTCGCCGGGGTGGAAGCACAGGGTCTAGCGCCCATGTCTCCTGTAGGAGCACCATTTGGAAAAGAGCATAAACAAAGCAAAGTTTGTGCACCGTTCAACTTAGTAGCCAGGCCATTGATGTTTCAAGAGCATACTCGCAGTGAAGACTTATTTTCTTCTCGTCATCGCAATTTCCTGGAAATGTTCAAAGAGCCTGGTAGCCAGCCCCAGTCAGGTCCAACACTAGCCTGTGGCTCAACGTCAGGGCAGATTCTCTAGCCAGGATCTCATTATGCTTGGGGATTTGCTCAAGGAGTTCTTCAGCACTGAGTAGACTCTTGTTGGCCGGACAGGCCGTGCTCTCTCAGTCTTCAGGGCTTCAAGTGGATGCGGATAACCTATGCTCTTTGCAACAGATATCAAGATTCCCCAGATTTTGAAGGTGTCTGCCTCCTTTACCACCTTCTGAGCCTGGTAAGCAGAGCACCAATTGACTCTGGTGGATTTGTTGCATAATCTGGGGCCAGGCTAAAGGAACTAAATTGACACAATATCCTTGGATGTTACTTTCCCAAATGTAGGGATCAGGCGGTTGAGTTTTAAAATGTTGCCCCCGTTTAGAATGTCAAAGGGTCCTTTAGATATGTAGGCCGGGTGGAGGGTCGTACATGCCCCTTGCAGGTGATTGTAGATCGTAACCCAGAACTACTGTCTGCCAGGATTATTGCAGTAGATGAATTTCCAAGGCTGACGGATGTGGAGGAGGTTTTTTCAGCTGACTTCTAAAAGCAAAATTTGTTTAACGATTCATGGCGATGTATGTGCTTTATAAAGCTCCTTCGTTAGATTGCGACCCACACTCATTGCCCCTTTTTCTGCTGTTGTCGCAAATTCTTCTTTGGTATGACCATTAGATGACAATTGTCAAGGAGACTGTAGGGGGCAGGCTGAACTATCAGTGGAGCCTTTAGAGGAGGTGGCCTGTGGTGATTTTTAAATATGATTTAATTTAGTTGTTCCCGTCCCAATGTCTAGCTGCACAAGAAGGGCCTCCTCAGGTCCTGACCCTCCTTCTTTAATTCCACCTCTGAGCTAGTCATTGATATCGATTTTGACCGGCACTTCATCTAAAGCCACGTTCAAGGGGTAGGTTAGGAGGTGGCTCCCTTGGTTGCGTGTTTGGGAAGGCAACTATCCGATTAGCCATTTGGAGTTTTTATTATAACTCTTTCTCTTCTTGGCTCTGTAGGTTTTGACTTACCCCCTGCAGTGATGAGCTCACTTTCTATGCTGTGGTTAGGTATTGTTGCTTTCTCTATTTCAGAGTTTAGTCCCCTCTTCACTGTTTCCTTCTGTTGTTTTAGCCGCAATGGGCCTTTGTCCTGTGCCTCTTCTACAGCAGCTCCATCTGATTCCAAATCCCCAATTTCTGCCCCAATTCACCCATTAGGAGTAAGATGTTTAGTTCCACTTTCCAGACTGAGCCCCGAAGCAACCGATGCCCTTTGCGTAAAATTCACCTTTAACTCTTAGATAAGCTGAGACATAGACTTAGGGAGGGTCGTTAGTTTGTCCAAGTTTGTGCTCGTGTTATGAGGTTGTTGAAGTTGACGATTTTCTTGTCTATCCCAGAGACATAGATAAACAAATTGTTTAGGAGGCTGATCTCAATGTCCATTTTGCTTGCTTGGAAGTTCAAAGCCTACTCAGATCATTGAGATATTCTGAGGAGAAGTGGTCAGTAGTCCTCTTGCGGTTCCTTGCTTTCTGCTACACTGAGGCTAAAGTTAGGTGGAGCATCTTTGGCGTACGTGGCTAGCAAGTTTTCAAATTGTTTGGTATTTAGGTATGAGAAATCCTTCCCCTGATCTAATGTGTGAACAGCAACTTCTGCGCTCTCTTTCTGTGCTCAATCCAGGGGCAGAGACAATTTACTTTTGCTCCGCCCTCCCCCGTTATCCATGTTACACTCACAGCTTTCATTCCCAGTTGGATGACCATTTCAGGTGGATTCCTCCCCATCCTTGTATGACCCTGTCTTGCCAAACAGTTGCTGCCTGGCCTCCCCCTCTCTTTCAGGTGGTTTATTAGATGAGACAATCCATCTGCTCCCAGCGTAGAGCTGAGCAAAACAACTGAGATGTCCTGCTCTAGCCCCTTTGGGGCCATTGGCGTGAGGTTATTTGAGGCCTGAGGGGCTGGCCCCTGCTCCTTTCGTGGAAGTGGGTTGGGCTTTAAAGTATGGCTGGTGCTGACTGCCCATTTGTGCCAGCTTGGGTCAAGTCAGCCTGCATATCGAGAGACCCCAAGTAAGCTCTGGAGGCCCCTGTGCCTGACTGGTCAGGTTGTTGACTGTTCGCCGCTCCCCCTGTCGTCGCACCACCCCAAAAGGACTAAGCGGGGGAGGGAGCCCGGTGATGTTAATATTATTTGAGTAAACTGCTGCCCTTGAATCCTTCAAGTATTTAAACTTTGTTGTAATTTTCGATTGCGATGGGCTTCATTCCAAGATGGACTGAGAAGTTTGTAATGCTTCGACCATGCCTGGGTGTTGGGGAGCTGCTGAAGTTAGCGATGTAGTATGACCTGTTGGCCTGGGTGCCGTCAGGGCTCTCCTCCTCTTGTGGCTTTGAGTTACCACTGATTCCCTGGTTTTGCCGCAGCACATGGCGCAGTTGGCCTAGATAATAGGTTTTGCTATTTATAGCGACTATGGCTACAGCTGCGGACCCCTCCTTTTTGTGTACCCTGGGCTGCCCTAGTCTGGTCCGGTCTTAGGCCCACAGTGAGTTCTAATCACTCGGATGAGTATGTGTGTAGTGCAGTGGGAGGTGGTGGGTTGCCCAGACAGAGTGATCTCAGGCTTTGCTGAATAATTTTCAGGGCCAGACAGTTTTCAGTTTAAAGGTGGCAGGATGTAGAAAGGCAAGCGAGGCAGCAGCTGGGCAGACAGATGAAGAAAACACAAGGAAATGATGGACGGAGCGCTGAAACTTTTCAGACACTCGCCCCCAGTCACTATTAGATCTGGTTTGAATCCATCATCGTTCTTTAGCTCACTTCGCAACCCCAGTTCAGACCCAGCCATATACAAATCAGTCTTGACCCTGTTCCTCATGGGAACAGTCCAGCCCGAACTGCCAAGCCAGGTCCTTCCCTGGACCGGAAACAAGCATCCTGGGACCGGTTTCAGTTTTTGAAACTTGCTCTGTTTTAGAGATGTTTTAAAATCATTCAGAGTTTGGTTTAGTTCTTCGAGTCTTTTCTTAAGTAAGCTGACCGCTTGGTCAGTTTTTAATCAAACCTCAATTGTTTGGATTTTGGTTTTTAGTTTCTGAGACAGGCGTGTCGCTGTTTTAATAATTGGGATCAACCAGTCCCGTGTGCATTGCCACAAGATGAGAGACCAATCTTTTTTTAATGTTTTGTCATGTTGAAAAATGAAGGGCTCTTTTCTCACAATTAGGCCCTGGGGGCTGTGTTTGTTAGTAAACATTCCGTCATCATGTTATCATGGTTTTTATCTGGGTTCTCCTGGGTGTGTTGAGCTCATCCCCATCTTTTTTCTCAATCACCAGCTCTGAGTTTCCTATGCCCTCGAAGGGTGAAAAGATCACACACGACCACAGAGAACTAATAACACAAGAGAGGACCAAGTTCGTATTACCCCAATAAAAGGACATCACCCCAAGGTAACTGCAGTGTTTGCCACCTCACTCAGCCAACGCAAAAGATCACATTTAATAACACCACCACGTGGGAATTGAGACAATTCACATATTGTAACTCCCAATATGTTGTTTATATGATCACATGCCCATGCAATGTACATTACATAGGGATGAGCACCCGAAAAATTAAAATTAGAATAGGCAAACACTGCAGCAATCTCAGATGCGGACGTACAACCACAAAAATGTCGGTCCATTAATTTGAACATAAACACACTAAGTGATTATCATTGGGTGATCCTGGAACGAGTGAGTCAAGAATCGCAACTGCTTGAAAAGGAACAACAATGGGTGTTCCGTTTGAAAACACCCTTTGAAGGACTGAATGAAAATATACCCTGTGGCCAATTCCTGAAATAATAATATATAGCCCAAACTTGGACTTTCACTCCCACTCTCATTGGGTACTAATCAAGCAAGATCTGTATTATGACCTTTTGACCAACCAAACAGTTAATAGTAATCCAAAAACTGCCATCCTCTATTTCCTTAAGGACAATAAATAGGTATAAAGCTTTTTTTCTCTTGAATAAACTCCTCATATTATTTTTATAGCTTTTTCTTTTTGACTAATTACAGGCATCCTCAAAAAGAATCCCCCATTTTTCGGTGCCCACCAGCACTTTTATAGTAAAGGACATGGAAACCAGGAAGTGGTTCCATTTGCGGCACCCATTTTGAGAGGTCAAGTTCTAGCATTGCATGGACACGAGGACGCCGACGTCTCCCTACCGCACCACAGCCAAATAGCATGCCGATACAGACTGTCAGCACCTATGGAGACGCGGGCTTTTCTCCTCGAGTGAGGGAGTAGCCTTGACGGAGTAAGTGCAGCACAGCCGTCCTTTTTAACAAGAGTTTTTCCTCTTATTATAGAGGATCGCTCCACCAAAATGACCCGGTCTTCCATTTACTATATTGCACAGAGTGTGACTAAAGGTATCCCTTCCCCCAGTATTTGTCTCATGAAGCCTTTTGGAGGCGATTAACATGTATGTGTTTTTGCTATTTAATCTCATCTTTTGATATACATGTGTATGTCCGTTTTGAGCCTTTTTAAAGTAATATTTTGTAAAGTATTTCTCTCCATTGGTAGCACTAGAAGTGTTCACGCAAACTGCAAGAGAAATATGTCACGTTTCTCCACATTGGTGATGTGTTTCAAATTATATGCGCATTAGAATATGTAACCTGGCCTGTTATGTAAAACTAATCTCTTCCTTTCTGTTCATTTATTTCCACAGATTTCCCAGTATAAAATAGCAATATGTGCTGTATGTATATATAGGTTTTCTTTTCTCTACTACAATGATATTCCTAATTGGAGATACACAGGAGTGGAATCAGGGAGTAGCAACCATTGGTCCTGATAAATAGCCTTGGGGTAGGGCTAGAAACATGTTGACCAGCAGAATTTTGGAACATAATTTCCATTGAGTTTCCAATTTCCCCATTTTTTAATCCTACCGGATAGAAGTACCAATAAAAAAAAAATTCCTACAAGCAAGGTATTTTTTTTCCCCACTACTATTTTTTTACCTTCATCTACCATATAGACCTACAACAAAGTGCTCCCACGTAACATGTAGGTCGTAGCACGCCCCGTTCAGCAGCAGGATGGGAAAAATCCAATGATGAAGCATGCCACCAAGGGGAAACCCTGGTGGATGAGGGTTATTTATAGAAAACCTTCCGTTTTCCAAACACACCCAGAGTGGAAAAAAAAATTCCCAAGTGACAGATGGGCTTTCTTTGAACAACCCAAACCAATGCACAAAGGGGGCTTAGGGTCATCCTCCTTTAGCCATTGCTTAAAAAGTGGCAACAATATTTTGTATCAGGCAAGCGTGTCAAGGGTTGGAAATAGGGATCGAGCCTTCATCTCTTTATTAGAGGCTCAGAGGAAAGGGTGAAATCTTCCAGAAGAAGGCTTGGCTGCAGCTCGCCCCTCCAGTCTTTAGACAGCTGGTCCACTGATCTTCCAGACACTGTTACAGTGCCTCGTGTAAAATCTTGAATTCAGAAGTATGATGATGCCATAGAGCACAGCAGAGATAACATCTGAAGCACCATAGTAGAGTGAAGTATGCTACATTTCTCTCCAATATAACAATCTACTCTGAAGGAAACACATTCTATGGAGCACAATTCATTCCATTTGCAAAGGCCTTTAAATAATAAATGGCAAAGAAGTAATAGGCGAGTGTTTATGGATCAGCTTGATGCAAGGGATGCATACAGAAGCAGACCATTGCATATAAACATTGATCATCATTCTTCTCTCCTGGCTATCAGAGATTCAAGTGCTGTTAAGGGTACACCAGAGGCTGCCTTACCAGGGGGATCTTACAGGTTTTTGCTCTTGTGCTGAAGATCTTCTAGACTTGAGCACCACTTTGCCCTTTGACATGCTTTAACTGTTTGTAGACAAGCAATACCATTGATGTGGATGGCGGCACATAAAGCAACCACTGAATGTCATGGAAAGTAAACAAGTCAATCCACAGGTTGCAGTTCATTTTTCTCTGGTCCTCCAAGACTCTTTACTGCTCAAATGCCACAACACTAGTCCAGTGTGTAGCACAGATTCTTTCAGCCCAAAAAAAAAAAAAAACGGTTCGATCAAGGTATATTGAAAACTGCTTCAGATGACTCTTAGCAAGCAGACAAATGACCACAATTGATTTTTATAAATAAAAATATAAACTGAATTATGTAAGTGTATCCTACAAATAAACTCTCATGTGAAAATGAATATTAAGCCTATCTATTACAAAAAAGTGCTCAGGATTCTCAGTTTGAGCGGAACTAGTCAATATTGATGACAGTTAATTATGATTCCATGATGACGAAAGAAGGTTCAAATAATGTTATGCCCACCGTCCGTCCTTGACTTGGTCTTCTAAACTCATGCCACACTAGATAAAGATGTTTAATCGCCCAAATCAGTTAATTGGTCATGGTGTGTGTTTCCTTAAAAAGATATACACTGGGTATACCGCAACTAAATGAAGGGAGCTTGGGCCAGACACTAGAGTAACTTATTCATTTTAATCTAGACCAAAAATTAAAAGTGCAATTTATTCCAAGATTATTATATCCATAGTAAAAGCAATTGGGCATTCATTTTAGGAAATGAACAGACAACTCCACTGCCAGTGAAAGAACATCTGGGTATTGTTTGTAGGGCGAGATACGACCTTGCTATGCTATGGTCTGCGAGGGATATTTACAAGGGACGTGACATTTGATGCACAACTGTTATGCTCACAGAACCTTATGTTTTTCCTCCTCTTTTCCGTTCTGTGCCTTATAAAAGGGCCACAATTCAGCCTGCTCATTTTTGTATGCATATTTGCCTTTAATACTTACGACGGACTTATATGCTTTGATTTGAAAAACAAACAATAATGAAATATATATATTTTTTTAAAGAATGTTTGGCAAAAAAAAACAAAGAACATCTGTGAATGCTTCTGGGGATGAAGAAAGGATATGCATATTAATACTCCTGGAATCATCCATGACTTTTGACTACATGTCATACTCCTGGATTCAACCATGACTTTTGACTACATATTATTACCATAACATCTGCAAATTGGGGAAAGAATAAGAGGTGCAGCTCTTACTTTGTTTACATTATTGCTGGAAAGCACATCAACCAATTAAACAGATCTCCATTCATATCAAAGAACACAGACATCACTTGTGTAATCTCACATCTCCATTTATCTTGAATGCATACTCTTCTTAATAACTATTCCGCAAAGCATAGCCTGCCTTAACAGTCACTATTGTAAAAAATGTAAATCCGTATTTGTAAAGCGCGAACTACTCACCCTTACGGGTCTCAAGGCGCTGGGGGCCGTCGTGGAAATTAAGTAAGCTATTGCCCAGAGACACATGGTGCTGAGCTGAGCTGCCGCCGGAGCCCGGGATCGAACCGTGAGCCCTGTGCTCCGAAGTCAGCTGCCCTGGCCGCTGCACCACACCTCTATTCTAATGCCGTACACAAAGGTTTACAAAGGCTTACCAGCAAATACCTGAGCAAACTTCCATTGGCCCAGAACAAAGTTACACAGACTGTTTTGGCCTCATGCAATCTGATCACATAATACCTGCCTTAAAGTGTCCACATGGCTCAAGGGGTGGGAAATGACACAGTCAAAAGTGCTCTGCATAGTACCCAAAGTACTGGAATCCCAGGTACCTTACCTGAGATATGCTTACTTTAGCAGTTGATCAGCCACCTAAGATCATGCATCCTACACCTGGGCATTTGCCTGGGAATGTACAAGGAGTTTGGCCGGAGATGGCTTCATCTACAAGATTTTTCTCTCTGGAATCCCCTGTCCCTTTCCCTTCAGGTTCTGAGATTCAAGTTAAAAACCACACTTGCCAAACTACCCCAGCAAAACCAAGAACATCAAATGACAGCAGTGTTCATCCTATCACTGACTCTTTATTTACTCACTTTCTAACAGTCTCCACTGGTAAGCACTCTGAAGCAGCTGAGAAACAGTGGAAGCACTATATACAGATGTTAAAAATAAATACATCTTTAAAAAGGTAGAAGATAGGGCTCTATAATTTGTAACATGCGAAGATAACTTACATCTGTTGTGATATGCAGGCCATTAGCTTGAATGCCAGTTACACAAAAAACATGTTTATCTATCCGAGGTTGATAGAATATGTACCACAAAATTGGGTAACTGATATTTACAGCACTTTAAAAGAAACTGTATTATTAGGCTCTCTAAATAAAATATTAATCATTATTGAAAATAATTCTTTCATATAAGAATTATTTTGGTTATCTTTGGGAAGCACACAAGAAGAAAGTGAAGCAAATCTTAATCACCATGGATGATGAACATATTAAAGGAGAGAAACATTCCTTTGTTGGGTGCTAGAGTAACGAGAGTAACTTACATAGAAAGGTGCCCACTTGGATATGCCAAGACAAGCTTCTACTTCTATTAGGTATATTGACAGACTAGGGCCACTGGAGAGAGGGGGCTCATGGGGGACGCCCTGTGCATCCGATGGCCCTGAGGCATGTCCTGCAACATTTCCTTACTTTTGAGACAGCAGCTGTTTTGTACAAATGATCCAGAATAAATAAATGGGACTCAGCATGGCATTTGAGACAGTCAAGGAAGTGAGGAAAACCAGGAAAGAAAGCCATCAATTTACCAGATGTTGATGTGATAGCGATACAGCAGACTGGTTATGGAAGACGAAACGGGATGGGGTGGTATTTTTGTTGCAAACTGTAAAAGTGAACTTCTAACCCAACATTTTAACAATTAACATCACTTGCAAGGAAGGTCCAAAATAGCAGAGCTAACGAAACAGAGTGTTCTGCTAGTTTCTCACCTCGCCACCTGGATAGCGATAAAGGTATTTATCCTGATCTCTCATCACAAATTCATCCGGATGCTGCTCCTGAATCTCCTTGTAGGTCATCTCTTCGCACACGCCCTAGAATATGAACAACCAGCTATAGTGAATTAGTGGTTATCAAGAGGGGATAACTTCAATGGCCAATTATTATGTAACTCCTCTAAACATGCTTTCATAAGGGAATCTATACATTTGCTATCTTATCACAGCTAGAGATCACCTACAGCCTTGATATGGCTACACTTGTTAGTTGGTTTAGAAGCAATCAACTAGTCCATCCATACTTCCTGAATGATCAACCAAGCCCAGAGATTGTCTTTGTCTAACCAAGCACAGGCTGCATAACGTCTGCCATACACCTCTAAGTACAGCAGAAGTGCTAAGTGTCTCCCCACAGCAGAGTTTTGTTCAGCTTCTATGTGGTTCTTGTGGCCTTCTTGATTTGGGATCTGATTTAGAGTTTGGCAGATTATTACTTTGTTACAAATGCGAAGGATATCCAGTCCACCTTTTATTACAAGTGCCTTAGGATATAATGCAGTTGTAATAAGGCGGACGGGATACCAATCACATTTGTAACCGAGTAACCCCTTGGCTAAACTCTAAATCAGAACCTTAGTCTTTTAAGATTGAATTTAACAAGTATTGTGGAAGACACCAAGGTCATCCTCCGATTTAATTGTGAACTAGGTGTGGTAGTAGATTAGTTCCAGAACTTCCTGCTTATTGAGATTGTGGCACATTGAGTGGCTCAGAATACATTGAAGTTCAGTTGTGACAAGAGGGAGGTTGTAAACTGTCGGCACAAATAATTTCTGACTAGAATCCATGATGTTTCTTCCTACACATAATCAGAAGCACAAGATCTGGGCTTTTTTTCCTACTACGGTCTCCCTGGTTCCTGGAATGAATACAGTTGTGACATTTTATTTTGACCTAACTCAAAGTATCGGGAAAAAATTCTTCTGTTACCTACATGAGATTCTCAAATTAGGATAGTTAACACTTATCTTCTTCCAACACAAATTACAGCGGAGCTCCTAAATTGGGAGTTCCCAAATTCCAGATGGAGAGGTTGCATTTTGTGCCTAAATTCTGGTCTTTGTCACTAAGACATCACATTCTGTTAGGTTGAACTGATAAAGAAGTCAATTTTAAAGTTGTGTATATTGCCCTCTCAAAAGAACTGAGATGCATGCAGCTGCCAAACGATCTGCAGCAACTCTGCTCCACATGAAAGCAATTCAATTTAAAGGCTAAATCTATCAACTACAGAAGCATCATCAGCAAGAACTCCAACAAAGCAGAGCACTCTTCGTGGCCACAGAGCACTGAAATAACCCAAACAAATACACCCAGCAAACAACTCCAAGAAATATTCTGTCATCAACAACTTTAAGGACAAAGAAAATATAAACAACATTTAACAGCGCCTTGACAGCACACTCGAACTAGACCTCCCTATGACAATTCCATCTGCAACACTCAAATGATATAGTAGCTAGGAACATTCTAAACAAATTACTGGAGCAGCCTCCCCCAGATGTATGAACCTCCTGGGTAAACTATTTTAAAAAGCAGCCTTTGCACAACTCTCTTCAAGGAACCTAACAACATAATATCAGATCAGCAACCTGGCTTTAGACCAGTTATTGGCACGGAATCTGCCCAAATATTTATATGGGATGATCTAAAACTCATAGCAAAACAATAATGTCATTGTTGCCCTACTGCTCCTTGATCCACCACCAGCGTTTGACGTATTCCACAAGCAAACTCTTCTACAGAGGCTCCAGCATACTGAAATGCCTCCTACTTCAGGGAAAAGAAAAGCCTGATATTCCTACCTCCTTTCATATAAGCTCCTCACACCCTACTGTGTGAAGTTCCCCAAAGATCCATCACTCTCCTTTTTATTTAAAATCTACTTCACTCTTTTACCAAACAGGATCAAATCCTTCAATCTCTATGGTATAATTAGGCAGATAATACTCCAATTATCCTACATATGGACAGAACAGAAGCCATACAGGAATATGGATTGGCGGGCTGCCTTCTAGCTATAGATACATGGATGATGAACGGTCATCTAAAGCTTTACATCACAAAAACAAAGATCATAAACCTGTGGACAATGGTAAAACCATCAACGAAGGATGGTTTTCCAACCACACTAAGAGAAGTGAAGAACATAGAAGTGACTATGAATTCAAACCTGTTCCTGATAGTTGGCCAGGATTTTGTTGTGGATGAAGTTCCTCTTGGTGGCTCTGATCTGGTTATGGTAGTCCGTCAAGGCGTCCTTGTAGGTGGTGTGGTTTTCGGTTGTTTTGGTGTTTCTCCAGTTCTTCTCCAGGCGTCTGCAGGTGCGTCTGGCTTCTTGGAGAGTGGTGGTGAACCAGGCGGCTTTCCTGGGGCGTTGTCTGTCGGGGTTGCGTAGCAGGGCGAGCTCGTCTGCGCAGTTGAAGATCCAGGTGTGGAGTTCTCTGGCTGCGTTGTTTGCGTCGGGTGCCCAGGTGTGGTTGTCTCGGGTGAGGGTGGAGTTAAGTTGCTCGTCGGTAACCTTGCTCCAGTTCCTTCGAGGTGGGCGTGGGGCTGGTTTGGGTGCCTTGGGTTTGTTGATGGCGAAGTGTACGCAGTGGTGGTCGGTCCATGGCGGCTGCGTTGTGTGGCTGAATTGGACGCTGTTTCCTGCCGCGAAGATGGGGTCGAGGGTGTGTCCTGCTCTGTGGGTCAGTGTGTTGACGAGTTGTTTAAGTCCGATGCTGGCGAGGTTGTCACGAAGGATAGTGGAGTTGGGGTCGCTGGGGTTGTCAAGGTGGAAGTTCAGGTCTCCAATGAGAATGTGGTTTGCTGAGGCGATGGCGTGGGGTGCGATGAAGTGGTGGTGGCGAAGGGTGTTCGGGGGCCGGGGGGGCTGTAGATGAGGGTTCCTCGGAGTGTGGCTTTGGGGGTGGTCTGGATCTGGAAGTGCAGGTGTTCGGCGGAGGAGAAGGTTTCGCTGGAGGTGGTGAGGCGGAGGGTGCTCTTGTGGGCGATGGCGAGGCCCCCTCCTGGGTGGTTGAGGCGGTCTTTCCTCTGGATCTTGTATCCGTCTGGGATGGCGGTGCTGATGTCGGGGGCGGAGGATGCGTTGGTCCAGGTCTCTGTGAAGAAGGCGATGTCGGGCGAGAGAGAGTCGAGTAGGTTCCAGATTTCCATGGCGTGTTTGTGTACAGAGCGTACGTTGAGGAGGATGCATTTTAGGGTGTCCCCGGTGCTGGTGTTGGAGGCCGGGTTGGCGGTGAGGGTCTGGCGGCAGTGGAGGCAGGAGAACTGGCCGTGGGTCGTGTTCGGCGAGGCCTGTTGGCATTCTCGAAGTCTTCCAGGGTTGAGTGCGAGGAGGGTGATGGTGTCGTAGCGATGGGTAGTGGGAGGTCCAGAGTTCCTGGTGCTGGCCGCGGTCGTGTCGCGTGCAGACGGGCTTGCCTTTGGCGTGCCTTCGGCGCGGCAGCGGCGCGACCGCGCAGCGGCCGCCATTAAATAGGGGAGTGGGAGGGAGGAGAGGCTGGGAGGCGGGAGTGGGGGAATTCACTAGTGCACTAGTCTGAAGTGAACATAGATATCAGAGGGGCACATCTGGCCACAAAATTACCCAGGTGAAGAATTGCCTCACTGCTATCTAAGCCTAGATTTCTGTGGATTATGACAAATTCAACCCAAAGGCTATAACAATAACTTCAGAACAGCCATTCAGGTGATAGGGGATTGAGGCAGCACTTTATTGGCCAGCATCCCAGAAACCTATTAGACTCTTCAAAAAAGCATTCTTCATAAAATGGCACACATCATACATTGTCTTTGTAGTTTAACAAGATAACTCCAATGATCAGATATTGCTACTGGCAAAGGCGGAGGGCCCGTCCGTCGACCTCTTTGTTGAAGACCTCATCCGCAAACAGCTACAGCCTCGTGGCCTATCAGACATGTTCACAGTGGAGAGAGCCCATTGAGTGCCGGGGGGCAGGCCGCGCCCCGGTGCCCCTCCGAGACCCATCCTGGCCCGTTTCCTAAACTACAGGGATAGGGACGTGGTGCTCCAGACGACCAGAGTGGCCCCACCAGTCGCACTAGAGAATGCGAGAATATCCTTCTTCCCTGACTATACTCAGAAAGTACAGAAGCAGAGAAGGTAGTTTCTTGCGGTGAAACAGGAACTGAGAAAAAGGGAGGTGAAGTACTCCATGCTTTATCCGGCAAAGCTCCGAGTGGAAGATGGGGGGAAAACGCTTTTTTTTTTTATTCTGTAGAGGATGCATTGGCCTGTATCGAGGGATGGCGCACAGTGGGGCGCCCTCCAACCAAACGTAACCAAGGACCAAAGTCCAAGAAACCGACCAGGTCCACGGGACGTGCAGCAGCGGAGAGACAGCCAGGAGGTGCAGGCACTGAGGCCAGAGAGAGCGACTGAATATCAGGAGGGAGTCCAATGTCAAGTGAGACTTTCGGCAACTAGGAGCTGATGTCCTGGCTCGCCATCTGGTTGTTTTTCCCCCTAAAATGTCGAGAAGAGGCGAGAAAGAGGTGCTGGCAAAAGGATTTTCGACACAGACGGTTCCGAGCGGTAACTCCTTCAGAAAGGCAGACTTTGGACTAAAGTAGTCTGAAAATGGGGTCTTATACTCAATTAAACGTCCGCGGGGAGGGGTGGGGGAGGTCTACGTACTCCTGGATCTTTTCAGAGGAGGGGGGGGACGACAGGCGCTCTGCTGAGTTGGGGGAGGCGGGGTGTTTTTCTTCGCCTTGCAGGGTTTCGTGGAGGGGGGTTGTTGGGGGGGGGGGGGGGAGAAAGGGGGGTGGGGAGGAGAGAGAGGGTCACCCCGTTGGGTGAGGTTCTATTGTTTGTGTTTCTAAACATGCTACACACACCACTAAGGAGAATGCACCACACATTGGCACCAGAAGCATCTGTTAATTATGAAGGATGGGGGAAGAGTAGGGGATACACGGGCGAGATGAAAGTGGGAATCAACACCTTCCAACCGTGGATATGGGACACAACGTGAGGCCGGAACTCAGGTTGATGGCGTGGAATGTGAATGGATTGGGTGATAAAATTAAAGAGGTATCGTCCTTCAATTCATTAAAAGGAATGCGCCAGATGTAATCCTCCTACAGGAAACCCACCTGCTAGGGAATAAGTGTAAGGCAATAGACAGGGGAGGATACAGGATGGAGAGCCATGCGGGATTCACCGCTAGCTCAAGAGGCACCGGGATTCTGGTTAAGAAAAGCTTCCATTTATAATTGAAAGGACATGGTCGGACAAGCTGGGGACCTACACGGCGGTCTCAGGGAAATGGGAGGGGGAGACCATTAATATAGTTTCACTCTACGTTCCCCCGGCGATGGCGGGTTCGACGCTCCCTGACCTTGGGTCACTCCTACTTGAACTACCGACCGGACATCTCATGATAGGGGGTGATTTCAATATGACGATCGACGACCTACTAGATAGGTACCCAATACGGACATCCCATCTGAGACAGACGCAGTTAACTGATTTCCTCACAGCGCTGGGTCTTAGTGATACCTGGAGTGCCCACCACCCGAGGGGCAGTGAATACACTTTCTACTCAAAAGTTCACAATAGTAGATCTAGGATCGACCTCCTAATCGCACCAGCTGACCAGATTTCGAATTTTAGTGAAGCAAGACATCTCCCGCGAGGGATATCGGACCACTCCCCAGTATGGGCGGTATACTCGATAGGGGCTCCAAGACCTAGAAACACCATCGCGATACCTAAAAATCCCGAGCATTAGGGACGACCTCAGTAAAACGACGGAAAGGTATTTTGAGGAAAACGTGGCCTCAGTGACGTCCTCTCAGAAGCTGTGGGAGGGGTTTAAAGCAGTCATCAGGGGGCAAGCATGAGCACTAATGATTGGACATAAGAGGGAAAAAAGGAAGGAGGTAGAGGAGGTGGAAAAGAGTATAATGGAACTAGAACAAAAGGTGGTCAGTTCTGACGACGAGGATAATAAGCATTTGCTGAGTCTAAAGCAGCAAGAATACAAAGACCTGACGGTGAATGCGGCAAGGGCCTCACTCGAGGAAACAAGATACCGAGTCTATGAACACGGCGATAAAGCGGGGAAGCTCATTGCTTGGCTCGATAAAAAAAGAGCGGGCAAATCGGTGGGTGGCCGCTATACAAACGGCAGGCGGGGAAAGCATGACAGATCCCCAGGGTATAGCGGACGAGTTCGCAAATTACTACGAGCTCATACATAAGTCTGAGTCTCCATGTTCCACACAAGAAGCTTTAGAACTCCTAAAAGATAGACCCTCACGCCCCCCCCCCCTCCCTTACACAGGAGGAAGTCCAAACTCTGGACGAGGAGGTCACTAGTGAAGAACTTCAGCAGGCCCTCCGGGAGGTGAAGTCGGGGAAAGCCCTGGGCCCAAACGGGATCCCGGTCGAGCTCTACAAAATAACTGCCTCTCACACTGTGCCCCACTTGTTAAATATGTTTCGGGAGAGCTCGATTGCCGGCCAACTGCCCCCGGAGCAAAGACTGGCATCGATAGTTGTAATCCACAAAGAAAGGAAAACAAGAGACCAGTGTCGGGGAAAGCCCTGGGCCCAAACGGGATCCCGGTCGAGCTCTACAAAATAACGGCCTCTCACACTGTGCCCCACTTGTTAAATATGTTCCGGGAGAGCTTGATTGCCGGCCAACTGCCCCCGGAGCAAAGACTGGCATCGATAGGTGTAATCCACAAAGAAGGGAAAACAAGAGACCAGTGTGGGTCGTACCGCCCCATTTCTTTACTGAATGCAGAAGCCAAGATTCTTTTTATTAAACAGTTGTGATGGTATAGCAACATTACATAGATCCACACTTTCGCAACAAGGCCCAAATATGGCCATTGGATATATATAAGCATTATAGCACAGTACATTGTAGTATTAGACAGGAAGAGCTTCAATGTCTTCAACAGTTTTACGTAATTCAACTGAAGGAGAGATATAAAGTTCACCTCTGGAGACATTCCACTTTGCCCATTTATTATCCCACTTCGCCGGGCACCCTCGATGCTTGAACACATCTTTTTCTGCGAGCATGGCCCTATCCATATCCTTGGCCCATTGCGAGTGTCTCGGTAGGATACCAGTTCCCCACCCCTGGGCAATATTTCTTTTCGCCAGAGCAAACCCAAGTGATGCCCACGTGCGTTCGGTTTGGGTCAGGTCCGTAGCTTCCCATACATCCAGTAAACAAAGCTGTGGGGACATTGTGATGGCCTTCCCACTCACCCGTACCAGCTCCGAGACTATTTTCCGCCAGTAAGGTTGTAGCTGCGGGCACTCCCAAATTATATGGAAGAAGGTGCCCTCCGAAGCACACCCCCCAAGGCAACCCGGGTTGGTCCGACGGCCCATCTTGACCAACGTGTGTGCGGGTAGGTAGGATCTGTGTAAAACCTTGAGCTGGACCAGACGCAGGCGCATGGGGATGTCAACCACCCGGGGAGAGGAGAGGGCCTCTTGCCAGTCATCGTCCTCTAAATAACCTACGTCCGTTTCCCACTGTTGTCGGAGTCGAATTAATGGGTCAGGCTGATTATTCAAAAGTTTACGGTAGGAGAGCGAGATCGCCTTGCTCGTCAGGGGGTCAGTCAAGAGTCTGTCCTCCAGCGGGGAGGCTTTGGGCAAAGTTTCTTCCTTAGGAACCACAGAGGTAAGTGCGTGTCGGATCTGCAGGTAACGGTAAGTCTCTGACTCGGCAAGTTGATATTCTTTCTGAAGATAGGCGAATGAGACCATGCCGTTGCGTTTCCAAAGGTCCCCCCCCCAAGGAGAGTCCATTAAGGTCCCATTTATCGAACCCCGGACACCTGCTCAAAACACCCAAGCGTTCGGATTCCCACAAGGGAGTGAGTAGCATGATTTTGTTGTGCCAGCCCATTTTCTTGGTTACCGTATGCCAGGTTGTCACCGTATGAGCGGTGGGGCCAGTAAGGTGTAGTCTCCTGGGATTGGAGTAGAGCGCTCGTTGGTACCCCCCCTTGGATAAAACCCATCTATCTGTGCGGAATGCCGGCTCTAGCGGAGGGGCAAAGACCCACTGATTTATCACAGCTAGCTGGGAGGCCCAGTAGTAACGCCGCAAATCGGGCAACGCAATCCCCCCGTCGTACCATCCTCTGGTAAGCTTATGCGTCGCTATGCGTGGGCACTTCCCATCCCACAAGAGATTTCTGACCTCACTCTCCACACCGACAAAATAGGCGTCTGGGATTCTGTGGGGAGTGTTGTTCAGCACAAACAGGAAACGAGGGAGGGCTAGCATTTTGAACAGTGCCGCTCTGTCTAGCAGAGTAAGGGGTAGTGCCCGCCAGTGAGCGACGACTTTCCGGAATCGAATCAGAGGGGGCAGAAGGTTAGCCTCATAGAAATGGGTTGGGTGTAATGTAGATACCGAGGTAAAGAAAGCCCTCGCTGGCCACAGTGATGGTGATGCCTTTGGGCATCCGTGGTACCGGGCCCCGCAGCATAAACAAGACCGATTTTGTCCAGTTTATGGTGTAGCTGGAGTGGGCACTAAAAATAGCAAATATGTGCAAGATGCGGTTGATCGAGGCCCTGGGGGCTGCAACATACAGCAAGACATCGTCTGCATAGAGGGAGACTCTGTCCTCATGCTGGCCTGTCCACTTTAAGCCCCTAATCATAGGGTCGCCTCTAATCCATGTCGCCAACGGTTCCAACAGGAGGGCAAAAATGAGGGGCGATAGGGGGCAACCCTGACGGGTGCCTCTGCCTAGGTCAAAACTACGGGAGGTATGTTGGTGGACGACCACCTGTGCCGTGGGGTTCGTATACAATTGAACCCACCGGGTAAAGTGAGGGCCAAACCCCAGCCGCTCAAGGAGGGCAAACAGATAGGGCCATTCGACAATGTCGAATGCCATTTTTGCGTCCAGGGACAGAAGCGCCGCGTCTTTCAAGATGGTGTCAATTCTCCCTAGTACGCCATGTAAGCGCTGCAAGTTGTGGGACGTGTTGCGGCTGGGCATAAAGCCTGACTGATCAGGATGAACTATCTTACTCAGCACTGGAAGGAGCCTGTTGGCCAACACCTTGGCCAGGATTTTATTCTCGGCCGTCAACAGCGAAATGGGTCAGTAGGACTCACATCTCGTGGCCGGCTTGCCCGGGTTTATGTAGGACGACAATAGAGGCGTGCATCAGTTCCTTGGGTAGGAAGCCCAACTGGTAGCTCTCGATGTACATAGCGCGGAGAGCGGGCGTTATTTTGGATGACACAAGCTTGAAGAATTCTATTGGGAGCCCGTTGGGGCACATCGCCTTGCCAGATTTAATGCCACTAATGGCAGTCACAAGCTCCTTCTCGATGAGATCCCCCTCTAGGGATTCACGGTCTGCCGGAGTAAGGACTTCAACAGGAATAGTGGCCAGGAGGTCTCGTGAGTCCTGCAGAGTGGTGCGAGTAGTGGAGGAGTATATGGAGGTAAATTGGGAGGCAAAGGCCTCAGCTATCTGCTGCGGATCTGACACTAAGTCTCCCTCATCCGTCTCTATGAGGGACACCCATCTCTGAGCCATCTCACGCCTTTCCAGCCATGCCAGCATCTTACCGGTGGAGTCGTCCAATTCATACACTCGATGCGCCGTTGCCATATGCTTAGCCCTGACTGCCTCCCTCGCCAATTGACGATAGTCTAAGTGCTTCATACCCAGGGTTGCTCATTATCATTTGTCGCCACCTCGTCCTCCAGGCCTCGTATTTCTTGTTCTAGGGCTACCAATCTGGCCGCACGTTCCCTCCTATGTCGCGCCGTCAGTGAGAGTGCCTGACCCTTAATTACTGCCCCAAAAGCCCCCCACAGTGTACCACTGGATTGAACTGAGTGTGTGTTTTCCGTGAAATAGTGACCGACCCCGTCCATGAGAGCACTGCGGATCTGAGGGATCTTCAGACTCCACGAGTTGATAGCTAAGGTGAGGCGGCAGCGTTCCCGGGGCACTGTCAGCTGGGTCAGAACCGGGGAGTGGTCAGAAATGCCACGAGCCAGAAGCGTGGCTTCGCTAAAGTAGGGGAGATAGTCCGTATGCGTGAGCAGGTGATCAATGCAGGACTGGCTCCCATGGGCCCCGGAGTGAAATGTAAAGCCTTGAGTTAGGGGGTTAAAATGATGCCAGAGGTCCAAGAGGCCGAACGCCTTAAGGAAATCCATCAGGGGGGATGTGTCATGTGCGTCCGGTCGAGGAGGCCGTTGATCTACGCGGCCATCCAATGCTAAATTAAAATCGCCTCCCATTACCAGTGAACCTGCTGGAAGCTCCAATAGCAGCTTGCCAAGATCCGTCAGTGTAGACGTCTTAAGAGCTGGGGGGACATAGACTAAAACAATATTAAGGGGCTTCCCTTCCCATGTACCCGCCACGGCAGCATATCTGCCCAAGTCATCGGTCCAAATGTTGCATAGCATAAAGGGGCACTGTTTACGGATTAGAATGCCCACCCCTCTGGAGCTAGACATGAACCCGGCATGTGCCACCAGCTTGTACCCCCACCGATCAAGTGCCCTGCAACTGTTGCCCTGGAGATGCGTCTCCTGAAGTAGTGCAATATCTGGGGCCTGTCGCTTGAGATAGTGAAGTACCACCCCCCTCTTTAATTTATCGCCCAGCCCATTAACATTCCACGTTAGGACGCGGAGATATCTCATCATGGTGCGGTCAGACATAGGGTGTGCAAATGGTGTAAGGCGTCATCAGGTCGTGCCTCAAGAGTGTACTGTGGTGCATAAAGTGTCGAATCCATGTGTACCGTGCACACTTGTGCACACACTGTAAAGTATGTCCTCTCCATCACAAAATAAAAACCTGAACAAACCAAACAAACCCTCCCACCCTCCCCCCCAACTCCCTGCCTCCCTGCATGACGGGCACAGAACCTCACGCCACCCCCAACTTGCAGAGTGCCTTTCGCCCACCCTCAACAGTGTTAGGAACGTGATCCAACCCCACTCCCTGAGGCACTTATTCATGCAGGTACTATACCCCCTAACATTCGACCCCATAGCATGTCAGTAGGACCAAGCAAAGGTTATTCGCCAGAAAACAAAAGAAACGGTGTCACCCCCACCGGAGGCCGGCATAAATGCGAAATTGGACTATATAAACCCTGCATAGCACTGTAGATGTAGTATGAGGTGGATTGTCAACAAGGCGCCCTGTGGCCGTCGAGACTCATCTCGGCAAGTCCCGTCGACCAAAGACCAGCCACGCCACTGTCAAGCCTCCAAACCCTATCCTGTTGGGCTCTGCGTCGCTGAATTGCCACCTGGCGGGGATCCAGTCCGCGAGCTCGACCTGTCGCCGCCACATCTGTCACCAGCTGGCTTACGATGGCGTTTGTCAACAGTTCTCCAACCCTCAAGCCAGTGCCAAGCGTCCTCAGGCCTAGCAAAGAACCACACCTTCCCCTCCGATTCCACCCGCAGCTTGGCTGGGAACAGCATGGCGTATTTAATACTTTGGTCCTGCAACGCACACTTCACGTCCAGGAAGCTGCGGCGCTGTTTCTGGACCCGTAGAGTAAAGTCTGGAAAAAGGGTGACCTTGCTATTGTCTATAGCCAGCGGTGGGGCCGTTCTTGCCGTTTGCAGGATAACATCTCTGTCGAGAAAATTGAAAACTCTCGCCAAAAGAGGTCGGGCGGCGTGCCAGGCCTGGCTCATTCCCCCGGCACTCGGTGTGCGCGTTCAATGGAGAAATGTTGGGATAGTCCCTTCGGCTGCAGGCGTTTGAGGATTAAGTCCTCGACAAAGAGGTCCACTGCAGGCCCTTCGGCCAGTTCTGGCACCCCAAAAATACGGATGATTATTGCGCCGCATGCGACCTTCATAGTCATCGAGTTGCAGTGCCATTGCTTCCTGGGTAGTTTGGAGGTCGGCCACCTGGCGCTTGAGAAGGTCAGTATCTGTTGACAGGTCCTTGGTCGTGTTCTCAACTTCGCGTATGCATTCTGCCATTTTCTTCATGTCTGCTCTAATCAACGAGACCTCCGAGGCGACGGTGTCTATACGGCCTTCCAGGGAGGTGCGCACCGACGTTATCGTGGCAAGGATGTCCTGCAACGTGGGGTCTGGCTGCTTCCCGCTAGATTTGGGCCCAGGTTGCTTCTCCTCCTGGCCCTTCTGCCACGCGTATTTTTAGAGCTTGGCTTGGAGCGCTCCACGTCCGCTGCGGCCGCTCGCCATATTGGCACAGTAGGGTATGGTGTGCCGAAGGTGGGGGCCGGGGCTGTACTGGCTACTCGCCGCCGCCTGCTTGTGAGATCAACCCACAACGGCCTGTCGGTTTCCACCAGTCGGTCCCAGACCCAAGAGTGCCGCAGTTACAAAGGATGCCCACATCGGCAAGGGAGGGAGGGCGGGGGGAGGGGGGAAAGAATACGGCTACCTCGCTAGGGGCAGCGCCAACTGATCAAACATTTGACGGTGCGTCCACAATGAACTGCGCGAAGAATGGCAGCCCAGGTATAGGATTAATGAGGTCCAATTCCCCTCCGCTTGCAAAGGAGTGGTGTTTCCGTAGCCCAAACAGCCAGCTCAGTAAAGGCCAGTCAGAGCCAGCCACGGTCGTCGCTCCCGCAGTCTGCTGTGTCCGGTGGCGCGGGCCCCTTAGGCGTCGCCAGACCCAGGATGCTCAATGCGGTGCAGGTCACGGTCCGCCCCACACCGTTGTAATGCTGCTCCCCAGCACCGGGGCTCCCAATGTTGGCCTCGAGGTCTACAAACAGAGTCCAGTTGGATTGACGGCCCTGGAGCTACTCAATAGGGCGAGCTCAGGTCGACCGCAGCCGTGGTGCACAGCGCCACACCATCGGGGCCCAAGGGGGCCGGAGGAGCAGGGCGCGTCGCTGTAGAGTGGATTGTCCGGCTCTTCAGGTGCGTCCCGATGCAGGGATTAGTCTGGGCTGGCACGCAGGGCGCACCACACGTCCTCGCGGCTCGCACAGAGGCACGAGCCCGCGTCCTGGGTTGTGCTGGCGTATGAGGGCCTCCGGCGGCCCATGGGACACACCGACGATCAGGGGGGGCAATTCACTCACCAGAGAAATCGCAGGGTGCAACGATCGCCGTCCGGCCCCTCAGGCGCCCGTTCGGGCCTTAGATCTTCGCCGCTGCCGCGGTGTCAATTAGGTGCGCACAGCCGAAATGGAACTCGGCGCGCCCAGCGTCTCCAAGCCCCGCAGCACAGCTCCGCTCTCTTTCGGCCGCCCAGGCGCTGCCGATCAGGCCGATTTTCGGTCCAGCTGAGGAGGACGACACCAGGGTCAGACGAGCTCTTCAGCAGGCAATTGTGGCCGGGGCAAGTCGTAGTTTTCCGGATTTATCAGGAGTGGCGCGACGGAGCGAAGCTACCGTGCGGCCATTTCCCTCGGCAGTTGGCCACGCCCCCCGAAGCCAAGATTCTTGCCAAACATCTGGCACGTCGCTGGATACCTATTATTACTAAACTGGTTCACCCAGACCAGTCTGGGTTCATGCCGGGCAGGAATACCGCCCTCAACCTGCGGCGATTACATGGGGTAATGGGTCGTTCGAGTGGGATACAGGAGGAGGCGGTGATATTGTCCCTCGACGCTCGCATGGCTTTTGACATGATTGAGTGGCCTTTCCTGTTGGCAGTGCTGGAACATATGGGGGTGGGTCCGAGGTTTTGGGCCTGGGTTTAACTCCTGTACACGGCTCCCCTGGCGCAGGTAAAGGTAAATGGGAGGATATCCAGAGTGTTCCGGCTACATCGGGGGACCAGGCAGGGCTGCCCCTGTCTCCCTTGCTGTTCGCACTAGCTCTCGAGCCGCTGGCGGCTTGGATTCGAGGGGACCCTCTTGTTAGGGGCCTGCGGTGGTCAGAGGACAGTGAGGACAGAATATCATTATATGCTGATGATATCCTCCTTTATGTGGCGTCGCCCAGATCCTCGATTGCTAGAATCCTAAACATTTTCGCGACCTACCGTCGGTACTCCGGCTATACGATCAATTGGTCGAAGTCGGTGATCCTCATCCTGCATGGGGGGGCGCCGGTTTTGCCAAGAGACTGCGAGGTGAAGGTAGTGTCAGATGGATTCCGCTATCTCTGGATCTTCGTGACCACCAACCCTGAATTGTTCACGGTGCAAAATTTGAATCCCCCATTGACTCGACTGAAGGTGGATGTACAGCACTGGAGAGCGCTCCCGCTCTCCCTGTTGGGTAGGGCTACCCTTTTCAAGATGATGGCATTGCCGCGATTCCTGTACGTCCTCCAGAATACATCCTTCTCTATACTGGACAGTTATTTTAAGTCAATTCAGGGAGAGATAAGAAAGTTGTTATGGGATGGGGGGGCTCCAAGGATAGCGCTCACTAAACTCACTAAGGGGTGGTACGATGGCGGGATAGCCCTCCCGGATATTCGAAGTTATCACCGGGCAGCGCATTTAATGGTGATCAACCAATGGGCACATACTCCCACAGTCCGGTGGGGTATCTCAGGGAGCTGTACACCCCACCTAAGAAACTCCACCTCAGAGCGCCCACGGGGCTTACGGTACAGAAGTGGCATGGGACGCTGGGGGAGTTGGGGTGGAAAAATAAGGTTACACAAGCAACACCACTGTGGGACTCGCACCTCCTGGAGGGCCTTAAGGAGAGGCAGGGCTTTGATAAGTGGGATCTGTTGGGCGTGTCGACAGTCCGAGATGTGTGGAGGGGAGGGAAGATACGGCATTTTGCTGATTTACAAAAAGACTATGATTTGGCCCCCTCGGAGGCGTTTCGATATCTGCGACTCCGCCATGCACTGCAAGCAGCCCTCCCTGGGGGGGACCCGCTTCCAGAATCGTCCCGCTCGAAAATAGATTACTGGAGGAACATCTAACTAAAAAGGCGATCTCGCTAACATACAAAAAACTAATTAACCACACTCCTGACAGTTTCACCCAGTTAAAAGTGAAATGGGAGACAGATATCCCGGACTGGCAGGACGAGGAGTGGCAGGAGGCAATAGCATCTCCCCGTGAAGTGGCGATCCGGGCCCGGTTCCACCTAGTCCAACTTAAAATACTTCACAGGGCCTATATTGCATGCACCACACTAGTAAAGATGGGGAAAATAACGGACGCTTCCTGCCGGAGGGGCTGTAATTTGGTGGGCACATTCTTTCACATAATATGGGCCTGCCCCAAAATTCAGGAATATTGGGCTAAAATAATTCGATGTTTGAGTGGAGTGTATGGAAACGAGTTACGTTGCGAACCTAAATGGTGTCTCCTGAATGTGTGGGAGGCGACTGACTTGAGCAGCAGAGACCAAACTGGGGTGACATTGGCCCTAATGATCGCCAAAAGGAACATTGCACGGGCGTGGGGCTCGGAGGTGGCTCCTTCTTTGGGAAAATGGAAGAGAGATATGGACTGGTGCATGGTGGCAGAAAAGGCGGTATATACGAACAGGGGATGCCCGAGTAAGTGGGGGAAGATCTGGAGCAAGTGGAATCATTATAGAGGCAACCCGTGCACGCCACCTGAGCCCCGGGGGAGGGTGGAAGAGCTGATGGAACAAATTTGACCATTAGGAGTGGAAGGAACGGGAATGCAGTAAGGTGCCAGGGGGGATTAATCAAAAATGTGTACATGTATCCTGGTGCGGTCACTGAACGTCATCTCTGTAAGATTGTAACGGCATGTTTTGGTTAAAATAAAAAACAAATTATTTAAAAAAGATATTGCTACTGGCTGCTGATACACATTTGCATCACCTTCAAGCCCTGCTGCATAATCCACATGGCAGTGCACTGTGTCTCCCCACAGTACCGCTTTTATCCAAGATAATGGTTTTCAGAAGGCTGCACAAGACAAGCAGCAGCAGAATAATCTGACAGCCCAAGGCCAGCCAATGCAGAAAAGTGAAGATCAGACAGCAATTTGCGCCTCTTCGTGTTATGCCGAAGGCATGGAATTCAATCAGTGAAAATAAATCAAGCACCATCTCACCTCTATTTCAATAAAGAGCTCAAACACCGTATTTATTTTGACATCTATTTATTGAGGTTTTTATACGAAAAACAACAGTGTCTGGTAAAGTTTGAAGTCCCAGTCATGAAGTGTACTAAAAAGTATAAAAATAAGACAATATTTTAACTGCGGCGCCAATATATACTGCGTACAATGGTTCACAGTGACAGTGTAGAGTTACATATAAGCACAGGGTAGCTGGCAAAACAGCATTTCAAGTGCAGTTGTCCTATGATCCTGAAGAGTCATCAATGGAAGGCCACAAAGATCCCTCTGGTCAGGAGATACAGAGTGGTACAAGACCCTTTGAGATGGGGCTTAAGGAACAGCAGCTAAACAGTACATTATACATCAATGAATTCAGAAGAAGGTATTAAAATCAATCAAGGACGTTCTGAGGCCTCAGCTGTATCTGCCAGACTAAGCATGTAGTTGGACTCGTCTGTGGAGGCAGTAGGTTAGCATAGGTCTTAGCCCTTTGATTCCCAAAAAATAATGTCCTTAAGCCAGTCCCGTTTCTTAGGGATGGGACCCCTCATCTCACGACACTCGGAGGTTAGAATGCAGTATCAGTAAAGCAGCCAAACGTCTGATCACGCTTGGGATGTCAGCGACATAGCCTAGCAGCAAGTTCAAGGGTGTGCCAGGTGCAAAACGTTTGCAGGGTCAACGGAGCATCTAGCGCAGCTGGAAGAGTGTGTTGTATCAATGCTATGCAACAACTTGTGTGTATAATATAATCTGAGAAAGTAAAAATGGATGAATTTAGATCTATAGTTTATAGACACACATTTTCTATTCTTAGGAGAACCTCCATACCCTTTCAGAGACAGTCATACCAAGGTTAGCTTACTATTGTGTTGATGCTGAGATCAGGACGCAGGCATTCATAATTTAATTTATAGCATTTCAAGAACTACTCGCCAGTTGTCTGGGCTAGGAACAACTGAATAAGTAATGAGAATTCCTCAGGCTTGAAGGGTAAGTATCCTAACATGTCATAGCGGCATGTCGTAATCTATAATCTAGGGCATTAGTGTCATCACATTCACTAAACTGTTTGAGGGTGAGGAAATGGCCTCCAGAGAAGAGATTTAGCAATCCCAGACGACTGAGCGAGTTTCACTGACCTATCCAGTACAGTGTCAGAAACGATAGGCATTTCCGGAGAGTAAATCGGAGGCCTACCAGACTTTCTTACCATCGACCATATCGCCCAATGTGTGCACCTGATCATCTCTATGAACCTGCCTGATCTGAGCTGCTTAGTGGCTAGATGGTGTCCAGTGACCCCGGTGTCAATCTGGTCCCCATCAGTGAATGCAGGGCTGCACTCCAAGAGTTAATTCAGTAAATAGCAAAATGTGACTTTAAAAAAACCCAAAAACTTTGCTCTCCAAATCAGGTACTGCAAAACCGACCCATTCATATGGCTGAATCAGCTTTCCCAATGTAAACAGGGGAATCTCCCCCACCCCCCATCAAAAAAAAAAACAACACTCAGAGTTCGCACTCTGGCGAACATGTGTCTACCAGGATATATGGAAATATTGATGTAACTATAAAGAAACTTAGGGAGTACCAGCATTCTAATGAGTGCAATATGACCCACCAAATAAAGTGGTAAGTGGATACACTGTTCAACCTGGAAAGTCAGTTTTTCCATAGCAGGACCGTAATTAACTCCAAGAATCAATTTGCACACTTCACTGATTTTGATGCCTAAATACCATAAACAGTTCTTTCTCCAGCTTAGTGGGAATTCCAACTTACTGTTGTTGGTGGCTTCTGTAAGAGGGGAATAGGTCTGATTTGCCCCAGTTGATTTGGAGTCCTGAAAAGCACCCAAATCGTAATACATCTGGATAAAAGGCCCTATGTTCTCACTGAAGTTCTTAAATAATCATCAGCATATAATGACAGAAGAGATTTTCTTGTGTGGAATACAACACACCGCTGAATGTGCCTTTCTTGGAGTAGGAAGACGAGCGGTTCTTTGAAAATGGACCAGCAAAGGTGAAAGTGGACACCCCTGGCAAAAGGGGGCACCACTCGTGCCCTGCCTACTCCAAAGGGAACAGAGATATGGCCATTAATACAAACTCGGGCAACAGGGTGGGTGTAAAATAAGAAAATCATGTGCAAAAAGAAATTACCAAGTCCAATTCGACAAGGAAACATTAGCCAAAAAACCCATTCAAGTGAGGAGAAAGTCTACTCAGTGTCAAGAAATACAGAGACAACTTGAATTTCGGGGCGAATATGGTGAATAAGAGTGAAAAGTGTGTGTAGCTTTCTAGATGTGGCCCTGCCTGGTATAAAACCCACCTGACTTGGGCATGGCAAAATCAGTACATTCATCAGTTGGTTCAGCCTTTTAGACAAAACTCAGGCCAGAATCTTATTATCTACCTTCAGTTAGGCTAAAGGTCTGTAAGACCTAGTATCCTTGGGGTCACTGCTTGGCTTATGAATCACAGAAATTAAGGCCTCCCTGGCAATAGGGAGAAGAGTCTCCAGTTCAGGACTCCCGAAACCACTCCAACAGCTGAGAAGTCATGCAGCCATTTAACTTTTTATAAAATTCAGCCGGTAAACACTTAGTACTGGGGGCTTTATAATTGAAAAATTGTTTACTGCTAGGTTAATTTCAGCCAAGGAGTTTGGTTCATATATATATATATATATATTTGCAGTCCCAACTTCCACCCATGCTAGTGTGATATTGCCTAAGAAGCCTCAATCTGCTCCAGTCTGTGGCTCTGACTCAAAGGGTATACATCAGAATGTTAATTCAAGAATTACTGTAATATCGTCTCAGTAATATTCACAGTCTCTCAGGAATAACAGCAGAACAACTGGATCACTGTTCTCGGTCGTGCTTTCTTTGGCAACCAAGATAATGCTTTGCTCAGCCATTCAACCCTCACCATACACCCAGGCCAGAGTGTGTTTACTGCAGTAAGTGATATGGTCAAAAGCCTCTTTTTTTTGGACATGCAAATCATTACGTTCTGTGAGAGCTGCCACACTACAAGTAATCATAGCATGGTTCAGCGTTAAGCAACTCCTTATTTCCCTATAACCTCTGAGCTATTGGGTTTTTCAGAAGGCCACAGTGGCGTAGACCTACTGCCACCCGGGGCGGACCCTAAGTATGCCGCCCGGTGCAGCAATGAGCACGGGGAGGAGGGTTGGCAGCCGACGGACGACTTGTTCCTATCTGGCGGCCGATGGACGACTTGTTCTCGGGGGCGGAGAGATGGTGGTAGTCGACAAACCTTACTTGCTCACCTCCGCCGCCCACAAAAACAGTACCCCCCCTCCCCCTACCCCCCAGCTACGCCACTGGAAGGCCATCGCCGTCTCAAGCTGCAAGGTATTCCTTTCCTTTACATTCATCCTCAGTTACCATATGGCCTTGACCCTTCTGGCTTCTCTCCAGCATAACTAACCCACTTCTGAATTATACCCCCACAACTGTACAGCGCTCTATTGCTTTGTAGCTATATTTGCATACGATACATCACAACATTGGCACACAGTTTCTTCATTCTAGACCAGGTACACATTGTTCAAACTGCACTTTGCACATGGAGGGTAGGAAGCTGCTTTTTCTCACATAAAGGTGCAAAATGTTGGAACAACATCCTATAACTCTCCTATTTAGGTCAAATATAGTCTGTGCTTAATGTGTAAAAAAAAGAAAAAATAAGTGCTCGTCCCCAAAATTTTGCTAAGTGAGGAAAGGGTTTGAGCATGGGAGGAAGGCCTTCTCTTTGTCTTTCCTTAATCACATCATGTCCCATCAGCAACTGCAGCACCACTATCAGCCAGAGCCCCTAGAATGTCAGGGATCTAGTAAAGTTCAGGACAGGGCAAGGTCAATCAATCAGGGTTTTGTAAAGCGCACTACTCACCATTAGGGTCTCAAGGGGGGGGGAGGGAGGGGTGCAGTTTTGTTGGGGTCATTCGAAGAGCCAGGTCTTGAGGTCTTTCCTTTATTGGTCCAGTGTCGGGCTTCGCCGGAGGTGGAGCTCGTTCCATGTCTTGGCTGCAAGTTCGGAGAAGGACCTTCCACTTGCTCTGTTCCTGTAGAAGCGTGGGACCGTGGCTAAGGAGAGGTCGGCTGGTCGTAGGTTTCTATTGGGTGCGTGGAAGAAGAGACGGTTGTTGAGGTATTGAGGTCCGATGTTGTGGAGGGCCTAGTATGCGTGAGCAGCTTGAAAGTTATCCTTCCTTCGACGGGGAGCCAGTGGAGGTCGCGGAGGTGTTTGGTGAAGTGGTTGTGCTTTGGGATGTCGAGGATTAGTCTGGCTGATGCGTTCTGAACGGTCTGGAGTTTGCGAAAGAGTTTTGTGTTGATTCCGGCATAGAGGGCGTTGCTGTAGTCCAATCTGCTGGTGATGAGGGAGTGAGAAACCGTTTTCCTGGAGTCAGCGGGTATCAATTTGACTGTTTTACGCAGTATACGAGGGTGTTGAAGCAGGCGGAGAAGACGGCGTTCATCTGACGATTCATTGTGAGCGATGAGTCCAGTATGATGCCGAGGTTGCGTGCATCGTCTGTCAGGTGGGTGGGTTTCCGAGGGCGGGGGGCCGCCAGGTGTCGTCCCATGCTGAGGGGGTGGTGCCGAGGATAAGGACTTCTGTTTTTTCTGAGTGGAGTTTCAGGCAGCTGTTCTTCATCCAGGTTGCGACGGCTTTTTCATCCCTTCTTGAAAGTTGTGCCTGGTGATGTCGGGTTCCTTGGTGAGGGAGAGGATGAGTTGGGTATCATCAGCGTAGGAGACGATGTTAAGCCCATGGTTTCTGGCGATGGTTGCGAGGGGGGCCATGTAGACGTTGAAGAGAGTCGGGCTGAGGGAGGATCCTTGGGGTACTCAGCATCTGGTCTCTGTTGGTTCTGAGAGGAAGGGTGGGAGTTCTATTCTTTGTGTTCTGCCGGTGAGAAATGAGTATATCCAGTCTAGGGCCTTTTCTTGGATGCCGGCGTTGTGGTGTCTGGTGGCTAGCGTGCGGTGGGAGACGGTGTCGAAAGCTGCTGAAAGGTCCAGGAGGATGAGGGCTGCTGTTTAGCCTTGGTGGAGGAGAGCACGTATGTCGTCTGTGGCGGCGGGGAGGGCAGTCTCGGTGCTGTGGTTGTTGCGGAATCCGGATTGGGAGGTGTCTAGGATGTTGTTGGCTTCGATGAAGTGTGCTAGCTGGGTGTTGACGGCCTTCTCAATGACCTTGGCTGCGAAAGGAAGCGGTGAGATGGTCCTGAAATTCTTGAGGTCCGTCGGATCTGCTGAGGGTTTCTTCAGGAGGGGGTTGACTTCGGCATGCTTCCAGTCGTCAGGGAAAGTGGCGGTCTCGAGTGAGCAGTTCATTGTCCGACATAGCTCTGGTGCGATGGCTGTAGCGGCCTTGTGGAAGATGTGAGGCAGGCAGGGGTCTGAAGGTGCTCCGGAGTGGATGCTCTTCATGGTCTTTACGGTGTCTTCTGTCATGAGTGGAGTCCACGTAAGTAGGGTCTGTTGGGTGGCGTCGCTGGAGGCGGGGGTTGAGGTGGGGTAGAGGTCTTGGTCATCAAAGTTATCGTAGAGTGTCTTGATCGTGAGGTGAAAGAAGGAGCAGAGTCTGTTGCAGAGGGTGTTTACTCTCTGCAGGGACAAGGGCTTTTTTTTTTTTTTTTTAAATAAAAAATAAAAAAAAAGGAAGAAGAGGTTAAATATAAACAAGAGAGTGCCTAAAGGCTTGGAAGAAAGCAGGACAGAAGCAGAGGTCTGAAGCAGGTTGAAACAGGCAATGAATAGGGAACTGTGAAGTCCGCAGGGTAAACTATGAAGATAACACAAGTTCAAACAATAGGAAGGTAAAAAACAGTGAAACGAAAGACAAACTATCATAAATGATAGTTTATCTGCTCCATGGAAGTGATCTCTCTGGGAGGTGAAACGTTTCTTAGAAGATGGCAAGCAGCAGATTAATCTCACAGTTCTGGGAGATACCCAGCAGCTCTTATGGTAAAAAAGCAGAGTGGTTCTCTGTGCCAGAGGCACAACAGAAATATATTGGCACCTTTAGTGACAATGATGATCAAGTTTATTATATAAACCCTAGGCAGGACAACAGGAACAGAACAAGGTATACCAAAACAGAAACTGCGCTCAGGGAAAAGCAGGACTGGAATCAAGGTCAGAAGCAGGACTGGGATACACAGAACTATGAATGCGGACAACAAGACTAGGAAAACTCTGCACCCTACCTAGGCCAGACAGAAACATGCTGTATATTAAAAGGCAGGTCATGAGGAGTGCAGACAAGACTTGTTTCTATGACTGACTTGCTACTAAAAAGCAGGATTAAAAAACAGGCCCAGATACTACAAAATAGCCCAAAAATTGGAAAATGGGTTCAGAAATACGGGAAACTGAATAAAAAAAACAAGCTAAGAATGATAGTACCCGGAAAACAACCGAGCACAAGGAGACTCATCAAAATTCAGTTGTGAGCCTCTGCACACTGAGCTCCCAGGGCTGAAATAGGTGGAAAATCAGGGGAGGAGCAAAGGTGCTGTGAGAGTGTAAGAGTGTAAGGAATCAGGGAACTACAAACTGGAACTTGGAAAGGCGAAAACCAGCAAACCCAGAAGGCACGAGACAGTAAATAGCAGGCCAGAAACGGCATACGGATCAGAGACAAGAGATTAAAATGTCCAGAAAGCGGGTGCAAAGGGGTCATTATCCAGGATTCTGGAATTCAGATCGAGAATAGAGTGCCATTACCAGGACATAATTGAGGGAAGGGTTGGAGACAGAAAGGACTACAGGGACGATGATGTATCAGGAAAGTGGAGTGGAAGCCTGGACTGGGATGTAATGTGCAGCTGGAAATGCAAGTTGTTCGAAAGAGTGCTGCCATATTCTGGTGTAACAGCTGTACCCCACCAGGCCCTTGAGAGTGCCACCTGATGGCAGGACGGCAGAGTCTTGACACAGACTTCCGATAGCGATCCACTCAGCTTCACATTCAGCCTGGCAAGAGCAGAGGCACACTCAGAAAGCGAACTACAGTCCTACCTACATTCCCATTATGATTTGTGTAAATAGAAAGCTACCCATACAACAAATAGTAAAGAATGAATGTATGGTCAGTCCTATCTCCAGTATCTTTGTGGAAATAACAAAAACTGCTCTTCTGTCTCTTTCTCATCTGTGAATGAAGGCAGCAGGAGGCTGGACTGGGACAGGGTGGGAGAATGCAAAGGCTTCCAGTCTGATGAAGAAGGTGTCGGTGGTGCCCATCGTCAATCACCAACACAGTTAATTACGGACTATAGGATATTTTGCTAAAGAATGAACACTACCCTATTTTCTTCGAATATTAATCTTCCTAATATTTAGATAGCAAAGTTCTGCACCTTTTCAACTGCTTGGAGTTAAACGAAAGGAAGCCTTTTCGGGAGCCAGTTCATTCTTTACAAATGTTACACAGCCTGCTACATAGACTACACATGCAGTGCAATATTATCCAAGCAGAAAAGACATTAAGATTCTCTCATTCTCTATTGTTAAGCTGTTTAGTTACCATTTACACACTTACGTTTGGAAACACAACTTGAAGAGCTTGCTCGCTCACTCTCCTTTCGCATATTGCCGACTGATGACGCCTCCATTTTCACCCTTTTGACTGGATAAAAATGTAACAGCTACTACACATGTTGCAATTGGCTCTACAGCTTGAAAAATGTATTTGGAAGCTATGGGAACCATTTACAAACCTTTAAAAGTGTGAAGGAAGAGCCAAGCATGGGTCAGCCAGGACACAATTGAAAGGTTATACCCAGGTCTACCAAAGGGCGCCTCCACACCATACTAATGTCAGATGATGTGCTATATTAGTGTTAAAAAGGAAGTTGGTTTGGTTAAAAGCCATATTGTTATTAAGTCCACTGAGCCATCAAGAAAGATCAGCAGATTTATGTGCTCTCCTTCAACTGAGAATCCATGATAACAAATCCAACCTCCAACTCATCACATTGTGTGATCCTGTCCAGTTTTCTCTCTCTCGCTCTATCCCCTTAACTAAATTTGCCAAAGTTAAGCAAATTATATAAAGCTCAGGATTAAGAGCTTCATAGGAAGCTGGAGATGGAGTTGTATTGCTTTTTTAGGGTTTTGTAATTGATATGCCTTGAAGTAAATAAAAAGGCCAAGTGGTTACCCACACATCAAAGAACTCACAAAGCTCAGCAACTGTGAAGGGTGTATCACTAAGGCTTTTTATAACAGGAGTGGGATCTTTACCTAGGGTGGGTGTCTCTGTTACACATGCACAGAAAAAATTGAGTGTTGACTTTTGAATAGTAAAAAGATTTCCATGTTGCACTAAGGATGCTTTAGGTGGGTCCATAGGTGCTTTTTCATCCAGTGCTAGGGATGGTGCTGGCCTTCACATCAGCAGATAATAAAATGGTGGTTCACCCTGAACTTTCCATTAAAATGTATTGTTCTGGAAAGATGAAAATGTAGTAGGTAAACTACTTTGGGTAGGTGGGATAGGTTGAATGGCAGATTATTGCCATACGATCTCAGTCTTCTTCCTGAAAAAGTATTAATGCAACCAAAATGCAACAGAAACCCTTTCACATTTTATGTTACACGCAGATTCACATAAACAGTATCAGAGCAACAGAAGCACTTGGAGAGGTGGCGAAAGAAGCAACAACCATATCACAAATCTGTTGTTTGCCGTTTCTTTCACATTTTTATTACAGTAGCAAAGTAAGAATTGTGTCTCTTGCCAAAAATAATAAGTTATAATCAAGCTCCCATTAATAGAACTGGAGTTTTAAATTTAAAAAAAAAAAAACATAAACTTTACAACTTCTCTCTTCCCCTAAAAGAATCTAATAAGGGAGGTGTTAGACCTGGCATCCTTGGCGTGGTTTTCCCTGACTTTTTGCCTCTACCTCCTGTGTTTTTGATGCTGTGCTGGATTTTGTTTTTGCTGGTTTAGATGCTTTGGGCACTTTGCCACTGCTGATCAGTCTCAAAGTGCAAGTGCTCCCTGTATAAATTGTTATGGTGATTGGTTATCCATGATTGGCATATTTGTCTTACCAGTAGGTCCCTAGTAAAGTGCACTGAGTGTGCCAGGGCTGGTAATTCAAATGCTACTAGTGGGCTTGCAGCACTGATTGTGCCACCGACATAAGTAGCCCTGAAAAGAGGACTCAGGCCTGCCACTGCAGTGCCTGTGCGCAGTTTGTTAACTGCCATGTCGACCTGGCCAGTGCACCCACTTGCCAGGCCTTACCCTTCCCTTTTCTTACACATAGGACACCCCTATGATAGGCCCAAGGTACCCCCATGGGCAGGGTGCAGTGTATGTGAAAGGTAGGACATGTACTGGTGTGTGTAACATGTCCTGATAGTGAAATACTGCCAATTTCGTTTTTCACTATTGAAAGGCTATCTTGCCCATAGGATAGAATGGGGAATGCTGTGTAACAATTTTACAAGCATATCTTCCCATAGGAGGAAGATGGGAAATTAGAGTCTGGTATCCCTGAACTCAGAATTTAATAACACATCTTTTAGAAAGGATGGTTTTTAAATTCTGTGTTTGAAAATAGCACTTTTAGAAAGTGCCTATTTTCTTGTTCAACCTTTCTGTGTGCCTCTGCCGGTTTGTGGATTGACTGTCTGGCTTGAGAGTGACAGGGGCTGGGGTGGCTCCAGGAGACTGGGTGAGTCAGCACTAGGTTGAATAGGCCGATCTGCATTTGGAGTGGTGGGAGGAGTAGCACCTGGGCCTGAATAGGGCTGTGCCTGCCTTCCACAAAGCTGGCTCCACCTCCTGTGGTGTGTCTGATGACCCACACTAACAAAGGAAGACGTTGTGCACTGGCAGAGTGCACCCAGAACTGGTTTGGACTGGGCCCAGGACCCCTTACACCTAGAGAACAAAGCCTTGTGGGGTATAAATATGAGAGCTGAAACCCCTGAACTTTAGATCATCCTGGAATTCAAGAGGAACCTTTGCCGAGAAGAAGAGCTGGAGAAACTGAAGAGAAGGACTGCCCTTGCTGTGTGTTCTGGGGCTAACCCGCAGTTGCTATTCTGCCAAGGAAAGGAGAAGGACTTTGCTGTGTGCTGTGTCCCCTGCTTGAAGGAGATGTCCAAGGGCCTGAGGAGAGCTGGCCTCCTGTTTTGAAGTCCCAGGAACAAAAGGACTTCACCCCCAGCTCCCCCTGAACTCTGCTGTGTGAGTTCTGACCTGCCTAGAGTGCTTGATCCAGTTGTGGGGCCTCTGGAGGTTGTTTTCTGCTGCTTTGGGAGCTGGAAGAAGAAGAAGCGGAAAAGAACTGCAAAACCCGACGCATCGCTCTTCTTGCGGCACGTTTCACCGGCGCATCTCAACGGCGCGAGAAGATTTCCGTCGTATTGCCGTGCCACTGCGAAGATCGTCGTAGCGCCTGTGACTGCTGCAAGAACCGACGCATCGAGGGGTTGCGGCTGAAGAGGACCGACGAAGCGCCGCGCAACGCCGCCGCATCGATCGCTGTCGCATCCCAAAGATCCCCGCATCGTACCAGTGCGAGACGCTTTCCCGACGCATCACTCGCGAACCGGAACCGGCACGAAGACTCGACGTATCGCTCCCCCTACAGACCGGACTCGACGCAACCCGTCCGCTGCGTGCAGCGGGGCTGTCGCATCGCCTCCTCAGGGTCTCAGGAGTGTTGCATCTCTTTGTTTTCCGACGCTGCAGCTGTTTGGCTTGGGAACTTTTGTCGCATCTACAGGTACTTTGGTGAAAAGTCACGCATCCATAGATTTCTATGGTACAAGTTCTTGAAACCTTTTTGAAGTCATATTTTTAAACTGTGTATGTTGGATTTTGTCGTTTTGGTCTTGTGTAGTTCAGATAAAGATACTTTATTTTTCTAAACTGGTGTGGTGTCCATTTGTGGTGTTTTCACTGTGTTACTGTGAGTGTTGGTACAAATACTTTACACATTGCCTTTGGGATAAGCCTGCCTGCTCGTGCCAAGCTACCAAGGGGGTGAACAGGGGTTATCTAAAGTGTGTATGCCCCTTACCCTGACTAGAAGCAAGGGTCCCTATTTGGTCAAAGGTGCCTACCTCTGCCCCCAGTTCTAACATTGGTGGTCAGCGGAGAGGATTCGAACTTGTATTTGTACTTGACCCATAGTGATTGGTGTACATCACTAGTTTAGTGCAGACCACTACGCAATCACATACTGTGTTTTGTTTTTGGTTCTATTTTTGAGTGACCCTTAAAAGCATCATGTCTCAGAATTGTAAAGCAGCAAGTGAGAAGGCAGAATTGGAGTTTCACATTGAGGATTTGCATTCCTACAGAGTAGATCAACTCAAGCAATTTTAAAATGATTTTGGTTGTCCCATGAAGAGCAGCTCCGGGAAGGATGAGCTGCAGAGGGCCTTGAAGGCCTGGTGGGAGGCTAAAGAGGCAGAGGAGGCAGATGCTGCAAATGGAGGGGAGAATGCGCAAGGGGATGGTTTTAGGTCACACGGTCTGCCAGTGGGCAGACCAGCCTCCAGGGCTGGCAGCAACCATTCCAGTAGGGACTTCTCCCCAGAGGAGTTACAGGAGAACCAAAGGGTTAGAGATCATGAGTTAGAAGTCATGAGGCTCAAGATGAAGTAATTAGAAATGAAAAAAGAAAAGATGGCAGAGGAGAGCAAGAACGCTCGTGCCTTGGAGGAAAAGAAATTGCTTTTGGCTCATGAGTTGAGAATGAGGGAACTGGACATTAGGGCCAAACAAGCGGAGTCCAGTTCAAGTGGTGGCAGCGCACAGCCAGTGCAAGGGGGTAAGGTGTACATCCCCAAGGATTTGGTACAGAATTATCAGAGGGGTGAGGATATCTATGCCTGGTTTACATCATATGAGATTGCATTGAAGATGAATGAAGTGCCTGAGAAGAATTGGGGGTGGGCCTGTGGAAACACTTTGAGGCCTCTGGGAGGGATGTTCTAGCGCCCTTAGAGTTGGCAGGTACCCTGACCTACCCCAATATGAAGGAGGCCTTATGCCTCAAGTATGGACTCACTCCAGAGCAATACAGACAGAAGTTTAGGAACTTCAAGAAGCTTGATTCCAGTACTTGGGTTGAATGTGTGAATCTGTACACGCGTGCACTGGAAGGTTGGATAAAGGGCAGCAAAGTAACTGATTATAAGGGGTTGTGCCATTTAATTAGTTGGGAGCACTTGAGTAGTTTGTGTGTTCCAGAGCTGCACCAGCATCTTTTGGACAGTAAGCTGACTGATCCCAGTGAGCTTGCTAAGGAGGCGGACCGCTGGACCAGCACCAGGGTCCACAAGGGGATTGTGGGTACCACAGCCAAAGGTGGGTAGGGTCCCCAGCAGAAGGGTGGGGAGGACAAGGGTAACCAAAAGGAGTTCTCTAAAGGGCCCCAAAACAGTTCCCAGGAAAAGGAGTCCCAGCCCCCCCAAGCCTAAGATGTCCTGGCCCCCTAAGGGCAGGCAGGACAACCGGGGTCCCCCCAGGTGTTACTTATGTGGTGAGATTGGCCACTATGCCCCTAAGTGCCCCAAGAAATCCACAGCACCCACTGGTGCTCCGTCACCGGGTTTAGTGAGTGTAGCGTTGGGGGAGGAATTAGTTCCCAGTGAAGGGGGGGGAGCCAGCAGTGATGACCCTTGTCTCTTTAGGGGACAGAGAGATGGTCCAGGAGACCTACCTGCCTGAGAACACTAAAAAGTACAGGCAGTGGGTGACCATCAATGGGAGGAGGGTGGAGGCTCTGAGAGACACAGGAGCCAGTGTGACACCTGTCCGGTGTCAATGGGTGTCTGAGGAGCAGGTTATTCCCAATGCACTTCACCCTGTAGTTGCAGCAGACAACTCCGTGCGCCTATGTAAGGTGGTGCTAGTTCCCTTTGAGTGGGGGGGCTGGGGGGGAAGGGGTCTCAGGTTCCTTGAAGGTCGTTGTCAGTCCATCCATGCCTGTAGACTGTCTGCTGGGAAATGACCTGGAGAGTTCCCCATGGAGGGAGGTGGAACGCCCGGCTCATTTGGAGATGTTGGGTCTGCCTGAGTGGGTCTGTGTGACCACTCGGTCAATGGCAGCCAGTAGGGGTAATCAAGAGGACCTGGAGCCTGAAACAGTGGCCCAAGTGCCTGCCAGGAAGAGGAGGGGCAGGGGGCGTGGGAAACCAGCCCCAGCAGTTCCCACGGTCCAGGAGGAAGCAGAACCTGAGGGGGATGCCCTGGTACCTACAGGGGAACAGGTGGCCGAACTGGGGGACCTGCCTGAGCTGACCCATTGGCAGCAGGAAGGAGGTCCCTCTAGGGAGGAGTTCTGCAAGGCGCAGATGGAATGCCCTTCCTCATTGGTATGCGGCAACAGGCTGCAGACCAGGCAGCAGGTGATCAGTCCGGATCACATCTCATTTACTGGGAAGATGGCTTACTCTACAGTGAGCCTAAGGTCGCTGAGCCCGGTGCAGCCCGTGTGCTGGTGGTACTCGAGCGCTTCAGGACCTTCCTCCTGGGTCTGGCTCATGACGTGCCTCTCGCAGGACATTTGGGGTGCGACAAGACCCATCAGAGGCTTGTCACCCACTTTTACTGGCCCCAAATGAGGAAGCACGTCGGTACACATTGTAGGACTTGTCAGACTTGCCAGGCAAGTGGCAAGAGTGGAGGGAAGTGTAAGGCTCCCCTCCAACCCTTTCCTGTGGTGAGCACCCCTTTCGAGCGGGTGGGCATCGACATTGTGGGGCCACTGGAACCCAAGACAGCCTTAGGCAACAAGTTTATCTTGGTCTTGGTGGATCATGCCACCCGGTACCCGGAAGCTGTCCCTCTCAGGACTATTACAGCCCCCGTGGTGGGCCGTGCATTGATGGGGATCTTTTCCCATGTGGGGTTCCCCAGAGAGGTGGTCTCCGACCGGGGTACCAACTTCATTTCGAAGTACATGACATCTTTTTGGGAGGAGTGTGGTGTAACTTACAAGTTCACCACTCTTTACCATCCTCAAGGGAATGGGTTGGTTGAGAGGTTCAACCGGACCCTGAAAGGCATGATCAACTGTCTTGCGGAACCCATGAGACGGAAGTGGGACGTCTTTTTGCCATGCCTGTTTGCCTACAGGGAGGTATCCCAGAAGTCCTTAGGGTTCAGTCCCTTTGAGCTCCTGTACGGTCACCCTGTGAGAGGACCTCGGAGTCTGGAGAATGAGGGTTGGGAGAAGTCTCCTGGTAAGACCCCACAGGATGTGTTCAGCTATGTGCTGGCCTTCAGGAACCAGACGCATTGCTTCAGGAAACTCGCTCAGGCGAACCTGGAAGCTAGCCAGGAAGAAATTAAAAGATGGTATGACCAGAATGCCACTCTGGTCGAATTTCAACCTGGGCAGAAAGTGTGGGTGATGGCACCAGTGGAGCCCTGTGCGCTCCAGGACAAGTGGACTGGTCCTTATGAGGTAGTGGAGCGCAAGAGTGAAGTAACCTATCTGGTTGACTTGCAGTCTCCCAGGAACCCTTTGAGGGTCCTACATGTGAATCGCCTCAAGCCCCACTTTGAGAGGTCTGATGTGACAATGCTCCTTGCTACAGATGATGGGATGGAGGAGGAGAGTGAACCTCTTCCTGACGACCTGTCAGCAAAGGAGCAGGATGGGTCAGTGGATGGGGTGAACCTCTCGCCTACCCTGACCCCAGAACAGCAGAGGGACTGTCGCCATGTGTTGGGTCAGTTCGCCTCCCTGTTCTCCCTGACACCAGGAGTCACCAATTGGTGCGTCCATGATGTGGACACTGGGGACAGTCTACCTGTGAAACAGAAATTTTACAGAGTAGCTGACAAAGTCAGGGCCAGCATCAAGGAAGAAGTTTCCAAGATGTTGGCGCTAGGGGTAATTGAGCCCTCCAGCAGCTCCTGGGCTAGCCCAGTGGTCTTAGTGCCAAAGGCTGCTGCACCCGGTGCCACTCCAGAACTTCGGTTTTGTGTGGACTACCGTGGGCTCAATGTGGTCACCAAGACTGACGCACACCCCATCCCCAGAGCGGATGAGCTCGTGGATCGGTTAGGCGCTGCCCGGTACCTCAGTACGTTTGATTTAACATCTGGGTACTGGCAGATTGCCTTAACTGAGGGGGCCAAAGAGAGGTCAGCGTTTTCAACACCTGAGGGGCACTACCAGTTCCGTGTTATGCCCTTTAGATTGAAAAACGCCCCTGCCACCTTCCAGAGACTGGTCAACCGGGTACTGTCTGGGCTGGAGGAATTCAGCGCCGCTTACCTGGATGACATTGCTGTGTTCAGCTCCACATGGGAGGAACATCTGCAACACCTCTGTGAAGTGTTGAAGGCTCTGCAAAGCGCAGGCCTCACTATCAAGGCAAGTAAGTGCCAGATAGGGCAGGGATCAGTGGTGTACTTGGGACACCAAGTAGGGAGCGGCCAGGTGGCGCCCCTACAGGCCAAGATTGATACCATTCTGGCTTGGGAGCCCCCCCAAGACCCAGACAGAGGTGAGAGCCTTCTTAGGTCTCACCGGGTATTACAGACGATTTGTCAAGGGATATGGCACCATTGTTGCCCCCTTGACAGAGCTGACTTCAAGGAAGCAGCCCAGGAAGGTGATCTGGACTGATGCCTGTCAAACCGCTTTTGATGCCCTAAAAGCTTCCATGTGCACGGCGCCCGTGCTCAAGGCGCCCGATTTCTCCAAAGAGTTTGTGGTGCAGACAGATGCTTCAGAGCATGGTGTGGGAGCAGTACTCTCACAATTGAACGACGAGGGCTTGGACCAACCAGAAGCTTTCATTAGTAGGAGGCTACTTTCCAGGGAACAGAGGTGGAGTGCAATTGAAAGAGAAGCTTTTGCTGTGGTCTGGGCACTGAAGAAGCTTAGGCCCTACTTGTTTGGGACTCACTTCCGGGTTCAGACAGACCACAGGCCCCTCAGATGGTTAATGCAGATGAGGGGTGAGAACCCAAAACTGTTGAGGTGGTCCATCTCCCTACAGGGAATGAACTTTACGGTGGAACACCGCCCTGGAACAGAACACGCCAATGCTGATGGTCTGTCCAGATTCTTCCGCCTTGGTGATGAGAATTCCCAAGAGGGTGGGTAGTTCTCCCCACTTTTCAGCTGGAGGGGACACGTGTTAGACCGGGCATCCTTGGCGTGGTTTTCCCTGACTTTTTGCCTCTACCTCCTGTGTTTTTGATGCTATGCTGGATTTCGTTTTTGCTGGTTTAGATGCTTTGGGCACTTTGCCACTGCTGATCAGTCTCAAAGTGCAAGTGCTCCCTGTATAAATTGTTATGGTGATTGGTTATCCACGATTGGCATATTTGTCTTACCAGTAGGTCCCTAGTAAAGTGCACTGAGTGTGCCATGGCTGGTAATTCAAATGCTACTAGTGGGCTTGCAGCACTGATTGTGCCACCCACATAAGTAGCCCTGAAAAGAGGACTCAGCCCTGCCACCGCAGTGCCTGCGCGCAGATTGTTAACTGCCATGTCGACCTTGCCAGTGCACCCACTTGCCAGGCCTTACCCTTCCCTTTTCTTACACATAGGACACCCCTTTGGTAGGCCCAAGGTACCCCCTGGGCAGGGTGCAGTGTATGTGAAAGGTAGGACATGTACTGGTGTGTGTAACATGTCCTGATGGTGAAATACTGCCAATTTCGTTTTCACTATTGAAAGGCTATCTTGCCCATAGGACAGAATGGGGAATGCTGTGTAACAATTTTACTGGTATCCCTGAACTCAGAATTTAATAACATCTTTTAGGAAGGATGGTTTTTAAATTCTGTGTTTGAAAATAGCACTTTTAGAAAGTGGCTATTTTCCTGTTCAACCTTTCTGTGTGCCTCTGCCTGTTTGTGGAATGACTGCTGGCTCCACCTCCTGTGGTGTGTCTGATGACCCTGGCCCACACTAACAAAGGAAGAAGCACTGGCAGAGTGCACCCAGAACTGGTTTGGACTGGGTCCATGACCTTTTACACCTAGAGAACAAAGACTTTTGGGGTATAAATATAAAAGCTGAAACCCCTGAACTTTAGATCATCCTGGAATTCAAGAGGAACCTTTGCCGAGGAGAAGAGCTGGAGAAACTGAAAAGGACTGCCCTTGCTGTGTGTTCTGGGGCTAACCTGCAATTGCTATTCTGCCAAGGAAAGGAGAAGGACTTTGCTGTGTGCTGTGTCCCCTGCTTGAAGGAGATCTCCAAGGGCCTGAGGAGCGCTGGCCTTCTGTTTTGAAGTCCCAGGAACAAAAGGACTTCACCCCCAGCTCCCCCTGAACTCTGCTGTGTGAGTTCTGACCTGCCTAGAGTGCTTGATCCAGTTGTGGGGCCTCTGGAGGTGGTTTTCTGCTGCTTTGGGAGCTGGAAGAAGAAGAAGCGTGAAAAGAATTGCAAAACCCGACGCATCGCTCTTCTTGCGGCTCGTTTCACCGGCGCATCTCGACGGCGCGAGAAGATTTCCGTTGCATCGCCGTGACGCTGTGAAGAGAACCGACGCATCGAGGGGTTGCGGCTGAAGAGGACAGACGCCGTGCAACGCCGCCGCATCGATCGCTGTTGCATCCCGAAGATCCCCGCATCGTACCTGTGCGAGACGCTTTCCCGACGCATCACTCGCGAACCAGAACCGGCACTAAGACTCGACGTATCGCTCCCCCTACAGACCGGACTCGACGCAACCCGTCCGCTGCGTGCGGCGGGTTTGTCGCATCCCCTCCTCAGGGTCTCAGGAGTGTTGCATCTCTTTGTTTTCCGATGCTGCAGCTGTTTGGCTTGGGAACTTTTGTCGCATCTACAGGTACTTTGGTGAAAAGTCACGCATCCATAGATTTCTATGGTACAAGTTCTTGAAACCTTTTTGAAGTCATATTTTTAAACTGTGTATGTTGGATTTTTGTCGTTTTGGTCTTGTGTAGTTCAGATAAAGATACTTTATTTTTCTAAACTGGTGTGGTGTCCATTTGTGGTGTTTTCACTGTGTTACTGTGAGTGTTGGTACAAATACTTTACACATTGCCTTTGGGATAAGCCTGTCTGCTCGTGCCAAGCTACCAAGGAGGTGAGCAGGGGTTATCTAAAGTGTGTATACCCCTTCCCCTGACTAGAAGCAAGGGTCCCTATTTGGTCAAAGGTGCCTACCTCTGCCAACTAGGGACCCCCAGTTCTAACAGGAGGGAATTAAGAAAGGGGGGAAAAGCAATTGCTATAGTCTTATTTTTTTATTTAAATAGAATTCTCATCCTTGCATTTTGGCCATATAATGGTAAGCATGTCCTGACTCAAACATACAGAAAAATAATTATTACAAATGCATGCTTCCTTCTCAAAATAAACCCTGAAAACCACCACCCTTGCAAACACCCTCTGAGCATCCCTATTACAAACAACCAAGCAGAAACATTTAGCTTTCATCCCCACAATGAACAGATCATAAAGAATGTCACTCACTGCATCAATCTCATTCAAGATTTTCCACTGTTCATAGGCTACCCCAAGTGCTTCAGCGGTCTGGATCGTTCTCTTCAATTGGCTTGTCCAAACCTTCAAGTCAACAATTTCCTGCTCTTCAATAAACTGACGAAGTGCCTGGGCAAACTGAAACGCAAGGATGTTTTTATCAATAAATACCACATTGAGAAGAAGCGCACACTCCGGGAAATTTAATTTGATATGTTTTTGACAAGTCAAAGCATTGGCATCTATGAAGAATAACATTACTGTGGTGCCATGGTGAATGTAAAATTTCCTAGCTATTGTGAAGGTAAGTCTCAATTCTATTAAGTACACAGAGGCGAGAATTATGCATTAAACTGTCTCCATTTATTGCTCAGCAGCCCATATTAACTTTCTTAAGATCACCAACAATAGGACCATAAGTCCCATGAGTTCTTGTAACAAAAAACAATGTCTACCAATCACAGCTCTCCAACTTTCCATAAGACAATCCACAAGGAAACCCACTCTCACTTTATGCGTGTGAAATTATACATATACCTTACAATATATATACCCCGGTGTATCCAGGTGTGCCATTAATACTTTTGTATCCTTCTGTGTGGGATAATTCTCACCTCAGTGTGCTTAATAGAAATGAAAGTTTCCTCACAACAGCTAGGAAATTTACATTCTACACAAGGACCAGGGGCTCAGATTATGCAAGTTCAAAGATTACTGATCACTAACGATGCCAACTGTCACTGGTTTGAAATAATAACGTTTTGAAAGTTGAATCGGATGACCAGTCAGCTGCATTTAGGATATCTTCCAAGCGGCCTCCCAAAGTCAAGCACAGGCAAAGCCAATAGGTTTCGCCTATGAAAGATCTCTTGGATTTGTCAATGTTTTCTAGACATGCTGCACAGCAGTGTGGGCTAAATACAACATGGCATAAAGTTTTAAAAAAACAGCGCTAAGACAGTGTTGACCGTATCCTAGCATTGGTTTTCTTCCAGCCATGTTGCACAGCAGCCTGCATTGCTATGCAATGCAATATGTCTAAAAAACATTTGTTTGATGTTTTTCATGGAGGACAGAAGGGCTGGAGTGTGAAAAACAGTGGTGGGGGAGTTAGCAACACAACAGGCATGGGAAGGAGGGCTAGGGGCAAGCAACACAAGGGAGGTGTGGGGGAGGAGGGAGGAGTGCGGTTGGAGGTCAAGCAACATGAGTGAGGTGTGTGGGAGGAGGGAGGGAGGGAGGGAGCAGCAACACAATGGAGAGCGGGTGGGGTGGGAGGCAATAGCAAGGATAGTGTGAAGAGGAGGGAACTGGAGACACATGTACTCATATAGAATGCATGTAAGAAAATGAAGAAAAAATACCTGCAGGAGCCTGCAGCCAGTGGAATGTCATTGGTCGCAGACAGTAAGCGGTGCTAGGTCAATGCGCCACAGCATATACACACACACACAGTGGAAGCACCTGTAGAAAGCAGGAGGCACTAACCAATCAGAAGCAGGGAAAACAGAGCGACCAGGAAGCCAAAGTAAGTCCAATATACAGTAAAAAAAAAAAAACGTACTAGGCACTGGCCACTGGAAAAAATATTATATATTACCACATCCCCTGCCACTACATCGACTCAGGGAGAACCTTCACCAAACCCTCAACTCCCCTTTTAAGTTACCCCTCCCCAATTTATGATTGAATAATGTTTAACCCATTTCATACAACTTAAATTTGAAGTTTTAAAGGAGGCCGATCTAGTTGTCTGGTAAGATTACTGGAGTGTATTGGATAAATAGCAAAGAGTGATTGTGACGTATGAAAAAAATCTGTTCGGTACCTGGTAACGCAATATCTAGCAAAGAATATGTGCCATTTATGAAGCAGATAAATGAGGATGGGTATTTGCTATGTGCTTGGTAAGCTGCGACAAGAGAACAACCTGCACTATATAACAAGACCATCAGTAAAACAGTAAAAACATCAGCTATATATCTATATGAGCAGGCTGATTATAGTCGGATAGACATTATGGGTTTTAATGTAACAACTTTATACCACAATTCTGCTGTTTCCAAGGGCTACAAATAGTCTTTAGATCATGGTATTTGTAATCAGCGCCCGTTCAATTCACTGAGATTTGCTGTATACTGAATACTACTGAAGAAAATCTGCTAAGTGACCAAGAGCATGACAAAGAAAGAGAAAATGTTCTGCTTTTTAACAAGCTGATGGATAATTAGTGAAGTATATCTGCCCACTAGATAAATATGGAATACCTCTGCTGTCTAACTGGCATCTGGGTAAACAAGTTTGAGTCCTGGCGCCGGCTCAACATTCTGTGATTCTGGGCAAATCCTTAATCTCCCTTTCCTTCAAAAAAGAAAGAATTTGAAACTGAGGAATGTAGGGAGGGAGGACGGTGGCAGTGTTCCCCCGATCCGTTCTGCGGTACGGCCGAATTAGGCAATTTTTTCTGGTCTCTCTTTTGCCCCGAGTTGGTTTTATATTTTTATTGTGCTTTTAATTTGGGGAATTGCAAGGGAGGCTGCTGCACTTACTGGGTGAGTGGAGGCCTGGGCTCAGTGTTTTCTCCTGCCCGCCCCCGTCCGACGCGGTAGCCAGTACCGTTGCGCGGAGGGCGGGGCAGGGAGAGCCAGGCACTTCCGTATCGGAGCGGTTAGCGCTCTAGTTGGAGGCAGAGCGCGACTATTTAGGTCCTATGCCCCAGCGTCCGCGCAGCGGATGCGCGCAGCGGGCGCGCCGCCTGCGCGCTGAAGGCGCGCTAAAGGCAAGCCCGTCTGCGCCCGTCCGCGGCCGGCAGGGGCCTGGGGCCAGAACCCCTGCCAGTTCGGCCCTAGGTGTGCAGTTTAGTCTTCAACAGCTCTATGACATGTGCCCCATGTTGGGAGAGGAGTGCAAGCATAGCTTAAACGTAGATGGTAGTAGGAGGAAATGCAATCACTGCTCTTACACGGTTAGCCCGCAGTTGAAGCCTAGAGAGTTTGGCCAGAGACTGAGCCTCTCCTTGATTAACTGCCGTTCCATGAGGAAGCACAGACTGAACATTCATGACCATCTTTTAGAAGGTCAGATAGATGTCCTGTTCCTCACGGAAACGTGGCTTAGTGAGGATGCAGCCCCTGATATCTTGGAGGCCCTTCCTAATGGTTACGGCATCACTAGGGTGGACAGACCCACGGGGAAAGGTGGGGGGATTGCAATAATTTTTAAACACTCTATACAGTGCACTATCGAACCCACTAACATTGTGGACAGTGAAGCGGGATTTTTTGTCCATAGCTGTATCTAATAATTATATTATAAAGGGAATTCTCGTATATAGACCTCCAGGTCCCTCCACACGGTTCGCGGCTAGGCTGATTGAGTGCCTAGTCCAGCCAGCATTACGGTATGAGAAACTACTATTATTAGGAGATCTGAATCTGCACTTTGATGATGCCTCCGATTCTGGGGCGCAAGGGATCTGCCAGGAATTGGCAGCATTACAGATGACACTTAAATCGGAGTACCCTACGCATCTACAAGGTCATCTACTTGACCCAATTTTTGCTAATTGGGATGCTCTAGAAATGGAGCAGCCGCTTCCAGTTCCCTGGTCGGATCATTTTGTGATCCCTTTTAAGGTGCGGATGTCGGTTCAAAAGACTCCAGCTAAAGTTGAACTTAAGCTGAAATACAGGAGGTGGGCGAGTTTCTCGCAAGACAATTTTAGCAAGGTCCTCTCACAGGGGGGGCCCCCGGGTGGTCGGGAGATTGACTCGGCATGTGAGGCCTTAGATAGGCGCATTTTGGAAGCACTTGACAGCTGTGCACCCTGGGCCACAAAGGCACCCATAAGGCAAGCAAAATCTGCCCCCTGGTTCGGAGACGAATTGAGACTGGCAAGAGCGGCCTGTAAACGTCTTGAAAGACGATGGAGAAGGGATTTCTCGGCCCAGTTGAAGACGGAATATAAAGTTAGTCTCAAGCTCTATCATACCCTTATCAGAAAATCCCGGGCGTCCTATTATAAGGAAAGAATTGTGAGAGCGGAAAATTCAGTCAAAGAGCTGTTCACCGTCTACAAAGAGATCTCATCCCTGGACAAGGTCGCAGCACCGAGTATGAGTTCAGTGGAATCCTGTAATCGGATAGCAGAGTTTTTTGTAGAGAAGGTAGAGAAAATCTATTCCACCTTCCCGGTCTCTGCAAGGGAGGGGCGCACTGAGGCTGCTGCTCCTACTAACATAAAGGGAGAGGACTATCTGGATACCTTTAGTACCCCTAATCATGAGACCCTAATGAAGATAGCTAGTAGCATCAAGTCCGGCTCTCCCAGTGACCCTGCAAGGCCAAGGGTGCTGAGAGGGAGTATGGAATGCCTTGAACTGTACATTAGACATCTGTTAGAGCTCTCTTTTAGCTCAGGCATTGTGCCAAAAAAATGGAAGGAGGCTGTGGTCTTACCGCTGAGGAAGAAGCCGAATGTCAGCATGGACCAGCTAGTCAATCTGCGTCCCATCTCGCTACTCCCTTACTTTGCGAAAATTGCAGAGAAGGTTGTGAATATCCAGCTGATGGCCCATGTCAACACACATAGTCTGCTCCATCCTACTCAATCCGGTTTCCGAGCGTCGTACTCGACTGAATCGGCTCTGCTCCTCTCCACTGAGACCATCCGGAAGTACGCTGATGAGGGTCAGACGGCGGCCTTAATTTTATTAGATCTGAGTGCCGCCTTTGACACTGTTTCTCATCATACGCTGCTTCAGTGTCTCAGAAGGGGTGGGGTGGGGGGGGGAAGGCATTGGAATGGATGGAATCCTTTCTGCAGGACCGCAGTTTTCAGGTAGCGCAGGGACCTTATTTATCCAAGAGAATTAGGCTTAAACAGGGGGTGCCACAGGGGTCCACCCTTAGCCCGACCCTGTTTAACCTATATGTTTCCCCGGTGGCAGACATCACTGGAAAGTTTGGGGTCAAAGTTGTGTCCTACGCCGACGACACGCAACTGGTGGTGTCCCTTACACAGTCGGACGAAAAGGCAGCCACTAATTTTAACTCCTGCCTGCAAGAACTAGCGGTATGGATGGCTAGCAACTGCCTTAAACTGAACGGGAGCAAGACAGAAGTGCTGGTTATTGGCAAGGCACCTTCTGTGTGGACGTCGGCGTGGTGGCCACAGACCCTGGGTCCTATCCCTGGCCCTAGTGAACAGGTTAAGAACCTAGGGGTGTGGCTGGACCCTAAGCTCTCGTTCCAGCATCATACAAGGCGGGTGGCAGGAACATGTTTTGGAATCTTGCGTGGACTCCGCAAGACCCTGGACCTCCTGCCTACCGTAGCTAGGAAGACCATGGTCCATGCTTTGGTAACATCGAGGCTGGACTATGGAAATGTGCTTTACCTGGGGGCTAATGCCAACTGTGTACAGAGGCTTCAATGTATCCAGAACGCAGCGGCTCGCCTGGTTCTGATGCTACCTAGGCGAGCCTCTTCCAGAAAGGCTCTGGTTGCCCTTCATTGGCTTCCGATCAAGGAGCGAATCCTGTTTAAAGCTCTTTGTGTGAGCCATCGGATTCTACAAAGGAAGGGGCCCACATACCTTCATCACCTTCTGACCCCGTATGTCCCCTCCCGCCAATTAAGGTCTAGCGGGACGGGACAGCTTATTATTCCCAGAGTCAGGAGGGCAAGGATGGGTGGGTGCTCCTTTAGTTTCATGGCAGCTCAGCAATGGAACAAACTCCCGTGGGGGCTTCGGATGGAGGCCTCGGAGTTGACTTTTCGCAAAAAGCTGAAAACTTTTCTTTTCCCCACTGAGTAGCTTCCTGGTTGCTAGACCGTATATTGGGGGGGCGGGGCCTGGAAGCAATGTCTTTTTTTAGTCTGTACCGTAGCGCGGGGACACACTAGCCTAGTGTAACCAAGCGCTCTATAAATGTCATTATTATTATTATTATAATTGGTGTTCATTTAAAGCGCCGATTGGTTCTGGTCGAGTTTGCACTATTAAAAATTGCTCAAAAAGAAGAAATGTCCAACAAGTGTCCTTTATTGTCCCCTTTCCTCTGCGCATCTTTGGTTTCTCCTAGAACGTTGCACTCTGAGGATTCGAAGAAAAGCACCTCAGTTATTTTTTGTTGATGCTGACTGCAGATTGGATTAAACAAAACAATTCTCTTTCACCTGGAGTCTGCCGCCTCGTTGTTGTTCCTGATCGCAAATCCCTTTGTGCTAAACAGCTTGCGGCAACCTCTGTTGTAACATGAAAAGTATGGGTAGCACTCCAACCATTCCTGTCAAAGTCTGGCACTTGTGATCATGCAGTGATAAAAGTAAAAAAACACCAGGTCCCGAAATATATTAATAACAGAGTTGGTGAGCAACTCACACCTCACCTCGAATAACTTAATTCCTCTATTTCACGAGCATAGGAGCCCATTTGCGTGCAGTAAAAGACAAGACAATAACATGCTCAATTTCTTCCGACATATATACACTGCACTGTGATGACAGTAAACCCGGGGACTCTCAACACCGTGAACTGGATGGGGTGTGGGACCAGAAACAGCCAATTACTGACCGCGGGTCTGCCATGTTGTGCCTCAATCATTTAAAGAGGACAACGAGGCTAAAACCATGGACACAAAAAAAACCACTTTTTGGACTGCCTCAGCACTTTTTCTAGTACTCACAGGTCTCAAATCGGTGTGCCGGCGAAGTGTTGATAACAGACCAACTGACAAAGAGCGCATATCCACCTAGGTAACAGCATAGAATTGATAGGTGAAAGAGTGGCGTACTACCAGTAGCATTATTACACTCGATGTATTAAAAACTCATATGTGTGTTTGTTTGAAAAAGTAGCACAGTCACGTGGCAAGCGTTGTTTCTTCGCTATTTGTTTGTCCAATGCAAAATTGCTCGATGAATACCTGGTAACCTTGCAATTCTATAGTACTGACATTCTATAACTGTCATGGAGTCCTTTTCCTATATAAACTGTTGACCCGGTAATCCTCCTACAGTTTTCACTATTTGGAGCAGTCAATGTAAACAAGCAATGACAGGGCTGGAGGGGGATGCCAGCAACGTTGGGGGCTGAGGGGAGAACAGTCTGCAAACATATGCGCTCGTTTGGAGTGCTACAGATTAAATATAAAATTAGAGAGAAGTGGCAGGACAGAGGGTGTGGCGTAACAGCCAGAACTGCCGACCTGCGAACTGGGGAGCCATGTTAGAGTCTGGGCATCGGCTCCCAATCACGATTGAAATGCAAAAGTTAAAAAAATAATAGTTCTGGTAAAGTAGATGGAAACAGTACTCTGGCGCCAGAAAACTGATAAGAGAAGCACACGAGGAACAGTATGCTACAAGCAATAAAAATGGAGGAAAAGTAAGTGGCAAGCACAGGAACCAATAAGAAGGAAAGGGGTGGGATGTAAGACCCTTTTAAGATTTATATTAAATACAATAGATTTCACAAGCACAGCGCAAGGGCTGTGCAGGCGAAACCTAAACAAGCTTTGCGCTACAAACTTGAATGTATCAATGCCTGTCTCACTCACTACCCAACAAACCCATCCTGAGATAGGAGGAGATGAAACTGGCTTGTAGGACTTCTTGACTGCAATCAAGAAATGCCTAGTGCCAGCAGGCCTTATGTCCTTAGGCACTACTTCATATACCCTAATGCATCTTACAACACACTTTGGGTTTTCTGGAAAACCAGGATATTGAAACACCCTATTGGGAGATTTTGTATTTCTAGACTCTGTGAAAACAACCCCTTTAAGACTGAAAATTCTGAAAGACATATATAGTGCTCTATAATCTGATGCCCTCTTGCAAGAGATGAGACATGGAAGCATCGCTAACTTCCCTGATATCCTTTTCAAGATAGAAATTGATTATTCTTCCAGCAGTCGCAATACTACTTTAAGTATCATAAACTTGAAAATCTTGGTTCTGGAAAGCACCCCATTAGAAGAAAGAGGACTTGTTAAAATCACCAATGTATATGTATCAAGAGTGTGATAAGCTAGTCCCTTTTCTGCTACCTCGGATGGAAAATATAATATGTGTACCACATCAGCCCCCCATAGGACCCAGGTTCCATTTCACACACCAACGGCATCATCTTCGCCCAGACAAGCCATATCATTTGTTTGTGGATTTTGAGGAGGCTCTCCTGAGCTTTGAAGCTCAGGACATCTCAGTGTACTCTCTAATCTTCCATGTCATCTTACGGGGAGCCTTGCCCACCACCAACACATGAGACCTAATGTGAAGATCCTTCAGATTGCGCAGGTTCTGCAAAAGTAAGATAGGAAAATCCAAAGAAAGTTCCAGAAGAACCGGAAGCCAAACTTGCGATCTTCATAGTGATGTTACTAACATTAGTGTCTCTTTGTCTCCGTACCTGCGCTCAGAGCCTTGCAATCATTGAGAAGGTGGGAATGCAAATCTCTAGCTGTGGCTTCTGTCTTCAAGGGAAGCATCCATTATCTATGCCATCAGGTTGGCCTCCAACGCAAAATTTGAGGGTCGCGCTGAGATGCAAATAGATCTAACTGGCATGAACCCCCATATGAGCATTATCTTTCTGAACATTTCTGGACCTAGTTTTCATGCACTGAAATCTATAATGTGTCTGGAATTCCAATACGCCCAGTGGTTCTTAACCTTTTGACTTCTGTAGAGCCTCTCTCAAATCATTATTGGAATCGAGGGATCCCCACTCAGTCATTACTAGAAGCCGTAGACCCCACAACAATTTTGATGGTCTGAACCTCAAAACAATATAATAAAATACAGAAATAAGAATTCAGCAAAGAAAATACACAAATGCTGAATTTAATTTACAAATATAAAAAACAATTAAAATGTTCATTTTAATGGGAATCGTGGGGTTTTTCTAAATTTAACTGAGGCCACCCATCGTCCATGCTATGTTCTGTTGGAGGCATTTGCACTGCTCCAATAAATCAATCTGAGGACATCAGATTAATTTGTATCCTCCAATCTAAAATTCCTTCACATTTACTGAATGTTTTACATTTTTTCACTTTTAAAAATGTACTTCTTTAATTATATTATGTTATGTCCATTTGTGGTGCACACTTAATCACTTGTGCGGGTATTTAGGCACTTGAGCGGTGTGCAGGCATATGGTCCTTGCAGACTTATTCAAAGAGCAAGCTCTTCAGCTTCTTGCAGTACTCAAGAAGCAAGGAGGAGGCTCTGATGTGTTGTGGGAGGTTGTCCCACATTTGGGTGCGATGTAGGAGAACGAGAGACCTGCTTTGCTTTTGTGGATGCGGGGGATGTGAGAGAGAGACTTAGTGGAGGTGTCTGGCAGGATTGTGGAAGTGTATGCGGCTTTTCAGGTATGCTGGTCCACTGTTGTGCTGGGCTTTGTAAGTGTGTGTGAGGAGTTTGAATTGGCTGCATTTGTGAATGGGGAGACAGTGGAGCTCTCAGAGTTGAGGGGAGGTGAGATCTGGGTGCGGCGTGAGAGGTCGAGGAGGAGTCTTCCTGTGGTGTTATGAATGATCTGAAGTCTGTGCAGGAGTTGCTTGGAGATTCCGGAGTAGAGTGCGTTGCTGTAGTCAACTCTGCCTGTGATGAGAGCTTGCGTGACAGCACGTCTATTGTTCTGTGGCAGCCATTCGAAGATTGTTTGCAGAATTTGCTGGATATGGAAGCAGGGGGAGCTCACTGCGTTGACTTGTGCTCTCATGTTGAGCTTGTAATCCATAGTGATCGCTATATTTCTAGCGTGGTCAATGGGTGTTGGTCCTAGTTCCATCAGCCACCAGGTGGCGTTCCATGGGGAGTTCTTGTTTCCAAAGACAAGTAACTCTATCTTTTCGGAGTTAAGCTTCAAACAGTTGGTTCTAATCCATTCTGCCACTATGGCCATGCAGTTGGTGAAGTTGGACCTGGTGGTGGTTGTCTTGTCTGTCAGGGAGAGGATGAGATAAAGGTCATCTGCGTAGGAGATAATGGTGAAGCCTTGGGATCGGATGGTGTTGGCAAGCGGTGTCATGTATATGTTGAACAGGGTCGGTCTCTAGGACAATCCCTGGGGGACTCGTAAATTAGCTTCTTGGACTCTGACTTGAAGGGTGGCAGTCTGACTCTTTGGGTTCTTCCCATGAGGAAGGAGCAGATCTAGTTGAGTGCTGCTCCTCGGATGCCAATCTTGTGGAGTCTTCTAATGATCGTGTTGCGGGAAACTGTGTTGAATGCTGCAGAGCTATCGAGCAGGATGAGGGACGCGGTTTCTCCTCGGTCTAGAATAGTCCTGATGTCAATGGCTGCGTTGAGTGAAGTTTCTGTGCAGTGGTTCATTGTGAAGTTGTTGACGGATTCCATGGATGTGGTGTTGTCCCTGACGATCTAGAAGATTTCCTTGCAGCTGTTGGAGCTCCATTCAATGCATTCAGCTAGTTCTCCTTTATTGGTGTGGTAGTTGCTGGTGATAGTGTCTGAATGCAACTTTGCAAGTGATTCTGTAGACAGCTTCTTGCCTGGCTCTACTTTTTCTTTCTAGCTATTTGCAGTGTCATTTGGAGTCTCGAAGGTCCTCTGTGCACCAACTGGCTTGCTTGTTGGTTCTTCTTTGTTTGTTGAGTTTGATGGATGTGAGGGAGTCTGCACCGTTCTTGATCCAGTAAAAAAAAAATGACGATGTCATCGGAGAGGTTGTCTGTGGGTTTGGGTCGATCCATGCGGAGAGCATTGAGCAACTCCAATTCTGAGATTTTGCCCCAGTTCTGGATTGGTAGGCTGACGTTGGCAGGAGTGTAGGTTTACGGTATGTTGATTTGGAAGTGGATTATGGAGTGGTCGGCCGAGGTGAGGCTGAGTTGTACTTGATGCTGTTGCATGTGGTAAAGATGGGCTCCAGTGTGTGTGTCCAGTGATGTGTGTGGGTTCTGTGGTTGGGTTAGTCCAATGTTGTTCAGGGTTTCAAGGAGTGATGTGGAGCAGGGGTGAATTCGGTCTTCGAGGTGGAAGTTGAGGTGATTGAGGAGTATGAAGGCGTTGGAGTCGATGGTGAGGGGGCAATGAAATCTGTTACGAGGCTGGTGAAAGTAGCTTGCGGTCCTGGTGGTCGGTAGGCAAGGGTTCCGTTTATGGCAAAGTTTTCGAAGATTTGCAGTCTGAAGTGCAGGTGTTCTATGATTGGGGTGGTGCTTTCCGTGGTCGTTTAGCACTTGATGAGTCTTTGTAGATGATTAATAGCCCCGCCACCCACCGCTTATGAAGGCAGTCCTGTCATGCAGTCTTGAAGCCTGCTGAGATTGCCGTGTGGCGATATCCGGTACCGATGTTGAGTTGAGGCAGGTTTCCATGAGGAAGAGAAGGTCCGGTGCATTGCTGCTCAGCAGGTTCCAGATTTTGGTTGTGTGTTTGCTGAGCGAGCGGTCAATAGAATGCATGTGCATGAGTGCTGGGGTGCGGGTTTGCTGTAGCATGTGCTGTTGTGTGGGGGTGTTGATGGTGTTACTGGTGCTTGCATGGAATGTGTGGGTAGGCTGCTGCAGATGTAGTGGCAGGGGGTGCAGGTGAAGGCTGCAACTGTGATGTGTGGTGCAGTGCAACAGCAGTGAGAGGAAAGGACTCCAGGCTAGAGCAACTGGAGGAGTGCTGCGGTGTATCGCTGGGGGGGCAACTGGACCAAGGTTCGTGGCACTGGGCGCAGACAGGCGTGCCTTCGGTGCAGACTTGCAGCTGCCGCCATTTAGTATGTCCTGGCGGGGAGGAGGGAGGCATGGGGCTGTAGAGCAGGGCTATCCATGAGCGGGAAAGACGATGCAGGAAGGTGCTGAAGGATGAAGCAGATAACGAGCAGGGGAGGTGGAAATGGGGCAGGATGGAGTGTGGGGGGGCTCAGGATAGTGCACAGAGGAGAGCGTGAGAGAGAGCGCAAGAGAGCCCAGTCCAAAAGAGACTGAACTGGGAAATGTTGTCCATCTTCAATATTATAGACTTTTGAATGTGAAGAACAAGTTACTTACCTTCGGTAACGATATATCTGTAAGAAACATAGGTTAGTTATAGATTTCTTACCTTAGAATCTCCCCCAGGCGTCAGACGGGATCTGGAAAGTTTTTCGTCAGCAGTACCCCTGCGCGTCGGAAGGTGGCGTCGGTCGACTACGCGTTCGTCGTCGGCGTCGTGGTCGCCGAGATGACATCGCGGTAGCTATAGACGCCGCCCTCGCGCGCTGACGTCAGTTCTGTACACGACTTTCCTCCCCAGAAGCGTAAGCCATGCAAGACACTGACCACTGGTGCACAAAACTAGGGCCCTGAAAAAATGACCTTAACCCTAGAAGTCAATTCGCAGAACGGGGAGGATGGGTGGGGCGGTAAGGAATCTATAACTAACCTATGTTTCTTACAGATAGATCGTTACCCAAGGTAAGAAACTTGTTCATCTGAAAGAAACAGTTAGTTATAGATTCCTTACCTTAGAATAGATACCCCAGCAATACCAACCCCGGATGTGGGTCTGCGAACTAAGTTCGCACCAGAAAGTCCTGGAGAACAGAACGGCCAAAGAAGCCGTCTCTCCGGACTTGGCTGTCCAGGCAGTAGGTTTGGTGAACGTGTGCAGCGATGCCCATGTAGCTGCCTGACAGATGTCATTCAGGGGGACTCCTCGTCCCAAGGCAGTAGTAGCTGCCGTCGCCCTGATGGAGTGGGCGCGCAGCCCCACTGGAGTCTCCTTCTTTGCCAAAGAGTAGCAGGCTTTGATGCACAGAACGACCCACCTGGAGATGGTTCGTTTGAGCACGGCCCGACCTTTCTTAGCGCCCACGTAACCAACAAAGAGCTGGCCGTCCACCCGGAATGGTTTTGTGCGATCCAAGAAGAAGGAGAACGCACGTTTTGGATCCAGCCGGTGGAGCCTCTCTTCCTCTTTTGAAGGATGCAGAGGCGGAAAGACGGTGGGCAAAGTGATGGTTTGGCCAATGTGGAAAGAAGTAACCACTTTGGGAAGAAAGGAAGGTCTAGTTCTAAGGACAACCTTGTCCGGATGGACAGCCAGAAAGGGAGGCTTGGAAGAAAGAGCTTGTAGCTCACTCACCCTGCGTGCAGAGGTGATGGTCACCAGAAAGGCAGTTTTCAAAGTAAGAAGCCTGTGAGGGCAGTTATGCAGCGGCTCAAAGGGAGCGCACATAAGATAAGTAAGCACCAAGTTCAAGCCCCACTGGGGAATTACGAAGGGAACAGGAGGAAAGAGATGAGTAATGCCCTTACGGAATCTATTTACAACACGGGACGTGAAAAGAGAAGGCTAATCAGGAAGCCTAAGGAAGGCAGAAATGGCCGAGAGGTAGCCTTTGAGAGTGCCCAGAGCAGAGCCCTGCAGGGCCGAAGAAAGGAGGAACAAGAGAACCTCAGAACGAGGGGTGGAAAGGGGATCCACAGCCTTTGCTGTGCACCATGCCACAAATTTGTTCCATCTGCAGGCGTATACCGTCTTAGTGGAGGGACGCCGGGCTGCCAAGATAACATCGCAGACTTCAGGAGGCAGGTCAAAGGATGTCAACTGCCGCCGCTCAATCTCCACGCAAGGAGGTGGAGGATGGACAGGTTCGGGTGGAGGACCGTCACCTGCTGCAGGGGGCTGTGGTGGACTGGCCCGCCCGCTGGCCCCCAGAACCACGGCGGTGGTTTCCACGTCCCCGGCTGCGAAGGGGCTGAACAGCTTGCGCCAGCCTGTGGCTCTGGGCGGGACGTTGCGGGTACCCCTTTCGTAGCCACGAAAGGGGCGAAAGGCAGGCTGCGCAGGGCGGGTGGTGGAGAGGCCCAAGGATCTGGCCGTAGCCCGAGAATCCTTAAAGCGCTCTAGCCCGTTGTCTGCCTTGTCGCCGAAAAGGCGACGGCCATCAAAGGGCATGTCCATAAGTGTGGATTGGACATCCCCGGAAAAGCCAGTCGAACGCAACCAGGGGTAGTGTCGAAGGGCTACTGACGTGGAAAACGTCCTGCCAAGTGCGTCGGCGGTATTCCGCCCACAGCGGATGGTAAACTTCGCTGCGTCTCTCCCTTCAGCAACCGCTCGAGAGAGCACGGCCCGGGCCTCCTCCGGGCACTGAGGCAGCACTTGCGCAACCGTGTCCCACACGGAGTGGGTGTAATGGCCCAATAGACATGCAGCGTTTACCGACCGCAGTCCCAAGCTGGAGGAAGAAAACATCTTCTTCACAAGATGATCCAACTTCTTGGATTCACTGTCCGGGGGAACAGTAGGGAATGCGCCCTTGGACGTGGATGCTTGGACTACCAAGCTCTCAGGGGTGGGGTGTTGGGAGAGGAAAGTGGGGTCGCCCGGGTCCGGGCGGTGGCGTCGGGCAATCATCCTGTCCACAGGAGCCCCTGAGTTGGGCCTGGACCAGGTGCCCAAAAGGATGTCTGTCAGGGCTTCATTAAACGGCAGCAGGGGCTCCGAAGAGCTCGCTGCTGGTTGAAGCACCTCTGTCAGGAGGTTAGTCCTGACTGCCACCGTAGGTAGCTCGAGGTGGAGAGCCTCGGCCACCCTACGGAACACCACTGCGTATGACGCTCCCTCCTCCGTAGCCACGGTAGGAGGAGACAACATGCCATGGTCAGGAGATGTAACCAAACCACTGGCTTCCCCCAGTTCCTCTCTCCAGTCCTGCTCATACACCAGCTGGTCTGTTAAAGGGTCTCCAGACCCCTCCCAGTCCTACTCACCCTCCTCTGGCTGCCAATCTGGTCTCAAAGAGCCAGGGTAGAACAAGGGGCACAAAAGTACCCGTCGGCGTCGGTCGACGCCGGTCTGACTCATTGTCTACCTCGAGGTGGAGGCCGGAGTAGACGTCGGCTAGGGACACAGCCGACGCCGGTGGCGAACGTGGTGCCGGTGGAATCGGCGCCGGGGGAGGCGCAACGAGGTCGGACGGCGCCGTTCCGGATCCAGGCCTGAATCCAGGGGGGCCCTGCGGCGCCGAAGCCGTCGAAGGCCCATGGCCCCCAGCCGAGTCCGCAGGGCCCGAATGCGCGCCGGCGGAGTCGGGGCTGCCCAAAGATGGCATGCATCACTTCGTAGAAACTCCGAAGCTGGGCAGGGGTCGCACCTGGTCCCGGAAAGGGAAAGAAACCCAAAGTCGACCCAGCAGGCTCCGCACGCGGAGCCGCGGGAGGGGCACCACCCGCATCCCTCGTCGCGTCGGCCGACGGACGGGGAGAAGTCGAAGAGCGACAATGCTTCTTCGACTTCTTTTTGTGCTTTGACTTACCTGACCCCGAGTGCGAAGAATGGTGTAGGCTCCGCGACCGGTCCCTCGAGCGGCACGGAGCAGACTGGCCGGGCCTCAAGTAACTTTCGGGACCGCTCCCGCAAAGACTTGGGGGCCATGGTCCGGCAGTCGGAGCACGACTTGGGGTCGTGGTCGCGCTCCAGGCAGTAGAGGCACACGCGGTGCGGATCCGTCACCGACATGAGTCAGTTACAGGAACTGCAAGCCTTAAAGCCGGGCATCCCTCGTGCACCAGGAGTCGATGGACTCAACAACGAAGTCGAGAAAAAAGTTCAGACAAAAATTGACTGTGGATGTGTACAAGGCTAATTTACCGTTCAGGGACCCCTCCTAACCCACGTTTTAAAAGCCTGTTGCCAACAGGGTTTGATTCCAACGTGGGCAGATTCGATAGTGGTCCCCATTTTTAAAAAGGGGACGGCAACAGTCCAGCTTGCTATCGTCCAATTTCCCTGCTGGATTCGTTTCTTAAAATTACAGGTCGCATTATTTTAAACAGGCTACAGTCATGGGTGGAAGAGAAAGGAGTTCTTTCTAAATTACAATATGGCTTCCGCAAGGGTGATCGGCAAATACACACATGCGAAACAAGGAAAACTATTTTTAGCATTTGTCGATCTCCGCTCCGCTTTTGACTGCGTGAGACATAATAAATTGTGGAGTATATCTCTCATGATGCAGTTATATAAAGAGACTGGTGCTAGGGTTCGTTTTGGTAGGCAGGGCGAATGCACAGCCAAATTTCCTATTAGTAAAGGTGTTAGGCAGGGCTGTGTGCTTGCACCCCTACTTTTTAGCTTGTATATTAATGAGTTAGGACAATTTTTAACTGAACAATGCCAGGATCTTCCTATAATTAACGATCAACCTGTACCTGCATTGATGCACAGGGACGACGCGGTTTTAATGGCACGTACTCAACTAGGTCTGCAGAGAGTTTTAACGAGTTTTACACTATTTATGGGTGCAAGGGGTTTGAAAGTAAACATTTTAAAAACCTACATCATGAAATGTGGTAAAAACACTGCAAGGTGCCGCAACATTTTTATTGATAATTCAAAAGTAGAATGTATTAGTAGTTTCCCATACCTTGGAATTCAATTCGATTATCGAGGGACCTGGGTACCTTGCTGTGCAGGCGAGAAAATTGATGTTTATCAGAATGATTGGTGCATTGACTAATTTCGCTAGAAGGTTAGGCAGAAGACCAATCCCAGAATTAATACTGATATATAAAGCCAAGTGCCTATCCACAGCCATGTATGGTGCTGGTATTTGGGGGCACATGGATGTGAACCCTATTCAACTAATAGAAAACGCTTTTACCAAGTACTTACTGGCTGTCCCCACTAGCACAGCCAACTTTGTTTGCCATTCAGAACTCGGGCTGTCTTATATAGCAGATTTGGTTAAAACTGAACCGATCCTACTGTGGCTTAAGGTCTGGGTTACCGAGGAGACCAGTTTTAATCGCGAGGTAATCAGGGATTGTCTGGGGATGGTAAAGGTGTCCACTATCCCGTGGTTAAATTACATCAAAAAGTTCACTTGTGATATTGGCCATCCAGAATATTTTGAAAATCCAGACAGTCTTACTAAACTTACGAGAAAGTCCTTAAAAGCATTCTGCCTAGCGCATTTGCAAGCTAATAGACTTGCTGTAGAGATCGTTAAACAAACAGTCTTGGAGAACCAAATAATGCTATCATGTTACGTTATTCAACCATACCTAGTTTGTGTACCTGGGTCTTATGAGAGGATGCTATTAACACGATTTCGCTTGGGGACCTTTCATAGACTGGTGAGTTTTCCCACCATTAATGGCTGGTCAAAAATACTGGATGTCTGCCCGTGTGACGCTATTTCACAACAATCTACACTACACGTGATTTTATTTTGTAAATTTTACCTCCACCCAAGAAAATGTTTTTTAAAACCAGTTTTGAAAAAGATGGGGCTGAGACAATGTCGTACCGCGTTATTAGCGTTGCAAATTTTAGACGGTGAATTGATTATTCTAGCTGTTGCTTCCTTTCTGAAAAGTGTTATGAAATATAGAAGATTTTATGAAACCAGCTGATGTACGCTTATCTCTAATCACCATGAATTTTATCTCTTTGTAAAAATGTTTTTCTTTTTTAGATTGAATGTTTAGCTTTGTGCTTTTATGATTTAAAATCTAAATCGAATAAAGCTATTTTTGATTGATTGATTGATTGCCTGGGGGTACCGCTCTCTCCGGATCTGCGCTTGCTGGCGCGGAATAAGAAAGAACTGACGTCAGCGCGCGAGGGCGACGTCTATGTAGCTACCGCGACGTCATCCCGACGACACAGACGACGAACGCGGAGTCAACCGACGCCACCTTCCGACGCGCAGGGGTACTGCTGACGAAAAACTTTCCGGATCCAGTCTGACGCCTGGGGGAGATTCTAACGTAAGGAATCTATAACTAACTGTTTCTTTCAGATTGAACATGCTAACAGTTCCAGGCAGCTGATGTTTAAATGCCTCTCCTGCTCGGACTACAGGCCACCTGCAGTAACTTTCCTGCATTGTGCTCCTCTGGTATAGATCAGAATATGGCTCGGCCATTCCAGGCCTCCATATGGTTCAACTACCATTGAAGTTCCATCCTGGCTGCTATTGTGATTTGCATCTCTGCTGCATATGTTAGTCCTTTCGTCAATTGGGTGGCTTGCAGTCTCTGCAGTGATCGTTAGTGTAGCGGACCTGGGAAAAATAACCTGGAGAGACAATGCCAGCAGTCCCACAATTCTGGATAGATGCCTCAGAAGGCTCTGACCCTTTAAATAAGGTTCTCCTCAGCTCCTTCACAACAAGCGTCATTTTTTCCCTGGGGACGTTTCAGCGTCCGTTGTACTGTGTCTATGACAATTCTCAAGAAGATTATATTTTGAGAAGGTTCGAACTCCAATGTCTGCGCATCGAGTATGAATCCCAGGTTCTACAGCAGTGACGTGGTCATCAATAGGTCCTCCCTCCATTGTGTGGAGTCCAGATTCATCCATAGAGGATCACCCTAGGCAGACACTTAATCTGATCCTCCTGGAACGAAGATGCTCCATGACTGGTTTCGTTTGAACACCCCCGCACAGCAGGTCCTAATGCTCACATCCACTGTGCGTATATAAAAATAAACCGCCACACTGGTCTAAAAGTATGGCATTAAGGAACATGCTGGAGGTTTCTCCGTGTAATATGGGCTACACCGAAGATGGGAAGACTGAAACTGAGGTGAATTACAATGGGTACCTGAAGTATTAGACGGGTGGGTGGTCGGTACATGTGGCGTTTTTAAGCATGGCTGTAGATAAGCAAAGTCACACACTGGTTTTGTGTTTCACATATTGTGGTATTTTTATATTTTTTCTTAGGGATCACAATTGAGTCATTTTTTTCAAATAACATTCGAGTATTATTTGATAACAGGAATGCACCTTTTTGCACTTGTTTTGGCTAATAAGGGTTCGTACACTGTATGTTTTGCACACAATGGGTTCTGGTGATAAAGGATAGGACGTTATGATTCATGGTCTCTGATGGGCTGTTTTCAACTTTAATTTTAGTAACCCCTGACGAAGGGCAAGTAGCCCGAAATGCATTGGGTGGATTCCCAATTTGGTGATTTGCAAATGAAAGTGATGTGCCGAGCTGTTGGAAAAAGCCTGGATGGGCATTCTTGGAGCATTAAAGGATTTGACATCACTTCGCCTCCATTTGAATTATTAAGTGATTGGATTACTATGGATGAATATGGTAACTGGTACAAATACAGAATGTCTGATTGAGATAATTGAAGCAGTGCGCCCTGAAACTGGGTCGTGACGACGCACCAGATATTTCCATGACTGGTCTAAGCATTTTGGCAAAATAACATGGGGTGGGGGAGACACAAAAGGAAGTGCCGTAAACTTGTAGATCTATTGTCTCTTTGTCCAGCAGTGAATTCACCTCTAGACACAAGACATAAGTCTACCACTGAGAAAGAAAAGGGATTGGACCTTCTCTATTGTTGAGGAGTCCTACAGAACTCTACCTGGAAACCTGCAATTGTTTGCAGAACCCTCGTATCCCCTGTAACTTCCCTCCATTTGGGTAGGAACTGTTCCAGGTTTCTGCCCACTCTAGGTTGGGAAGAAAGTGCAATCCTTACTGGAGATTCCCCCTGGGGTATTGGATACACACCAAAGGTTTCCTCTGCTCCTGCACCCTCTACCTGTGCTTCTGGTTGAAGTAAAATCCTCCAAACCTTTTTAGATTTTGCCATTGGAATGGCTTTCTACCTTGAAAAATCTGGGAGGCTGTGGAATAAGAATTGCTTATTGAATGCCCGCTACCTCTACCGGTTCCTCTGAAAACCTCTTAGCCCAATACCCTTCTAATGGAGTGCTGAGCCTTACCCAAGAACAAGAACGTAGTTATGAATCTGCTTAGTTCCTTAATTAAAGGATCTGAGAAACAGGCAAGCATTAGCCACAGGTCCCACCTCAGTGGTAAGCAATTCTCTTAGCTTTGGATCTATTTTTCTTAACAGGTTGACATTTCTCTGTGGAAAGGGCACAGTTTGTTTCCTAGGAAACGCACTGCCCCTTGCATCCAACTCAACAAGATGTCAGTAGAAATGAGGTTACCAGTTTCTCTGGCTTCTTCTGCCATATTGAGAATTTTTGTTAGAGGTTCAACCACATCCAGGAGTTTATGCTGGGATGCTCTCCAGGAGAGATCGATCTTGGGATCCTTAACAAATTTGGTTATTTGTTTTTCTGCAGTTGGGAAGAGACGGATCATGCAGGTATACTGTCCACGAAATTCAGTATTAAGCGACTTGGTGTGCTATTCTTTTGAACAAGTTACCTATAGCGTTACTTTCATTTAACAGTGCATATTATGGAATACATTTTGCTGTTCGTTAAAAAAAAAAAAAAATGCGTCCACTGAAAAGCCTAACTTTTTTTTCAGATCTCTCTCGTTTAATTTTCCTAGTTTATTCCTTTTTTGAGAGGTAAACAGGCACGGATGAAAATCTCCTGAATTCTAATTAGTAGTGGAGAAATCTGGGTTTATTTGTATATTTTATAAAGAGGTTCTGATTGTTAAATTAGTTCAGTCACTCATAATTCCACCTTCCCCAGGTGGGTTCATTTGATGAGACATTTGTGTGCTAAAGAAAATCTCTGTAAAGCTCCTGGGCTGAACTGGATCAAAAGGCCGTGGTAAAGTGTGTGCATAATATCAAATCATTACCCATGTTAGTTAGTAAAAGTAGAAATGCAGTACAGCCTCCAAAGCATGAGGTGCCTGCTATTTCCTATGAATGGCATATTACTCTGCAATTAAAGCAAGAGAGTAGAAGAAATGGGCTCTTCAGTGAAAGTGAAGGCAGTAGATATTTTGGACATCTCAGAAAAACGTGGTATGTGTGTGTGAGCACAGAACCGAAGCCCTTCCTTCAATTTTTTTTATGTGCTACAATGCATCAGAAGGGATATATGTCAACTTAAAGCACGGCCAGGATTTGTGCACCAAAAGTGCTTGAAACTTACTTTAACACAAGGAGGAACCCCCTTGTAAGACCTGCGACTTACGTGGGCTTTTTAAGTAGGTGCTTTGACCAATTGCCTGGTCTTGATCATGCATCAATGACTCCACATCAGTGCCAAATGAATCTTCAATAGCATCTGCTGGTCAACAGAATTCCATGTACTGAACCTACTCACTATCTGGCTGAGAAACTGACCATATCCCGGGTGATCGATCAAATCACAGGACAGAAATATTGTTCATAGACAGTGACAGCATTTCAGAAGCACTGAATCCTGACCCAATAGTTCCTGGGTTGTGTTCACATGATCTGGAATCCCCTCGCTGTGAACTGTTCGTAACCAACTTGCACATGGTTTTCAGAAAATATCTGAAACTATTTCGATTCAGCCATCACCTCCCAACCTCAATGTTGTAAGGCCCTTTTGCACCGGAGCTAAGGATGCACAATTTTGCATTGTCTCATCTCTACTGTCCGTGACTTCTTTATTCCCCCATACGCATTCCTTCCCAACAGTCCCTTAAGAGATTGATTTTGATATGAAGAATGTAATTCCCACACCATCTGCATCCATGTCCCCACATAATGTATGTGCCATACTCATTGTAAATTTCCTCTTAACACTCTTGTATTGTTTTACAAATTAGCCCATTTGTGGCTGTTATGTTCCATTTCTCAAGTTCATTATTTGGTCTTTGATTGTTCTTAATGCTTTCGTCCTGCTGCACCACGGAATTCAGTAACTATTTAATAAAACTTTTTAAATGTAAAATTAAAATAATTTACAGGAAAGCACAAATTCCCACAGGGAGCGGTTGTCTGGTCAGCTCTTAAGTAGAGCCTTCAAACAGATTATCATAATTCCTTGTCTGCGACTACTACTGGAGAAGACAGTGTCATCTAAGCAAGTGCAAGCGAAAGGTAAGGTGTATTTGCAAGGGAAAATCCCTAGGTCATAGTTTCCCATAGCACTGCACTGATTGTCACAGATTTAAAATGCATGGCACCATTAACATACTGAAAAACGTTAACATTATTTCACTCCAGTTTCCTTCAATCAATTGGATAGAGCTACTTTCTGGTAGTTCATGGATATAGATTTACTGTTATGGATCGGCATGAACCTTACATTATTTTAACTCGTTGATATTGGAACTGTTGATTCTTGCACCCCGGAGCGGGAGACAGCATCTGAAAGAAACAGTTAGTTATAGATTCCTTACCTTAGAATTACCCCCAGGCGTCAGACTGGATCCGGAAAGTTTTTCGTCAGCAGTACCTCTGCGCGTCGAAAGGTGGCATCGGTCGGCTCCGCGTCTGTCGTTGGCGTCGTGGTCGCCGGGATGACGTCGCAGTAGCTACTTAGATGCCGCCCTCGCGCGCTGACGTCAGTTCTTTCCTTTTCCGCGCCAGCCAGCGCAGATCCGGAGAGAGCGGTACCTCCAGTCACTTTTTGACTGACTTTTTTACGACTTTTGTCGACACCCTTTTTGAGTCCTCACGGCTCCTGGTGCACGTAGGGATGCCCGGGTTCAAGGCTTGAGGTTCCTGTAATCGACTGATGTCGGTGACGGATCCGCACCGCGTGTGCCTCTTTTGCCTGGAGCGCGACCACGACCCCAAGTCGTGCTCCGACTGCCGGTCCATGGCTCCGAAGGCTTTGCGGGAGTGGGCCCGAAAGCTTCTTGAGCGCCGGCAGTCGGCTCCGCGCCGTTCGAGGTCCCGGTCGCAAGGGAGGTTGATGGACCGGTCGCGGAGCCATCACCACTCGTCGAAGTCTTTTAAGTCTTCGCACTCGGGGTCAGGTAAGTCGAAGAAGCATCGTCACTCTTCGACTTCTCCCCGTCGGTCGGCTGACGCGACGAGGGATGCGGGCGGTTCCCCTCTCGCTGCTCCGCGTGCGGAGCCTGAAGAGCCGACTCAGAGTTTCCCTCCCTTCCCGGGACCCAGAGCGACTCCTGTCCAGCTTCGTAAGTTCTACGAGGTGATGCATGCCATCTTTGGGCAGCCCGAACCCGCCGGCGCGCCTTCGGGCCCCGCGGACTCGGTTGGGGGGCCTAGGCCTTCTCCACCGGCGGCACCGGCCCCGGCGCCGCAGGCCTCGTTTGGATCCGGCACCGCGTCCGCACTCGATGCCGGTCGGTCCCCCGGCCGGCATCGACCCCGGCCTCCACCCTGATGTGGACACGGAGCCGAACCGGCGTCACCCGACGCCGGATCCGGCGCCGAGCAGGGTTTTTGTGCCTTTGTTCACTCCTGGGGTCCCTTTTAGACCAGATTGGCACCCAGAGGATGAGGAGGAGGACTGGGAGGGGTCAGGTGACCCTTTGACCGACCAGTTGGAGTATGACCCGGACTGGAAAGAGGAACTGGGGGATGCCAGTGGTCTTGATACATCTCCTGACCTTGGCATGTTGTCTCCTCCTACCGTGGCTACGGAGGAGGGAGCGTCATACGCAGTGGTGTTGCGTAGGGTGGCCGAGGCTCTCAACTTCGAGCTTCCTACTGCGGCAGTCAGGACTAACCTCCTGACAGAGGTGCTTCAACCGCAAGCGAGCTCTTCGGAGCCCCTGCTTCCGTTTAATGAGGCCCTCACCGACATACTTTTGGGCACCTGGTCCAGGCCCAACACGGGAGCTCCCGTGGATAGGATGATTGCCCGACGCCACCGCCCGGCCCCGGGCGACCCCACCTTCCTCTCCCAACACCCCACCCCTGAGAGCTTGGTGGTCCAAGCCTCTACTTCCAAGGGCACATTCCCTAACGCTCCACCAGATAGAGAATCCAAGAAGCTGGATCATCTTGGAAAGAAGATATTTCTTCCGCCAGCTTGAGACTGCGGTCGGTAAACACCGCATGTCTATTGGGCCGTTACTCCCACTCTGTGTGGGACACGGTTGCGCAAGTGCTGCCTCAGTGCCCGGAGGAGGCCCGGACACTACTCTCCCAGGCTGTCGCCGCCGGGTGGGACGCGGCCAAGTTTACCATCCTTTGTGGGCTGGATACCGCCGACTCTCTAGGCAGGACGATTTCCACGTCGGTAGCCCTTCAACGCTACGCCTGGATGAGATCGGCTGGCTTTTCGGGGGATGTCCAGAATACTCTCATGTACATGCCTTTTGAAGGCCGTCGCCTTTTTGGCGACAAAGCAGACAACGCTCTAGAGCGTTTCAAGGACTCACGAGCTACGGCCAAGTCCTTGAGCCTCTCCAGCCGCCCTGCGCATTCTGCTTTTCGCCCCTTTCGTGGCTACGGAAGGGGTGCCCCACTACGTTCCGCCCAGAGCCACAGGCTGGCGCAAGCTCCCAAACCTTTGCGCGGCCGGGGGAACCACCGTCGTGGTTCAGAGGGCCAGCGGGCGGGCCAGTCCACCAACCCCCCCTCTGCAGCAGCCTCCAAACCTTCCTAGTCTGACATTTCAGGCCCATCAAACGCCAGTGGGCGGCAGGATCCGCCATCACCTCCCCCACTGGCGCACCATCACGTCGGACAGGTGGGTTTTGCAGATAGTCCGAAGGGGCTACTTCTTCCCCTTCGAGGCTACCCCTCCAGCCATGCCACCTCGGTACCATCGTATGTTGGAGGATCATTTGGGCCTTCTCCAACAGGAAGTTACAGCTCTCTTGGTCAAGGGAACCATCGAGGGCGTTCCTGCCCCAGAAGTAGGTTGTGGTTGTTACTCCCACTACTTTCTGGTACCAAAGAAGGACAAGGGCCTGGGTCCCATCTTGGATCTCAGGGACGTCAACAGCTTCCTCCGGAAGGAGAAGTTCAACATGTTGACGCTCGCTCAGGTCTGGTCTGCACTCGACCCTGGAGACTGGTTGGTAGCGTTGGACTTGCAGGACGCTTACTTTCACATCCCCGTCCTGCTGGCCCACCAGCGTTACCTGCGGTTCACGGTAGGCCATGAGCACTTTCAGTTTATCGTGCTCCCCTTTGGCCTTACCAGCGCCCCTCGGGTGTTCACGAAAGTGATGGCGGTGGTCGCAGCTCATCTGTGCAGATCAGGGGTTCCAGTCTTCCCCTATCTCGACGACTGGCTGTTGAAGGCGGGCTCGCCCCAGGCTGTCGTCTCCCACCTCCAGACTACGGCCGACCTCCTGCATTCGCTGGGGTTCTCCATCAACGTGCCGAAGTCACACCTGATCCCCTCTCAGATGCTCCTCTTCATCGGAGCGGTTCTGGACACGGCGCGGTTTCGGGTTTATCTTCCCGAACAGCGAGTCCGGGATATTCGGGCTATAATTCCGATCTTTCAGCCTCTATCCCGGGTTTCGGTCAGGATGACCCTGAGCCTGCTGGGCCTCATGGCCTCCTGCTGGTCGACCATGCCAGGTGGCATATGCGGGCTCTGCAGAGGGACCTGAAGTTCCAGTGGGCGCAGCATCAGGGGAATCTTTCCGATTGCGTCCAGATCTCGGAGGGCACTGCACATCAATTGCAGTGGTGGCTCACGAACCTGGATTGGGACAACGGAAGATCCCTCTCCCTTGCCCAACCAGACCATACAGTGGTGACGGACGCATCTCTTTTGGGATGGGGCGGCCACATGGGAGAGGCGGAGATCAGAGGCCTCTGGTCTCCGGCGGAGTCCGAGCTCCACATTAACCTTCTGGAGCTTCGGGCGATTTGTCTTGCACTCAAGGCATTCCTTCCCTCTGTCCAGGGAAGAGTAGTGCAGGTGTTCACGGACAACACCACCGCCATGTGGTTCTGCAACAAACAAGGCGGGGTGGGGTCGTGGACCCTTTGTCAAGAGGCCCTCCGCCTCTGGACATGGCTGGAACATCAGGGCATATCCCTGGTGGTTCAACACCTGGCAGGTTCACTGAACACCAGGGCAGACGAACTCAGCCGCAGGTGCATGATGGATCACGAATGGCGTCTTCACTCAGAGGTGGTGCAAGGTCTCTTTCAGCAGTGGGGAGAGCCTTGGTTAGATCTATTCGCCACCGAAGGGAACGCGCAATGTCAGCAATTCTCTGCGTTGGAATTTCCAAGGCGGCACTCGCTAGGCGACGCTTTTCGTCACGAGTGGAGTTGCGGTCTTCTATACGCCTTTCCGCCTATACCACTTCTGCCCCGAGTGCTGAAGAAGATCAAACGCGACCGGGCCCAAGTCATTCTTGTGGCTCCGGATTCGGCACGAAGAGTCTGGTATCCCGAGCTGCTCAATATGGCCATCGATCCTCCGATCAGACTGCCTCTTCGGGAGGATCTTCTGTCGCAGCAGCAGGGGATGGTCCTCTACCCGAACCTGTCCAGCCTCCACCTCCTTGCGTGGAGATTGAGCGGCGGCAGTTGACGTCATTTGACTTGCCTCCCGAAGTATGTGATGTAATCTTGGCAACCAGGCGTCCCTCCGCTAAGACGGTATACGCCTGCCGATGGAACAAATTTGTGGCATGGTGCACAGCAAAAGCTGAGGACCCCCTTTCTGCCCCTCTGTCTGAGGTTCTCTTGTTCCTCCTTTCTTTGGCCCAGCAGGGCTCTGCTCTGGGCACTATCAAGGGCTATCTTTCGGCCATTTCCGCCTTTCTAAGGCTTCCTGATCAGCCTTCTCTCTTCAAGTCCCCGGTTGTAAATCTTTTCTTAAAAGGCATAACTCATCTCTTTCCTCCCATTCCCTTCGTTGTGCCTCAGTGGGACTTGAATCTAGTCTTAACATATTTGATGTGCGCTCCCTTTGAGCCACTTCACAACTGTCCTTTAAGACTTTTAACTCTTAAAACTGCTTTCCTGGTAGCCATCACATCTGCCAGAAGAGTGAGTGAGCTCCAGGCTCTTTCATCTAAACCTCCTTTTCTGGCTGGACATCTGGACAAAGTTGTCCTACGAACTCGTCCATCCTTTCTTCCCATGGCGGTCACTTCTTTTCACATCGGGCAAACCATCACTTTGCCCACCTTCTTTCCGCCTCCTTCTAAAGAGGAAGAGAGGCTCCACCATCTGGACCCAAAATGTGCGCTTTCCTTCTAACTGGATCGCACAAAACAGTTCCGGGTGAATGACCAACTCTTTGTTGGCTACATAGGCGCCAAGAAAGGTCGGGCCGTACACCAGCGGACCATCTCTAGATGGGTCATTTTGTGTATTAAAGCCTGCTATTCTTTGGCTAAAAAGGAGCCTCCAGTGGGGCTACGCGCCCATTCCACCAGGGCGACGGCAGCCACTACTGCTTTGGGACGAGGAGTTCCTCTGAATGACATCTGTCAGGCAGCTACGTGGGCATCGCTGCACACGTTCACCAAACACTACTGCCTGGACAGCCAAGTCCGGAGAGACGGCTTCTTTGGCCGTTCTGTTCTCCAGGACTTTCTGGTGTGACATTGGTTCGCAGACCCACCTCCGGGGTTGGTATTGCTGGGGTATCTATTCTAAGGTAAGGAATCTATAACTAACTGTTTCTTTCAGATGAACAAGTTACTTACCTTCGGTAACGATATATCTGTAAGAAACATAGGTTAGTTATAGATTCCTTACCGCCCCACCCATCCTCCCCGTTCTGCGAACTGACTTCTAGGGTTAAGGTCATCCTTTCAGGGACCTAGTTTTGTGCACCAGTGGTCAGTCTCTTGCATGGCTCTGCATTTCTGGCGTGGAAAGTCGTTTACAGAACTGACGTCAGCGCGCAAGGGCGGCGTCTAAGTAGCTACCGCGACGTCATCCCGGCAACCACAACGCCAACGACGGACGCGGAGCCGACCGACGCCACCTTTCGACGCGCAAAGGTACTGCTGACGAAAAACTTTCCGGATCCAGTCTGACGCCTGGGGGTAATTCTAAGGTAAGGAATCTATAACTAACCTATGTTTCTTACAGATATATCGTTACCGAAGGTAAGTAACTTGTTCGTTTACAACGCAGTCATTACATCGCAGTTCCTTTACAACGCTGTCGTTACAACGACCACATTGTTAGAACGCGATGCCTTTACAACGCAAGTCATTAGATCGACTTGCTGTAGGGGGCGCTCTAACATAAGGAATAGTATGATTTACTATTCCAACAACTTCCCTACTGTTGCGCAGGCTAGAGTTGGAATAGTAAATGTTAGACTTGGCATCTTTTGGCGTGTTTCCCCTGAGATTTTGCTTTCTGAACTCCCGGTTTTGACTGTTTGTGCTGGCTTAGTGTTTCTGCACACTTTTCTCACTGCTGATCAGTGGTAAAGTGCAAGTGCTCCTGTGGTAAAATGTGTTATGGATTGGTGTTTCCATGATTGGCCTATTTGATTTATGTGTCAGTCCCTAGTAAAGTGCACTGCGTGTGCCAGGGCCTCTAAATCAAATGCTGTTGGTGGGCCTCAGCCCTGGATTGTGCCACCCACACAAACAGCCCGTAAATGTGACTCTGGCCTGTCATTGCAGAGCCTGTGTGCAGTCTGGTACTGCCATGTGGACTTGGCAAGTGCACCCACTTGCCAGGCCCTAACCTTCCATTTTCTTACATGTCAGCCACCCCTAAGGTAGGCCCAAGGTACCCTGTGGGCAGGGTGCAGTGTATGTGAAAGGTACGACATGCCCTGGTGTGCGTGGCATGTCCTGATAGTGAATTACTGCCAATTTCGTTTTTCACTATTGCAAAGCTACCTGTTCCCCATAGAACAGAACGGGGAGTTTGTTTATAACATCTTATAAACATAACTGGCCCGGGGAATTAGGTAGGAAAATAAAGTTTAGTTTGCCTGAACTCAGAATCTAAAGATGCATCTTTTAGTGAAGGCGATTTTTACATTCTGTGTTTAAAAATACCACTTTTAGAAAGTAGGTATTTTCTTGCTCAGTCATCCAGTGTGCCTCTGCTAGAATGTGGATTGACTGTCTGGGTTTTGGATGACAGAGGGCAGGGGAGCAGGAGTGGCTCCAGATAGTCTAGGTAGGTCAGGAAAGGGCTGAATAGACCTGGGCTGCATTTAGAGTAGGGGGAGGAGATTTCCTTGCACCTGCATGGGCCTGGTCTGCCTCTGACAATGCCGTCTCCACCTCCTGCCAGGAAGCCACACCAGAGAAGGCAGAACTGGTTCTGGCTGGGCACAGACACTCTCTGCCTAAGAGATCAAAGGATTTTGGGATATAAATATTGGGGCCCAGACCCCTGAACTTTAGAACTCTTTTGGACCAAGAAGACTGCCAAGAAGAAGAGCTGGAGAAGCTGTGAGGAGGAACTACCACTTTGCTGTGTGCTTTGCTGTGTTGGCCTGCACTGGCTGCTTCGGTCTTGGGCAGTGAAAGGACTGGACTGAACTTTCTGCAATCTACTTTTGTGAGTTTCTCCAAGGGCTTGAGGTAGAGCTTGCCCCCTGTTCAAGAAGTCTCAGGAACAACAAAGACTTCAAGCTCTTCTGCCCTCAGCACTGGGAACTGTGTGTTTTGTGCTGCAACAGAAGAAAAGCAACCCGACGACGTCTACGACGACGCTGCCGACTCCGTGTCCTGAAGGCACCGCAGAGGGCACCGCCGCACCGCGACCCTGGTCTCACCGACACCGCCACCGACCCGCTGCTCGCACCGCGACCTGTGAGCCCTGCACTCCGCACCGCCTCGCTTCACGACGACGCCTTGGTATCCCAGACGTCACTCCACGCCGAAATTGACGCCGCTGCTTGCACTGTGGTTCGAGGGCACCGCTCGTAAAGTTACACGGCGCACCGCCCTCATCCCGCACCGCAGCCTTGGCCTGCCGGTGCCATCGACTCCAGTTCGTCAGCCGACGACAGCGCTTCAGCAACGACCACGCCGCTGCTTGCACCGCGACCTGCCAGCACCACGACGAGCACTGCATTCACTTCGCACCGCAACCATGGTCTCACCGACGACATCTGACGCCGCCACCGAGCCGCTGCTCGCACCGCGACCTGAGGGCACCGCAAGCCACACCGCTGCACTTCGCACCGCAGCACCCGACGCCTGCGGACGCCAGCGCTACTGACTTCAACAGATAGGAGTTCGATCTGCAACGCGTGTGACTTAGAGGGCCCCGACGACTCCTGCACCGACCTCCGGAACCGACGCCTGCGGACGCCGTGCTTTCGGAAGCTCAACGAGAGGTCGCCGACGCCCTGCATTTCTAAAAGGTACTGTTTGCGGGGCTTCCCGACACCGTAGCTGTCCCGCGACGCCGCGGTCAGCCAGAACTGTTTGGATTTGTTTGCTCACGACGCCGTGATAGCTACTTTATCATGCCGGAATCAAGAGCATCATCTGTTGCATCCCTGGAAGTTGCCTTTGAGGAGGACGCCCCGGTGCCTACAGGGGAGCAGGGAGCTGAACTGGGGGACATCTCTTACCTTCAGAAACCAAACTGCCCGCTTAAGGAAACTCGCTCAGGCGAACCTAGAAGCAAGCCAGGAAGAAATGAAGAAGTGGTATGACCAGAATGCCACTATGGTCGAATTTCAACCTGGGCAGAAAGTGTGGGTCATGGCCCTAGTGGAACCTTGTGCCTTGCAGGACAAGTGGACTGGGCCGTTTGAGGTGGTGGAGCGCAAAAGTGATGTCACCTACCTGGTGGATTTGCGGACTCCAAGGAACCCTTTGAGGGTCCTCCATGTGAACCGCCTCAAGCTCCACTTTGAGAGGTCCGAAGTGAGCATGCTCTTGCGACAGATGATGGGGTGGAAGAGGAGAGTGAACCTCTCCCTGACCTTCCTGTCTACCAAGGAGCACGATGGGTCAGTGGAAGGTGTGATCCTCTCCCCTACACTGACCCCAGAGCAGCAGAGTGACTGTCACCAGTTGTTGGGACAGTTTGCCCCACTGTTCCCCCTGGCCCCAGGTGTTACTCACTGGTGTACCCATGACGTGGACACCGGTGACAGCCCTCCTGTGAAGCACAAGATTTACAGGTTTACTGACCGGGTCAAGGCCAGCATTAAAGAGGAGGTCTGTAAGATGTTGGCGTTAGGGGTGATCGAGCCTTCCAACAGTCCTTTGGCCAGCCCAGTGGTCTTGGTCCCAAAGGCTGCTGCACCCGGTGCCACTCCAGAACTGCGGTTTTATGTGGATTACCGTGGGCTCAATGCCGTCACCAGGACTGACGCGCACCCCATCCCCAGAGCTGATGAGCTCATTGATCGGTTGGGAGCTGCCAAGTTCCTCAGCACGTTTGATTTAACGTCTGGGTACTGGCAGATTGCCTTAACCGATGGGGCCAAGGAGAGGTCAGCATTCTCAACACCAGAAGGACATTACCAGTTCCGGGTGATGCCCTTTGGGTTGAAGAATGCCCCTGCCACCTTTCAGAGGATGGTCAACCAGGTGTTGGCTGGATTGGAGGAGTTCAGTGCAGCATACCTGGATGACATCGCAGTGTTCAGTTCCAGCTGGGAAGAACACTTGCAGCACCTCAGGGAAGTGTTGAAGGCGCTGCAGAGGGCAGGCCTCACGATCAAGGCCAGTAAGTGCCAGATCGGGCAGGGTTCTGTGGTGTACTTGGGACACCAGGTAGGAAGCGGACAGGTGGCGCCCCTACAGCCCAAGATTGACACCATTCTGGCTTGGGAGCCCACGCAAGACCCAGATGGTGGTGAGAGCCTTCTTAGGTCTCACCGGATACTACAGGAGGTTTGTTAAGGGCTATGGTACCATTGTTGCCCCTTTGACAGAGATGACTTCCAGGAAGCAGCCCAAGAAGGTGATCTGGACTGAGTCCTGCCAGAAGGCTTTTGATGCCCTGAAGGCCGCCATGTGCACGGCACCCGTGCTCAAGGCACCCGACTTCTCCAAGGAATTCGTCGTGCAGACTGACGCTTCAGAGCATGGTGTGGGAGCGGTGCTCTCACAACTGAACGAAGAGGGCCTAGACCAGCCTGTAGTCTTCCTTAGCAGGAGACTACTCCCCGGGAACAGAGGTGGAGTGCCATAGAAAGGAAGCTTTCGCTGTGGTCTGGGCACTAAAGAAGCTGAGGCCCTACCTGTTTGGGACTCACTTCCGGGTTCAGACAGACCACAGGCCCCTCAGATGGTTGATGCAAATGAGGGGTGAGAATCCAAAACTGCTGAGGTTGTCCATCTCCTTACAGGGAATGGACTTTACGGTGGAACACCGCCCTGGCACAGAACACGCCAATACAGATGGTCTGTCCAGGTTCTTCCGCCTTAGTGAAGAGAACTCCCAGGAGGTTGGGTAGTTCTGCCTACTTTCAGCTGGAGGGGACATGCGTTAGACTTGGCATCTTTTGGCGTGTTTCCCCTGAGTTTTTGCTTTCTGACCTCCCGGTTTTGACTCGGTTTGTGCTGGCTTAGTGTTTCTGCGCACTTTTCTCACTGCTGATCAAGGGTAAAGTGCAAGTGCTCCTGTGGTAAAATGTGTTATGGACAGGCCTGGGCGTAGTTCGCGGAGTTTTGCTACGCGGAACTCCGCGAAGTTACAAAAAAACTCTGCGAAGTTCCGCGAGTGGCGGAGTGCAGTGCGAACTGCAGTTTGTGCTGGTATTTTTGCCGCTCGGGTAGAAATTCTACCCGAGCGGCAGCTCGCGAACTTACCGTTCGTGGACGCAAACTTACCATTCGCGATCGCGAGCGGGGAAAAAACTCCGCTGCACATCGCGAAGCGGAGTTTTCTGCACTCCGCGAGCTCCGCGGAGTGCAGAAAACTCCGCGAACGGAGCGAAGTTCACCGCCCAGGCCTAGTTATGGATTGGTGTTTCCATGATTGGCCTATTTGATTTATGTGTCAGTCCCTAGTAAAGTGCACTGCGTGTGCCAGGGCCTGTAAATCAAATGCTGTTGGTGGGCTGCAGCACTGGATTGTGCCACCCACACAAACAGCCCGTAAATGTGACTCTGGCCTGCCATTGCAGAGCCTGTGTGCAGTCTGGTACTGCCATGTGGACTTGGCAAGTGCACCCACTTGCCAGGCCCTAACCTTCCCTTTTCTTACATGTCAGCCACCCCCAAGGTAGGCCCAAGGTACCCCTGTGGGCAGGGTGCAGTGTATGTGAAAGGTATGACATGCCCTGGTGTGTGTGGCATGTCCTGATAGTGAATTACTGCCAATTTCGTTTTTCACTATTGCAAGGCTACCTGTTCCCCATAGGACAGAATGGGGAGTTTGTTTATAACATCTTATAAACATAACTGGCCCGGGGAATTAGGTAGGAAAATAAAGTTTAGTATGCCTGAAATCAGAATCTAAAGATGCATCTTTTAGTGAAGGTGATTTTTACATTCTGTGTTTAAAAATACCACTTTTAGAAAGTAGGTATTTTCTTGCTCAGTCATCCAGTGTGCCTCTGCTAGAATGCGGATTGACTGTCTGGGTTTTGGATGACAGAGGGCTGGGGAGCAGGAGTGGCTCCAGATAGTCTAGGTAGGTCAGGAAAGGGCTGAATAGACCTGGGCTGCATTTAGAGTAGGGGGGAGGAGATTTCCTTGCACCTGAATGGGCCTGGTCTGCCTCTGACAATGCCGTCTCCACCTCCTGCCAGGAAGCCACACCAGAGAATGCAGAACTGGTTCTGGCTGGGCACAGACACTCTCTGCCTAAGAGATCAAAGGATTTTGGAATATAAATATTGGGGCCCAGACCCCTGAACTTTAGAACTCTTTTGGACCAAGAAGACTGCCAAGAAGAAGAGCTGGAGAAGCTGTGAGGAGGTACTACCACTTTGCTGTGGGCTTTGCTGCGTTGGCCTGCAGTGGCTGCTTCTGTCTTGGGCAGTGAAAGGACCTTTACTGAACTTTCTGCAATCTACTTTTGTGCGTTTCTCCAAGGGCTTGAGGTAGAGCTTGCCCCCTGTTGAAGAAGTCTCAGGAACAACAAAGACTTCAAGCTCTTATGGCCTCAGCACTGGAACTGTGTGTTTTGTGCTGCAACAGAAGAAAAGCAACCCGACGACGTCTACGACGCCGCTGCCGACTCCGTGTCCTGAAGGCACCACAGAGGGCACCGCTGCAACGCCGCACCGCGACCCTGGTCTCACCGACTACTCCTGCTGACACCGCCACCGAGCCGCTGCCCGCACCGCGACCTGTGAGCCCCGCACTCCGCACCGCCTCGCTTCACGAAGACGCCTTGGTATCCCCGCCGCCGCATGCCGAAATCAACGCCGCTGCTTGCACCGTGGTTCGAGGGCACCGCTTGTAAAGTTACACGATGCACCGCCCTCATCTCGCACCGAAGCCTTGGCCTAACGACGCCGGTGCCATCGACTCCAGTTTGTCAGCCGACGACAGCGCTTCAGCAACGACGACGACGACGCTGCTTGCACCGCGACGAGCACCGCATTCACTTCACACCGCGTCCCTGGTCTCAACGATGACGCCATCTGACGCCGCCACCGAGCCGCTGCTCACACCGCGACCTGAGGGCACCGCACGCCGCACCTCGCACCGCAGCACCCGGCGCCTGCCGACGCCAGCGCTCCTGACTTCAACAGAGACGAGTTCGATCTGCAAGGCGTGTGACTTCGAGGGCCCCGACGATCCCTGCACCGACCTCCGGAACCGACACCTGCGGACGCCGTGCTTTCGGAAGCTCAACGAGAGGTCGTCAACACCCTGCATTTCACGACGCCGTGATAGCCCCGGACGGAGCTATCGACATCAAGGAACTGTTTTTCAAGCATATTTTGATAACTGAAGATTTTTAAGTACTGTATTGTGGATTTTTATAGTTTTTGGTCTTGTCTTAAGTATATAAAAATATTGGATATTTTTCCAAACTGGTGTGGTGTCCTTTTGTAGTGCTTACACTGTATTACTGTTGGTTATGTGCAAATGCTTTACACACTGCCCCTAAGATAAGCCTGACTGCTCGTGCCAAGCTACCTAGGGGGTGAGCAGGGGTTATTTTAGGAGTGTAACTCCCTTATCCTGACTAGGAAGAAGGGTCCCTATTTGGACAAAGGTGCAAGCCCTTGCCAACTAGAGACCCCCATGTCTAACAGTAAATTATACTATTCCTAAGTCCAGCGCGCCCCCTACAGCAAATCGATCTAATGTCTTGTGTTGTAAAGGTATCGCGTTCTAACAACGCGGTCGGTGTAACGACCGCGTTGTAAAGGAACGCGATGTAATAACATGCCATGTAACATGTTATATTCCTCCGGAGCAGCTCACTAGAATGAGCCTTAAGCTTGGCCTACATTACTAACGAGAGAGACAGGAATACTTGAAGGGATCTTTGGTTTGCGCCAGTTGGCGGCTCAGCTAGGACAGATATCCAAGTCTCTACCCAACGTCCCACCTAAGACTATTAGGGTGACCATCCTGTACCTCCAGTAAAATATATGCCAATTTCTAAAAAAAACAACTCACAAGGTTTGTATAGGTTGTAACTTGTACACTTAAGCAAACAGAGAACTTTTAATCACAAAAATATCTGTTTCTTGCAAAAATACGTAAAAGATCAGGAAACTGCAGAATGTTATTCAATTTGACAACAGCAGCATCTGTTATAAACAGTGTTCAGAATCGGCAGGAATGTGTTGCGAAGCACTACATATAAGCAAGTTATTGCTATTGGTATACCTTTCAAAGTCATACCTGTTTTCCGCGTGCTGAGAGGCCAGAATCCCCACCAATTCTGCCCATAAGATTGCATTCGCTTTCACCATGACGGCAGAGGTAGATTGTGCGTGACTGGACGTGGATGTTCATGAGATAGTAGACTATTTTGCTTTGAATGTAATCCTGGATTTTATTTACCAAGAACCGCTGTCCCACATTTATCACTTTGATGAGGGAGTGGTCTCTACAAAATAAATAAATAAATAATGATGCACCACTATTTCATGTGTGAACGAAGTGCTTTGAATACCACCCTCTTTCAGGACCTTTCCTGGCCAGAATCATACGACCCAGCATGCCTCACAAGTCACTATGGGGTTTCAATACCTAACCACTGCTTGGCCTGTGCGCCACCTGCCTACTGTAGGACTCGAGGCCAGAAAGAAGGCAAAGCCAATGGGTCTGGCTTATTAATAAAGTATTGCTCTATTGATTTGTGACTGTGTGGTTTTGTTGATGCAAGAATGATTTAATGGGTGAATGTTACCCATGCTCGCACTCCTATGGCCATTTCTCCTGAGTGCCTACTCTTTCTACCCATTTTGCATATCAAACCAGTCAGACGTGCCCTTCTAGTAAACACAGATTGCAAGAAGTGTTCCCAAAAAAAGCACCTGGGTGTTTCCACTCTATCGATGGCACCGAGCCGAAGCCTTTATGTGCAAATGGAAGGTAAACTTCACCTGCTGTGTAAACCTTTGTCTGGTGATCATGGTCATGTAGCTGGAGGGTAGGGGCACATCCAGGTCCTAGGAATGAAAGAAACTGTAGCTGCGAGAAAGAACGTCACACAGGCAACTATAGTGAGACAGGCTGGGGTCGGAAGGCAACTACAGTGAGACAAGCTGGGGTGGGAAGGCAACTACAGCCAGACAGGCAGGGTGGGAAGGCAACTACAGCCAGACAGGCAGGGTGGGAAGGCAACTACAGCCAGACAGGCAGGGTGGGAAGGCAACTACAGCCAGACAGGCGGGGTGGGAAGGCAACTACAGCGAGACAGGCTGGGGTGGGAAGGCAACTACAGCGAGACAGGCTGGGGTGGGAAGGCAACTACAGCGAGACAGGCTGGGGTGGGAAGGCAACTACAGCGAGACAGGCTGGGGTCGGAAGGCAACTACAGCGAGACAGGCTGGGGTCGGAAGGCAACTACAGCGAGACAGGCTGGGGTCGGAAGGCAACTACAGCGAGACAGGCTGGGGTGGGAAGGCAACTACAGCGAGACAAGCTGGGGTGGGAAGGCAACTACAGCGAGACAGGCTGGGGTGGGAAGGCAACTACAGCGAGACAGGCTGGGGTGGGAAGGCAACTACAGCGAGACAGGCTGGGGTGGGAAGGCAACTACAGCGAGACAGGCTGGGGTCGGAAGGCAACTACAGCGAGACAGGCTGGGGTGGGAAGGCAACTACAGCGAGACAGGCTGGGGTGGGAAGGCAACTACAGCGAGACAGGCTGGGGTGGGAAGGCAACTACAGCGAGACAGGCTGGGGTCGGAAGGCAACTACAGCGAGACAGGCTGGGGTCGGAAGGCAACTACAGCGAGACAGGCTGGGGTCGGAAGGCAACTACAGCGAGACAGGCTGGGGTCGGAAGGCAACTACAGCGAGACAGGCTGGGGTCGGAAGGCAACTACAGCGAGACAGGCTGGGGTCGGAAGGCAACTACAGCGAGACAGGCTGGGGTCGGAAGGCAACTACAGCGAGACATGCTGGGGTCGGAAGGCAACTACAGCGAGACATGCTGGGGTCGGAAGGCAACTACAGCGAGACAGGCTGAGGTCGCAAGGCAACTACAGCGAGACAGGCTGAGGTCGGAAGGCAACTACAACGAGACAGGCTGAGGTCGGAAGGCAACTACAGCGAGACAGGCTGAGGTCGGAAGGCAACTACAGCGAGACAGGCTGAGGTCGGAAGACAACTACAGCGAGACAGGCTGGGGTCGGAAGGCAACTATAGCAAGAGGCTCACATCAGCATTATATTTTTTGATTCGTAATGACCACGTTTCTACGGAGTTCACTCACATTCGAGTTTTCACGTGATAAGCTTGAATGATCCAGATATATTTTTTAAAATACACTGTTTGCCTGTGGGACACGGGACTATTTCTGATAAGCCTGTAGAGTGAATATAATATGATCAAGGAATTTATTTTGTTACTTTCAGTGTTCCCCTGATGAAGGGTCTTCCCGAAATGCATTGGGATATGTAACACTACATGGAGTTTGAGACTCGAAGAACGAATCTACATTTTGATTTATTGTTCAATAAATATGATGCCATAGATCATTATTACTTTTGTGTAATTACTGATTGCAGGAGCAAACATGAGACTGGTTCTTGAAGATTTGCATTCTGATTTGAACATTATGTTACTTGTAAACTTTATGTGTTAATTTATAAAAAAACTTTTTGTATAATAATCATTGCAATTATATAGCACCAATTTTTGGGCTGGTGAAAAGCGCACCTTGTATTCATGCAGCAGTTTTTTGTTCTCATGTTACTTTGACATTGCATATCAGACACATCAGAGTCTATTAAATGAGCGGGCACACTCTCCAGTTCAACAGGTCCTATACACTGTGGAAATCTGCACTTGTGATTTTGTGTGGACACTTTGTAAGGCATCACTACACTGATAAAGCAATCCATACGCTGCACAGATAAAGGAGAATTAGTGATGCCAAGCAGATTTGGGGGGGGGGTAGGAAGGAACAGCTGGTAGAATGATGGGACCCACTGGATGCACGCCAATAGCAAGCATGGCGAGGAAGGGGAAGACAGCATCGGCGGGGGGGAAATGATGGGACCCGCTGGGCGTGTTGAGAGCCATGGGGTGGAAAGGAAGGCATGACTGGGTAGCAAAGACGCAAGGGGCAGCACGATTCAGCCTATCAGGTGCTCCCAGATGGGAAGAGTTGCCCGGCAATGTATGGGAGGAGAAGCAGAATATAGACTACGTTATGTTACTAATGCAAAATGAATAAAAGAAGGAACTACTTTATCTCATCACTACTTCAAGCTCCAACTGCTGAAAATGTGTACATGTGCAAAAAGCCATGCTACAGCCAATAACTGAAGAGGAATGCACCGAAAATCCCTTTCTGTAATGTCACTGTGGCCTCAATTTGTGCCCTTGGCCAAGAATCAAAACCCGTGCGTTCATTTGTTTCTAACCACTCGCAAATCAACCAAAGTACCACTAATCCACATAGTTTTAAAACATGCAGCAGCAGGGTTCGGTAGCCGACATCCACAGAGCTTACTTGTCGTAATCATCTGGGTCAAGAGGTTCATATGTGACTTTGTAGCACTCAATTCTTTTCAAGAAATCTTCCATAACATTTTCACGATTTCTTTCAGGGTAATCGGGACTGGAAACTTTAACTTCCTGCAATCAGAAATACAAAAATGAAAAAACAATTAATGAAATCCTAGTATTCGACGATGATGCAGTATTTGAAGTGTCAGACAAGGCATACTATAGCAAAAAAAAGACACGGTTAAGATAAACATACGAGGTAAAAACAAAGCAAAAGTCGCAAAAACTGGATTAAATCACGAAGCAACGCACAAAGTTAGAGCAAGCCAACTGAGAATTTCAAGAAGACGTTCACTAGAGTCAAAGGCTGTACCAAATGACGAGAAATTAGGAAGAACATCTTTGTGGCTTTGAAGTAAGGACAGTGTAACACTTTCACGCTTTTCATACTGCTGAGAAACAAGACGGACAGAACACGTCCTTTCAGAGGGCATTAAAGTTATTTGACCACAATTCTATGAGTTACTAAATACAACTGCTGCAAATGCAAGACTGGATTTAAAGTCTAACGATGAGGGGCAGGGAACTCCAGCTGGGACCGCAGCAGCGACCACCGTAACAGCAGCACATGTTGTAAACACAAACAATGCCACTGCAAACTGTAGGATTCGTTAAGAGATTACCATGAATACCCTTCGCCTCCACTCTCCTTCAAGGTGAGCCGAACTGCGTTTAAAATCCATTCACTGTGGCCTAGAGGGAAACGTGTTACACTTTGTTTGGTTATTGGGAACAGCTTAGCATATTCCAAGTATTACGATTTTGCTTTGAGGTAAATAGTGTGCGTGCGTCATAAACGGGCTCGCCTGGTTCCTGCATCAAACATCCACCCGACTGAACCTGTACTAGCTGGCGAAAACTGAAACAAATCTGAATAGCTCCTTAAAATACCAACTCTCCTGAATGGTGCGGGCGACTTGTAGCAGACACTGCCATGGGAGCAGAATGCTACTGCCATCATCTCTACATTACAGGTAGGCGAGGCAAGGCAGCCGAAAGGAGTAGCCACAGATGAACCAGGAAACTGCCCTCTCTCGCCCTCCGGATGTAGTAAGAGAAAAACAAACATCTTGCAAAACGTAGAAGAGCTGTAAGAGCATTAATACAATCAGAATTCTGCATTTTCTCCTTCCACTGAACTTGCAGTTTTAATTAAAGGAAGGGCAAGAAAGTGCATGTCAGACACACGGCACCCAGAAGACCTGCACACTGTCACCCTTCAACCTGAGAACAAGCTCCAGACTACATTCTGTGACCTTCCCACTCCAGCCTGACCCCCTGCACCATGCTGTGCTATGGTAGGCAGAAGAATATGATGGCACTAGAGCAGACCAATAGATTTTCACTCATTGCCACTTCAGAGGCATGCTAACATATGCTTCAGTGACTCACAGCAACTTCACTATTTTCTGCCTTAAATTAGCCTGTAAGCGGGGTTTCAGTTTTCTGGAGCTCAAATTATTTGCATTTATTATGCTGACAGCTAACATGTTGGTTGTTTGTTTTTGCTCTACAATAGGCCCTTCAAACAAACTATTCACCAAATTGGACAATTTGCATCATCCTAAAAAAATAATTTATTTTGTGCCTGAAAACAGATATAAACAGGTTAATGAAAACCAGAACATTAATAATATGTTGGGAGACGTGTGAAAATGCAATCTGCAAAGAACATAGGAATGATAATTGTGTGGAAGATCTGGAAAATGCAAAATGAGTATTAAAACACTACGCTCCTGTCGAATTCCAATGGCCCTACTATAGAAGGGGGCATTGGAAATATTCAATTCCGCAGCTGTGCCATGTTCTGCATAGCTTGGATTTGCTGCACTTGCCACATAATTCATAAGTGACTGCATAATTTACAGATTTTAACAATAAAAAACTGGCTTCTAGCTCACATTTTACTAAAATTGCTGTCACACACGTTGACATGCTGTGGCATGCCCTTTGTAAAGACTAACAGATCAGCTTTCTGATGCTGATTGCTGTATTTAGGTATTAAGGCGCTGTGAGGTGAGGTGAATCATTTATACAGACAGTATTAACATGCTAAAATGACAAAATCAGTAAGTAATGCTGCCACAATATGTGCCTCATAATTTGCCTTTTTTGCTGAATAATTTATTCAACCCTGCCGCATAATTTGACCCTCCCCTGCATCAGAATTCCCGTGCTTCGGGCAATAGGCTAAACCTGTATTCAGTCCACTATTCTCCGGTAACTGAAAACGAGGCAGGACTGGGATTCAGGATTGCCTGAGCAAAGCATCCATGAAGAGCCTACATTCCTAATGTGCCATGGTTGTCACTTATAGAATTGTACGCAAGGTGTCAAGCTGTTTCTAACAGGTTGCAGTAGAGATTTAGAATTCTACAAACCCTATACTACCATTCCAATTCTTCTACTTCCCAAACCCTTTAAGTTTAAACTTCACTCCATAGTACAGATGCCTTGCAAGAAGATAAAGGTACTGAATGTACAAACCATAATATTAGAAGCGATGACCTCTGGATCATCACACACCGACTCCACAAAGAACACCTAAATCAGAGAAAGGGAAATTAGCATGGTTTCCACAACAATTGTATCAAAGTAAGCAGAAGACAGTTCTTTGCACACTAGAACAAACAAAATACAATCCAAAAACAGTTCAATACAAACTCGCAAGGCCTAGTAGTTATTTTCATCTCACTGCACAGATTTAACCCTTTGTGTTCTTGTTAACACCGTTGTATATAACTACTGCACATGAAAAAAACAGCATGGCATAAACCACATATGTGATATGCTATGTATGACCATTGTTGAGAGAGGGTAGGGAGATCATGACCTCTTGTCAATCACCACCCATTCCCTCACTCACCAGGAGAGCTAGTGCTGTGCGGTCCGACCATCCCCTCTCCGCCTCCGAGGGGATGCGTATCACTAAAATTTGAAACAAAGATAGGAGCTTGTTGTACCTGCTGCTCAGCCAGTGTGAGTGTGAGTGTGGTGTGGAATGTTGGTGTGGATGATGCTGAGGAATGTTGGGTGAGGGAGGCTGGCAGTTGGAGAATGGGCTGAGCAGCAGGAAGGCTGCTCCTGGTGGGGCTCTCTGTACCTTTTATCTTGAACCATCTACTTGAATAAATACTATCCAAAGTTTACCTGGAACTGGATCTTCCTTTACTTACATTTTGGCGACGATTTTACTTAAAAGAACCTGCGTGTGCTACCTGAGGGGAAACTATGAAGCCTAAAATAACTTGAAGTTTATGAAGAAAACTTGGAGAAGCTTCTCTTGTAACTAACTTTGGTGTGTACAGCAAGCTGGCAGCCCTGAGCCCCACCAGTGACCACAAGACCGGTCGGCCCCAACCTGGGCGTGCCAGTTCCTGCTTAACTTTTCTTCTACCGGTCTGCTGCAACCGTGGGAAAGTGGAGTTCCCCTGTGGACCTACAGTAAGAAGTTTCCCTCTTGTCCGTGACACTAACAGCGTTGAGGAAGTGGTGTTCCCCTCTGTCTGCGTGGGGAAGAGCGTTTGGGGAGGTGCACCTTGAAGAGGTCTCCATGTTGTGAAAGCCTCAAGTCCCCAGAGCCCACTTGTGGAAGTGCTATTGTAAGACTCCTCACAGTCCATGTTGGAAAGAGTGCCTAGTAGGGCAACTAGCCCCAGAGACAGTGCGACGTGTGAGAGGAGTCCCCATACTGCGGATCAAAGAGGTCTGCAAGATTGCGGAGATGGACTCCCCACAGCTCGTGTCTGGACGAGTAACCTGGGACGTTCTTTCTGTGATCTTTATTCCCCTCAGTCCGTGTGGGGAAGTGTGTCTTGGGAGGTGCATCTTGGAAGAGGAGTTCCCTCGTTTTCTTTTGGGTTGTGCTACAAGTCCCCAGAGCTCGTCTTCGAAGGTGCGACTAGGAAAAGGTGTCCCCTGCGTGCGTGTCAAGAGGCGCTGAGGGGAGGAGGAGTCCCGCAGTCCGTGCGTGGAGGGGTGACTCGAGAGGTGTATCTAGGAGGAGGAGTTTTCTCCCGCCTCCGTATTTTTCCCTGAGCCGGCTGGGTGATGTGGAGTGTGGTATTTGGTGGCCTTTGCTCCTGACTAATACCTTTTGCCGCTGCGTTTAAAAAAAAATAAAAAAAAAATGTTGGAATCCGTTGTCTTTAACCGCCGTCCCTGGTGTCAGCGCGAGCCCCGTCTTCTCCTCGCGCAGTGTCCTGCACCTTTCTTGCTGTGCCGCACGGACGTGCCTGGAGGCACCCGGCCCTACGTCGTTTTGTGTGCTACCATTTTGATTTCGGACTGAAGCCGGAGAGTGTTGGCTATTTTCCCTCAGCAGTTTTGTGGTGATCAAGGCTTGCGCATCCGTGTGTCTCAGCGAGGAGTTCTGGTGTGAAAGCGACATTTTTGAACAGTTCTGGTCGGTAAATGGTTGGAAGTGACTTTGTTAAAACGGCAAGCCTCAAGTTTGTTTCCTTTCATTTGCAATTTCGGCGGCAGCGGATCACCATCCTACTTTTTGGGACAACCATCACTGTGTTCGTTGATATTGTAACCGCTTCAGTGCAGGGGTAGGGTAGGAACTCACCCTGGGAACTCTATTGACACCCCGGGCCCTGACTGTTCTACCCTAAGTTCTTGCATTGTATTTCATGGTGAAGTGTAAGGTTTTTAAACATTGTTATTGTCTTGGACAGGGTGCTTCGCTGTATATGTCTTTCCTTTAACCACTGTTTTTGCTGTGTTTTGGAATTCATCTTGCAAAATGTGTGCTTTTGAATGACTGTGGTTTGTGAGGGTCATTCTGGGTTACCACCCTTGTGTGGTTTATTTAATCCCTCCCTGTTGGTGGTGTGTGTGTGAGTTGACTTTTGATGTTTGGTCACTCTGTGTTACCACCTGTGTACGTGTTGGGGAGTTGACTTTTACGCATGTAGTCACTCTGGTTCATCCCCGGTCGTTGTTGTGGGTGTGTGCGCATCTCACTGTTGGGGGTGTGTGTACGAGTAGGCTCTCAGGTTCCGAGCCTCTCTAGCCTACCACTATTTTTGTGGTTGTGGGTTGACATAGCTTTGTCACCTTTGTGGGCGCTGTGTTTGTGTTGACTGGTTTTCAGTCACACGTGTCTACCACTTTTGTGTGGTTGTGGATTGACATAGGTTTGTCACCTTTGTGGGCACTGTGTTTGAGTTGACCCCCTTGTCGATGTCATGGGAGTATGTGTATCTCTCACTGTTGGGGGTGTGTGTGAGAAGGCTCTTTGTTGCAGAGTCTCTCTGGCCTACCACCTTTTAGTGGTTGTGGGTTGACATAGGTTGGTCACCCTTGTGGGCGTTGTGTATGAGTTGACTTCTTTTTGAGTCACTCGTGTCTACCACCTTCGTGTGGTTGGTAGGTGAATTTTGCTTCACCTTTAGCTTTGGCGTTGTCGCTGAGCATTTTCTGTGTGCTTGTCCTCCCTTTCCTTCCTCCCTTATGGTTTGTTCTGTTTGAGCATTTGTTTGCTGTGGTGTGTTTTCTTCTGCACCGTTTTGGTTTGTTCCCCTTTTGTGTTCACGTTCATTTTCGGCCTGGCCAGCTGGTATGTTAGTGGCACAAGGGGGTTGGTTGGTTGTTAGTGGTGTAGTAGTTTGCAGGTTTGTTTGGTTTTGTGTGGTAAGGTGGGAGTTTTGTGTGTTTTGTGTGGAAAGAGAGTGGATGTGAGTAGGGGTTGTCTTTCTGCTTAAAGGTTGTCTTTCTGCCTAAAGATTGATTTTCCCTGTCCAGTTTGTTATTTATTTTCATCATTGTGAGTATATGGGTGGGCTTTGTCGTTTTTCATTATTGCATTGCCTTATGTTGACATTCATGCAATTTGTCACTTTCTCCTGTGCTTTCCTGCATTTTGATGTTAACTTGCAAGCCCATTGTACTGTGTTTTCCTTGCTTTTTATCCCATCTGGTTTGCCCTGAACCATCTTCAGGTCATTGCAATGGATCCTTTCAGATTTCTGTGCATGTTATTTTTACCAATGTGTGCTTTTTCCTTGGACCATTGCATTGTGTTTTTTGTTCACTATGAGGAAGGGAGAAGTGTTGTACCTGCTGCTCAGCCAGTGTGAGTGTGGTGTGGAATGTTGGTGTGGATGATGCTGCGGAATGTTGGGTGAGTGAGGCTGGCAGTTGGAGAATGGGCTGAGCAGCAGGAAGGATGCTCCTGGTGGGGCGCTCTGTACCTTTTATCTTGAACCATCTACTTGAATAAATACTATCCAAAGTTTACCTGGAACTGGATCTTCCTTTACTTACAACAGAGCTCCACATGGGGTGGAGGGTTCACAGTAAACTAGGGGCTGTTTAAGTAATATTTGGGAGTGGTGGGAGGAGCAGAGTTAAGATTCTGGACAGTGCAAATCTACAGAGCACGATTTTCTGTCGAAAATGTTGATTTCCTAATTACTGCTGATTTTTTTTTTTTTTTTTTTTTTAAACAATTGACAAAGATTTCCTAACATAGTCTTAAATTGCTCTTTAGACCAAAAGTGCAGGAACATCAGAAAATAGAGAGACATGACTGGCAAGGTGTGCAAGCATAGGGGAGCTGGCATCATTACACAGTTGGCGGACTATTGATTCAGTTTATTCTAGTGCTTTTATACAATGAGCCGACTACACAAACCAGTACAGATCAAAAGCAATTCAGTTGGAAGCAACACTAGGCATCATTTCTGAGACCACATAGGTCAAAAAATGATCTTTCACCAATTTCAGTGAAGAGATTAGCAGCTGATCTTACATTAACAAATAATTCACTTCAAAAAGGAGGAGCCAGAAGCTCAAAAGAACGGAAACAAGGAGCAGCAGAAGGAAAACTAGGAACAGCTAATAAAGAGGCAGAACCCTCCAAAATGGCGCCTGCACGTGTGCTGCCGAGCAAAAGCACACCAGATGCCCAATGGCCGTATGTCAGCACGGAGGGTCTGAACCACGTTGAAGTGAGGTGAGCAGTTAGTTGTTCCAGACTGAGGATATTACGTGCAAAGAAATATAGAGATCAGTGAAAAGCTCCTGCAACACGCATTAGTGCAGAGTAGAAAATGATTTAAAACGAATAAAAAGTCAAATAAAAACAGAGTAAAAACAGAGTAAATGAGTAAACAGACTCACTAGGCTGGCGATTCCCTGTAATCAACCCAGGAGTCTGTGGCGCGTCCGTGCTGCAGTTCCCATTAAATAGATGGAGAGGGTCAGCCGGTCTGAAAAATAGACCGCCGAACCCTCCAAAATGGTGCCTGCACGTGTGCTGCCGAGGAAAAGCACACCAGACGCCCAATGGTCGTATGTCAGCACGGAGGGTCTGAACCACGTTGAAGTGAGGTGAGCAGTTAGTTGTTCCAGACTGAGGATATTACGTGCAAAGAAATACAGAGATCAGTGAAAAGCTCCTGCACCCTGCAACACGCAGTAGTGCGGAGTAGAAAGTGATTTAAAACGAATAAAAAGTCAAATAAAAACAGAGTAAAAACTGAGTAAACAGCCTTACTAGGCTGGCGATTCCCTGTAATCACCCCGGGAGTCTGTCGGTCTAGTTTTCAGACCGGCTGACCCTCCCCATCTATTTAATGGGAACTACAGCGCAGACGCGCTCAGCGGGCACACCGCTGGCGCGCCAAAGGCAAGCCCGTCTGCGCCCATCCGCGCTCTGGGCGCGCCCAGCGCCAGCCCCCCTGCCGGTTTGGGTCCCCAGAACCATGATAACCTGACATAGCAGGGAAGAGCTGCTCTCCTTGAACACTGAAGCATGGCTTTGTACAGGCCCTACACTATCCCCTAGTGATACACAATCACGCCAAATCTGCCCAGTCTGCGCCCTCAGACTCAATTGTGGTAAGATAAAATCACGGGACCACGCTGGGATCGGTACTCAAAACTGGACGGCAGAAACGATAAAATGCACCATGGTAAATGCCCGATCACTTATTAAACATGCAATGGAAATGGCTGACTTTCTAGATAGTTCAAAAATTGATATTTCTTTTATTACTGAGACCTGGGCTGACGCCGCCTCGGGCCCAGACCTGGTTACTGCGACCCCTCCTGGCTACTCGTTAATCAGGCTGGACTGCATTGGGAACAGAGGCGGGGGGCTAGCAATTATCTTTAAAGCCAACTTTAAAGTCAGATTCGATCCAGTACCCCACCCGGGTTGTGAAGCCCTGACCTTCAAAATTGGTCTCACAAATCATCACTCCTTTAATGGGGCCTTGATCTATAGACCCCCCCGGCCCTAGAAACCGCTTTCTAGATATGGACAAGTCCCCATGGGACATTAAAGCCAATTCCTCTCACTTCACGATTCTTGGGGATTTTAATTTTCACCTAGAGAATAAGGAGGATCCGGACACCAAGGATCTCTTAGCATCCTTTTCTCTTCTAGGTTTAGCACAACTAGTCTGCGGTCCCACGCATTCGGGTGGCCACACCCTAGATGGCATCTTTTCAGACTGTCCTCTTATTCAGGTCTCTCCTCCTCTACCGTTAACCTGGTCAGACCATAAAGCAGTGATGTTTCATCTGAACCTAGTGGGACACAGTTCGGTAGAGCACATGAGCTCGCCTGGCTTTAACTATCGACCTTGGCACTTGATCTCGGAAGGTCTACTTACAAAGACCCTGCTTGAATCTAGTATATCAATATCTCCCAATTTGGATCAAGCAACCGACGATTATCACAAATGGATTAGTGATTTCATGAACAGTCTAGCTCCAGCTAAACGAGGAAATAATAATAGATCTACTCCATCTGAACCTTGGTTTAACGAAGAGCTTAGACGGGCCAAACAATCGTGCAGAAGGCTAGAAAGAAGATGGAGGTCAAATTATTGCTTGGAAGATAAAGACTCCTATAAGGCAGAACTATTGCAATACAAAAAACTTCTAACCAAAACCAAAGCTAAGTTCTTTATAAAGTAGATTAACTCGGCTAGGAATACCCCTAAAGAGTTATTCTCCACAGTGGTCAAGCTAAGCAACCCGCCACCAGCCAGTAACCCTACCGCAGATGCCTCCTTCTTCAATAAACTTGCTACCTTTTTCAAAAGCAAGGTTGAAGTGATCTTTAATGCCTTAACCTCAAGCCCAAGCGCCGGGGGGGCTGTGCTCGAATGACAACCCACTGGCAGCAGGGGGTTACGACAACCCACAGTCAGTGGAGGGCAATGGGTTCAAGGCAGGAAAGGTTATCAGGAAAGCCACTATTCCTGGGACCGACTTAACAACACCTTCCCAATCCAATAATTCCATTCTCTCAGCTTTCTCCCCTCTTACAATAGACCAAGTATCCAACTGGTTTAAGCAAATTAAGTCTGGGTCACCTTTTGATCCATGTCCGCCGAGAGTTAAGCAGCTAGGTTCAGCCGTAGTTCCTGAACATCTCCTAGGGATCTTTAATCAAATGCTCCAGTCCGGATATTTCCCTAAAAATTGGAAAGTTGCATCAATCTTTCCTCTCTTAAAAAAACCCAATCTGGATGCTGATGATCCCAACAATTACAGGCCAATCTCACGACTTCCCTTCCCCGCCAAACTGATAGAGAAAGCTATAAATACTGAGCTCTCTCTATTCATCCAGGCTCACAACTTACTGGATCCCTCTCAGTTTGGCTTTAGAAGCCAACATAGCACTGAGACAGCCCTGATCACAGCCACAGAATATGTCAGAACAACTTTAGACAAAGGAGGGAACGCTGCCCTAATATTGTTAGACCTTTCAGCAGCGTTCGATACTGTTAACCATAAACTCCTTATCAACCAGCTGTTCAAGATAGGAGTCAGAGGTACTGCTCTTAAACTCCTCTGCTCATTTCTCACTGACAGACTACAGTATGTGGAATGTAACGGTCACAGATCTACATCTTTCACCCTTCCCTGTGGCGTAACACAAAGGTCGGCACTGAGTCCCACCCTTTTTTATCTGTACGTTACACCATTGGCTTCTCTAAACAAAAGCCTTGGCTTCTCAATTGTCTCCTATGCTGACGACACCCAGATTGTAGTATCAGTCACAGAGAATGCGGACAACACAGCTAAATGCTTTCACAATTGCATGGAACAGATTGGGAGGTGGATGTCCAACAACTGTCTGAAACTGAACTCAGACAAAACGGAGGTGCTACTCTTTGGCAAGTAACCATCCTTTTGGTCCCCTGGCTGGTGGCCTCAAGAATTGGGTACCCTCCCTGTCCCAGTGACAAAGGTGAAAAACCTGGGAGTAGTTTGATGAAAAACTTTCTTTTGTGGGTCATGCCAATGCCATTACCTCGTCATGCTTTTTCATCTTTAAATCACTCAGGAAGGTTTTCCCTTTTATCCCTCTGGACCTACACAAAGCAGTAATCACAACACTGATTTTTTTCTAAAATAGATTACTGTAATGGGCTCTTCCTGACTGCCCATAAGAAAGCCCTGGGTAAACTACAAATGGTCCAAAACGCGACCGACAGACTGCTTTTGGGAATTCCAAAATATCAGTCGGTGTCCAAGTCTCTTCCCCTACTCCACTTGCTCCCGGTCAAAAAGTGGGTTATGTTCAACTCCCTGTGCATAGCCCTCGTCTCTGAAGGCCCAGCTTCAATTAAGCAACCTTTCCATTGTTACATACCTGCCAGAACCTCAAGATCGGCCTCCCAGGCTAACTTGGTTGTTCCCAAGTTTAAAAGAGCTACCTGGGGAGGCAAGAGCTTTGCAGTGGCTACTACCAAACTCTGGAATACGATGCCACTAAAACTCAAAACTTCAAAAAATATTTACACGTTTCGGAAAGCCCTTAAAACTTGGTTACTCAGCCATTAGTTCTTTATGCTTTTTCACCTCTCCTGCTTCAGTAGGGCTGCAGTTATTCTCCACTCGGACCCACCCTGTTTTGGGAGTCAGAGCCTAGACACCCGCGGGTAGTAGTGCGCATTAGAAATTAGAATTTCATTTCATTTCAACAAACAGTCCACCTGGGGACATAAGGCAAGAACAAAGAACGTAACTAAAGAGAGGCCAAAAAGTCATAACTCTGTGATTGATGAGCCCGAGAGGTGGCCCAACCCAGAGGAGAGTGCCCTGGAATGGTTGGATAAAGATGTAAGGAAACCTGTTCCTCTGGTGCTTCGCACACCGCTCACCTTTTGAGTATTTCCTTTGAATAGCCTTCCTTTCCTTGTATGTGGGCCACCAGCTCTTGTTATTTTAACGAATTACTTTAAAAAGTAGCACTCTATTGTGTTTTTATTATTTAAATTAGAGTAACTTTCATTGAGTTGTTCCTCACTTTTATTTTATGTCGTTTTACTTTCCTAGTAACCAGTTAAGCAAGGGGAGCCTCCCCTGGAGGCAGAAGATAGGCCGCAGTTAGTGTTCTTTGGTCACCTCTATTTCATCTTCTTTTATTTATACTGCATTGCATTGAAACACAGACGCTATCAAGAGCGAGGAGGGTATGGTTGGGCCCAAGACCGGGCACGGATGCATGCAGTGGGTGCACCTGCACTGTGCCAAAAGCAAGTCCATTTGCGCCCATCTTCGAACTGGCTACCAGCCCCCGGACCTCTGTCTCCATAATAAAATCTTCCCTCTCTGGGTTACTGGAGCTTCAGACTACCAGTCACGCAAGACCATTTTCATCCACCATTCAACCAGACTCCAAACTTTATCCCTTTAATCCATGAGTGCAGCCACCACCTTTTCTACCCTCCCCCAGGAAATTTCATTCACAAGTAAAACCTCTGAACAGCTTGAACGATCCACTTTCAGTGCGTTCTCTTCCTCGCCAGAAACACTAAGTTTTTCATCTCCTAGAATCAATTAAAATAGGCATCCTTTTAGAATCTTGACTACGTGACCCGTCAAACCCTGATCTTGCTCACAATATTCCATGTAAAGTTTGTACTGCACTCCTCAGGAGAAGGGGTATAGCCATTATTTTTCGAACCAATGTGTTATTACCTTGATCCCTGTTGAGAAAACATCCTTTGCAGAAACTATGCAGTTAGAAGTAGCAAGAGATAACAATGCCACCTTCTCAAGAGATCTTATTTATGGCCCACTGCCCCTCTTGCAATTTTACCAAAGTGCTGGCCTCCTTTGCCACTGCTTTTTTCATGAAATATGCGGAGTTCAGGGCTTTGGAAGGCCTTGGCATGTCGTTTAAGATGGCTTAACTAAATCTGATGCTATTAATTCATTACCCACTTGCCATCCCTGGCTTGAATGACCAAACAACCCTCCCAGTCATAAACAGGTAGTTTACTTGACCACATCTTTTTCTCTTCTAAATCTGTAATCGCCTCCTCCCCTATTTATTTTTTTATGTGGATCAACCACTAAGTTATTCCCTTCTAGTTAACTTGGCAGCCTGCCTGCTCTCTTGTAGCTGGTGTTCCTCCCCGCCTCACAAACACAGGAGCTGGTCTGGAGCCACTTCCTTCTTGTTCTTGAAGCAGGGGCCATACTGTTTGGGCTTAAAGGGAGCAGGTTTTCAGGTTTGATATGCCCAAAGGACAAGTAGGCCTAGGCCCAACCCCCCTTTAGTACAAACCCTTTAGCTGCCAGTTTACTGTACATCTGAAAGGGTTGCCTGCCACTAAACTAGGATTTTTATTTATGTGTCTAAATGGCTTCACCTTGTATACATGATTGATTAAAGCAAAGCCTTTACTATTCAGACCAGCCCTGTAAGTACATGCAATGAGATGTGAGCTCAGCTTATATTACTGACAGTGATTCCAGTACAAAAACTCGTAAACATTTGCGAAATGTAACTATTTGTGGCTACTTAAAAAGCTCCTTGATTATATGAAGACACTTGAAAGGAAGATGAGTGATTATTTTGCATGTAAAATGAAATATACACACACAAACTTCAACATGAAAATAGTGTTTTGCTAAACTGTTGATCAACTTTAAATACCAATTCTCTCAGGCATCTTTTAGTAAAATGTATTGGATATATTTCAATATTTAAAAAAATAAAATTGAGGGCAAATCACGGTAAACCCATTAGGAGAATCATGAAAATAAGTTAGGAGGGCAATTCTTAAACTCAAGAAGCAAAAGTTCACCAGCAGACATATGTCCTTGCACTGGTGCAAGTGTATACAGTTACAGGAATTGGCAAACGTTTACCAAAGTATGCCTGGAAACTGGACCACTAGCAAACTTTTATTAATTTTGTTTTAGTATGAACAAATATACATGGGCCCATGTCCGAATCCCAGCTGGATCACTCAGCCTTTAATCCCGGTAAAGTTAGTAAAAGGACTACTGCTGACTTGGGTAACAATAAACGCGTTTTTTTGTTATTTCTTAACAATAGGGTGAATGTGTGCTTTACAGATACGCATGCTAGGTTATGTCATGTTTGTTGATGTCAAAATCTGCTGAGCGAATACAAATTCACTTTTTCAATTCCACCCCCCCCCCAGTGTTAAACTACTGCCCTTGCTACAAATACACTTACAACGTTTTCTAGTGTGGGAAGAGTTTGGCAAACACTTAGTAAATACCCTTCAACGCACAAGTTACTTACCTTCGGTAACGATAGATCTGTAAGAAACATTAGTTAGTTATAGATTCCTTAAATTAGAATTACCCCCAGGCGTCAGACTGGATCCGGAAAGTTTTTTCGTCAGCAGTACCTCTGCGCGTCGGAAGGTGGCGTCGGTCGGCTCCGTGTCCGTCGTCGGCGTCGCCGGGATGACGTCGCGGCAGCTACTTAGACGCCGCCCTCGCGCGCTGACGTCAGTTCTGTACACGACTTTCCGCGCCAGAAATGCAGAGCCATGCAAGAGACTGACCACTGGTGCACAAAACTAGGGCCCTGAAATGATGTCCTTAACCCTAGAAATCAGTTCGCAGAACGGGGAGGATGGGTGGGGCGGTAAGGAATCTATAACTAACTAATGTTTCTTACAGATATATCGTTACCCAAGGTAAGTAACTTGTGCATGTGAGAAGGTGGGTTGGTATATGCTGTCCACTAGTTAAAGTGGGCATCTTGTACCAGGCCACACGACCCTTATGGTGTATGAGGTCAAAGATAACCTTTAGAAAGCTATCCTAGTGGTAGCTGTGGAGAGCAGCCTTCAGGCTTAATCTTGAAGGAATGTAAAGCAGCTTGTTTTACCAGAATATCACCTCCTGAATGACCAAATGAAAGGAGAACCACACAGGAGTTATATAAAAATATGTATTTATTAATATAACACTCTCTACTAATCTCTACACGAGATTAGAACATAAAGCACACAATACTGTAACGATAGAACATTCGTAAGTAGCACAATACACAGCGGGCTCCAGGGGGAGACCGAACCATATACTAAAAAAATGGTATAACAATCACGACTTGACTAGACAGTGCCTAGAGCACGTAGAATCGCTGGGACCCCAAGGAACCACCCAGAGGAGTGACACAGGGAGCCCACGGAGGACGGGTGCAGTGAGGAAACACGACCGCGTGTTCCGTGCAACTCTATGGGATAGTCGCGGTTGCAAATTTACAAGTTAAGGACACTTCTAAGAGGACTTCGAGCAAACCCTTTGAAACATAGGAGGTTCTAAGGCCAACCCACCAGTGAGTACCGAGGTACCCGTGTTACCTATCCCAGAGGAGCCGGTGCATAGGGGTCAAGTGGTGTCAGAAACCTTCGTCGTTTTCAATGGAGGAGTGCAAAGAAGTCCTGCTGCCAGGAAGGCGAAGAGTGTCCGGTGGAATCCAAGCCTGGATTCGAGGTGAGAGGAACCTGTAAGCAGAGGGGACAGAGTCTGGGTCACTTCAGGTGACCAGGTGCTCGGTAGTCGAATGCCCACCGATGTCGAGTGCTTCAGGAGTGAAGAAGGGTTGCTTGACTCTGCAGCCATGGGGACCAGGAGACGCCGAAGACGACCAGAGTCCGGAGGTGAGCTGTTCCACGAAGGATGACGAGTGCTGAGGGGTCGATGTCCAGCTGGAGCACCAACAAGCCTTGGCAACGGCAACCCACGCGGTCAGAGGAAACAGGTTACGGTGTGGACCAGCAAGGTCCAGGGGACTCTCCAAGCACTGGAGAGTCAGAGCATGTCTGGAGCAACCAGGTAAGACCAAGAATTAACAAGTTGACCCTCGCCAGGACCCACAGGCCAACGGACCAGGGATCGCGAGGAGACCTCAAGCAAGTTTGCGAAGTACCAGCCCACTCGTGGAGTGGAGCCCGAAATCTTCAGTGCAAATACTGCTCGGGGTCGGGACTACACAGAGTCCAATGCACAAGCTCGGGAATCGTCACTAAGCATATGCAACTGCAAATGTACACGGTGCACAGGGGTTCGGGTTGCACGGTCCCCACGAGGGATATTGGTCTCAGAATTGCTGAGAGGGCAGATCAACCTCTAGGACCTCGGGAACCCACCTCCTGTGTTGCTGAAATCTTCGGAGTCCTCAGGAGCTCGGGAGAAGCAAACCGGTCAGATGCGTTTAAGTGCCTGCTTTTGCAGGGGAGTAACTCCTTTACTCCAAGGGAGATTCTTCAGTCGTCCAGCATCGTGCAGGCAGTCGAAGTACTTGGTTTCTTCTTAGCAGAATCTTGTCCAGGTAAAATCTAAAGTCCTGTAGTCAGGTTGCCCACTTTATACTAGTGGGAAGGGGTTGGAAAGATTCTGTGGACCCTCCTAGGGGAGGGGCAGGACAGAGGGGTGGCTACACCCATGTCCTTTGTCCAGTTTCGCGGCAGAGCAGGAGCCAATGGCTCCCAGAACTGGTTTGAGCTGGACTATGCACAGGGACACCAAAAGTGCCCCCAGTGCAGACTTTCTGGCACTCTGAGTGCACCCACCCAGCCCCAATACACTAAACGCTGTCTGGGAGGTGGTCACACCTCCCTGTGACAGGAAGCCTATGGTCATGTCTTCCTCTGCTCAAGCTTGGCTCAGCAGTAGGAGAGCAGAATCGTGTCTGTGGCTGGCAGCATCCATTTTGTGCTGCCCAGGTAGTGAAAGCTGGTACCGGGTAGACCGGTGACCCACAGTAGTGGTTCTAGAAGGGTGGAATCATACCTCCCACACCAGTTACTGATGATTCCAAGGTGTTTGACACCAAACACGACATGTTTCTAAGCAGCCGTTTTAAAGTTAGCATTTACCGCGAGGTTATAATGCACTTAAACATATATGTCTGGCTGCATCACAGACAACCCCGGAGAATGGTCTCCGAAGGCTGCAGAGGGGCTCTGCTCATGCAGGGGCACCCTCTCACGTAAAACCCAGCACCCTGCCTTCAGGATTGATAAGGCCTGCCATAGGGGTGACTGATAGGTTTTTAAGTGTAGTGATTTAGATAGATATAGTGAACCTATATCTTAAGTAAGTGGTGCAAGCACCAGCCTACACAGTCTGCGGTAGCAGGCTTGTCGTGTCAATTTGAGTGGCCTCTCAGGGGTGGCATAATACATGCTTCAGCCCATTGGAGGCCTCTGGGGTACCTATGCCCTGGGTACATGGTGTACCATATACTAGGGACTGATAAGGGTACCCCAGTATCCAATCTGGAGTGTACCTAAAGTACATACATAGCAATTTATGTGAGAAAGCAGATAGACTGGGGTCCTGGATAGCAGGATCCCAGTCAGACTAGGCCAAAAACAGTGTGACACCAGCAAAAAGTGTGGGTAACCATAAGAAGCAGATACTACTTTCCTACAGTGCATCTGAAAGAAACACGTTAGTTATAGATCCTTACCTTAGAATAGATACCCCAGCAATACCAACGCCGGTGGTGGGTCTGCGAACCAAGATCACACCAGAAAATCCTGGAGAACAGAACGGCAAAAGAAGCCGTCCCTCCGGACTTGGTTGTCCAGGCAGTAGTGTTTGGTGAACGTGTGAAGCGATGCCCACGTGGCCGCCTGACAGATGTCATTCAGAGGAACTCCTTTTCCCAAGGCAGTAGTGGCTGCCGTCGCCCTGGTGGAGTGAGCGCGTAGCCCGACTGGAGGCTCCTTTTTAGCCAGAGAGTAACAAGCCTTAATACACAACACGACTGTTAGACTTGGCATCTTTTGGCGTGTTTTCCCTGACTTTTTGCTTTCTGACCTCCCGGTTTTGACTCTGTTTTTGCTGGTGGAATGATTCTGCGCACTTTCCTCACTGCTGTCCAGTGGGAAAGTGCAAGTGCTCCTGTATAAAATGTGTTATGGATTGGCGTTTCCATGATTGGCCTATTTGGTTTATGTGTCAGTCCCTTGTAAAGTGCACTGCGAGTGCCAGGGCCTATAGACCAAATGCTGTTGGTGGGCTGCAGCACTGGATTGTGCCACCCACGCAAACAGCCCGTAAAGTGTAACTCGGGCCTACCATCGCAGAGCCTGTGCGCAGCCTGGGGCTGCCATGTCGACTTGGCAAGTGCACACGCTTGCAAGTCCCTAAACCTTCCCTTTTCTACATGTTAGTCACCCCTAAGGTAGGCCCAAGGTACCCCTGTGGGCAGGGTGCGTTGTATGCGAAAGGTAGGACATGCCCTGGTGTGTGTGGCATGTCCTGATAGTGAATTACAGCCTCACGATCAAGGCCAGTAAGTGCCAGATCGGGCAGGGTTCTGTGGTGTACTTGGGACACCAGGTAGGAAGCGGCCAGGTGGCGCCCCTACAACCCAAGATTGACACCATTCTGGCTTGGGAACCCCCCAAGACACAGACAGAGGTGAGAGCCTTCTTAGGTCTCACCGGTTACTATAGGAGATTTGTTAAGTGCTATGGCACCATCGTTGCCCCCTTAACAGAGCTGACCTCTAAGAGGCAGCCCAGGAAAGTGATCTGGACTGAGTCCTGCCAGAAAGCTTTTGATGCCCTGAAGGCAGCCATGTGCACGGCGCCCGTGCTCAAGGCACCTGACTTCTCCAAGGAATTCGTCGTGCAGACTGACGCTTCAGAGCATGGTGTGGGAGCGGTGCTCTCACAACTGAACGAAGAGGGCCTGGATCAGCCTGTAGTCTTCCTTAGCAGGAGACTACTTCCCAGGGAACAGAGGTGGAGTGCCATAGAAAGGGAAGCTTTTGCTGTGGTCTGGGCGCTGAAGAAGTTGAGACCATACCTGTTTGGGACTCACTTCCGGGTTCAGACAGACCACAGGTCCCTCAGATGGTTGATGCAAATGAGGGGGAGAATCCAAAACTGCTGAGGTGGTCCATCTCCCTACAGGGAATGGACTTTACGGTGGAACACCGTCCTGGTACAGAACACGCCAACGCAGATGGTCTGTCCAGGTTCTTCCGCCTTAGTGAAGAGAACTCCAATGGGGTTGGGTAGTTCTCCCTACTTTCAGCTGGAGGGGACATGTGTTAGACTTGGCATCTTTTGGCGTGTTTCCCCTGACTTTTTGCTTTCTGACCTCCCGGTTTTGACTCTGTTTTGCTGGTGGAATGATTCTGCGCACTTTCCTCACTGCTGTCCAGTGGGAAAGTGCAAGTGCTCCTGTATAAAATGTGTTATGGATTGGCGTTTCCATGATTGGCCTATTTGGTTTATGTGTCAGTCCCTTGTAAAGTGCACTGCGAGTGCCAGGGCCTATAGACCAAATGCTGTTGGTGGGCTGCAGCACTGGATTGTGCCACCCACGCAAACAGCCCGTAAAGTGTAACTCGGGCCTGCCATCGCAGAGCCTGTGCGCAGCCTGGGGCTGCCATGTCGACTTGGCAAGTGCACACGCTTGCAAGTCCCTAAACCTTCCCTTTTCTACATGTTAGTCACCCCTAAGGTAGGCCCAAGGTACCCCTGTGGGCAGGGTGCGTTGTATGCGAAAGGTAGGACATGCCCTGGTGTGTGTGGCTTGTCCTGATAGTGAATTACAGCCTAGTTCGTTTTTCACTATTGCAAGGCTACCTGTTCCCCCTAGGCCAGAACGGGCAGTTTTGATTATTACAGCTTATAATCCTAACTGACCCCGGGAACATGGTAGAAATTCGAGTTTAGTATGCCTGGACTCAGAATGATAAAATGCAGCTTTTAGTGAAGTTGGTTTTAACATTCTGTGTTTGAAAATACCACTTTTAGAAGGTGGGTATTTTCTTGTCTAACCATCCAAGCCTGCCTCTGCGAGGTTGTGTATTCCTTGTCTGGAGTGTGAGTGACAGGGGCTCGGGGATGCCGGGAGACAGGGTGAGTCAGCGCAGGGCTGAATAGCAAGATCTACATGTAGATGGGTGGGAGGGGTCGCACCTGGGCCCTGAATAGGACAGTGCCTTTCCTCCACAATGCTGGCTCCACCTCCTGTGGTGCGTCTGATGTCCCTGGCCTACTCACTGAAAGAAGGAACGGAGACTTGTCAACAAAGTGCTCCAGAACTGGTTTGGACTAGGCAAAGGCCTCTCTGCCTTCAGAGAACAAAGGAATTTGGGATATAAATATTGGGGCCCTGACCCCATGAATTTAGATCTCGCTGGAATCAAGGAACCTGCCAAGACGAAGAGCTGGAAGAGCTGCCAGGAGGAGTACTGCCCCTTTGCTGTGTTGTTGCTTTGTTGGGTTGGCCTGCAGTTGCTGCTTCTGTCTTGGGCAGTGAAAGGACTGGACTGAACTTTCTACAAACTTGTGCTGAGTATCTCCAAGGGCCTGGAACCGAGCTGGCCTCCTGTTAAGAAGTCTCAGGGACTACAAAGACTTCACAAGCCTCTGGGTACCGCTTCTGGAACGCTGTTTCAGTTGCCACAGAGGAAGGGAACTGCAACCGACTCCGTCAACCGAATCCATCCCTGGCCGGTGACCTGTTTGCACCGCAGACCGCATCGCCCCGCTTCGCATCGCAACCCTGGTCTCACCGTGGGCGACGTCCGACGCCGCCAACATCGAGCCGCTGCTTGCACCGTGACCTGTGGGCACCGCAGTTCGCATCGCTTCACTGAACCAGCCGGACCCAACCGACGCGGTCGCTGCAACTGGCTCAAGAGTCGTGACCGCACCGCATTTGGGGCACCGCTCGCACGTCTGCGACGCACCGCTCCGACTCGCACCGCTGTCCGACGCCAGCTCCCGCACTCCGGCTTGGTCGCCTGCATCGCAACCTGTCAGCACCGCATCGAGCATAGTCTCACCCTGCATCGCACGCCTTGGACTCACCGACTCCGTCTGCACGACGCTCATCGAGCCGCTGCCTGCACCGCATCGAGGGACACCGCACCTTGCACCGCTCCGTCTTGCACCGCAACCGCGACGAACGCCGACCGGCTCGTACACTCCGTACCAGCCACAACGAGAAAGGTACTGTAACCGAGTCTGTTCACGACTCTGCTGGCCCGTATCGACGCGGTCGGCTGGAACTGTTAGACTCTGTGGGTTTCAGCATCACGGTAGGCTCGGACGGAGCTACCGACTCGTACGAACTTTGCTTTTGTGCTATTCCTGCAAAGAAGAAGTTACCGTATCAAGTATTCATTCGTAAAGTACAGTATTGTGGATTTTTGTCGTAATTGGTCTTGTCTTGAGTATATAAAATATTGGTTATTTTTCTAAACTGGTGTGGTGTCCGTTTGTAGTGCTTACACTGTATTACTGTTGGTTATGTGCAAATGCTTTACACACTGCCTCTGAATTAAGCCTGACTGCTCGTGCCAAGCTACCACGAGGGTGAGCAGGGGTTACTTCACGAGTGTAACACCCTTACCCTGACTAGGAAGAAGGGTCCCTACTTGGACAAAGGTGCAAGCCCTTGCCAACTAGAGATCCCATTTCTAACATTGGTTGTCAGCGGTGAGGATAGGACTTGTGTTTGCACTTGACTTACAGTGATTGGTGTGCACTACTACCATATCGCAGACCATTACATACCACATACTGGTTCTTTTTCTTTTGGCCTATTTTTGATCTTGCCAGTTTTCAACTCACTACGTTTGTCATGCCTGAATCAATTGCATCATCCGTTGCATCTCTGGAAGTTATCTTTGAGGAGGATAGGTTGGAATCCTACGCCGTAAAGGAGCAACGAGCGATTTGTAAAAACCTGAAAGTCCAAATTAAAGGCCTCACAAGGAAGGAGGAGCTACAGAAGGCGCTGAGGGCCTGGGTAGCAGCCAGACATGCCAATGGGCAGCCTGGTGATCTCAGTGAGGAGGTGGAGGAGCCTATTTCCAGGGTGGATGTGCTTTTGGGTAGGGGGAACCCGCCAGGTCAGGCAGCAGCAGTCTGTCCCCAGAGGAGCTGGAGGACAGGCGGGAGGCAAGGCAGTTTGAGCTGCAGAAGCTCAGACTGGAGAGTGAGCGGGAGGAGAAGAGGTTGGCCATAGAGGAGAGGAAGATGCTCTTAGA